>CM037073.1:86243467-86583467 GCA_020882685.1 Aphelinus atriplicis | reverse complement strand
GCTGAGGCAATTTGTTGATGCATACGTTTTATTTAGGCCAAATCTGAGAGTGTCCCGTGAAACATTCGGGCCCCACATCATTCAGTGATTGGCTGATACCAGGATAGGAACTCAAGCTGCAGTGACGCGTCCCTGATAAGGAACACCCACCTTCTTCTACTCGGAGCCCCAGAAGCAGTACTTTCCCAATGAGCAGACCGCATCGAGAAAGGAAGGGACTAGACGACATCGCGAGTCGCCCCAAACTCAAAGATAAGTTTTTGTTATTGATACATAACTTGCTCCCCCAATATCCGATCTAGAGAATCGAGAGAGAATCGCCCATGCGTATTCTTTTGAGCTCGCGTTGGAAGGTCGAATACCATTTTATATCCGTATTCGCGGGTGGGTTTGGTTTACGGACCTAGTCCTCTCGCGGATCATTATCTGCTGGCAATGGGTTCAGCTTAATACTTGGTGCAGTCTGACTCCGGTCAGTCCGTAAGACGGATAAGAGGTCGTTCCCGTCAGTGGGTGTTTTCTGCGAACTTTGACGAGGTTTGTAAACTTTTTTATTAGCGTCGCGTGATCGGGTGGGGATTCATGGGAGGGGTTTTACTCATGTTAAGTTCTCGATCGATTCATTCTTATAGTCATGTCAACGTAAAAATTTTTTTTGTGTTGACTCCCTCTGATGATTTCCTCCGGGATTGAGGAGCGCTGAGGCAATTTGTTAATGCATAGGTTTTATTTAGGCCAAATCTGAGAGTGTCCCGTGAAACATTCGGGCCCCACATCATTCAGTGATTGGCTGATACCAGGATAGGAACTCAAGCTGCAGTGACGCGTCCCTGATAAGGAACACCCACCTTCTTCTACTCGGAGCCCCAGAAGCAGTACTTTCCCAATGAGCAGACCGCTTCGAGAAAGGAAGGGGCTAGACGACATCGCGAGTCGCCCCAAACTCAAAGATAAGTTTTTGTTATTGATACATAACTTGCTCCCCCAATATCCGATCTAGAGAATCGAGAGAGAATCGCCCATGCGTATTCTTTTGAGCTCGCGTTGGAAGGTCGAATACCATTTTATATCCGTATTCGCGGGTGGGTTTGGTTTACGGACCTAGTCCTCTCGCGGATCATTATCTGCTGGCAATGGGTTCAGCTTAATACTTGGTGCAGTCTGACTCCGGTCAGTCCGTAAGACGGATAAGAGGTCGTTCCCGTCAGTGGGTGTTTTCTGCGAACTTTGACGAGGTTTGTAAACTTTTTTATTAGCGTCGCGTGATCGGGTGGGGATTCATGGGAAGGGTTTTACTCATGTTAAGTTCTCGATCGATTCATTCTTATAGTCATGTCAAGGCAAAAACTTTTTTTGTGTTGACTCCCTCTGATGATTTCCTCCGGGATTGAGGAGCGCTGAGGCAATTTGTTAATGCATAGGTTTTATTTAGGCCAAATCTGAGAGTGTCCCGTGAAACATTCGGGCCCCACATCATTCAGTGATTGGCTGATACCAGGATAGGAACTCAAGCTGCAGTGACGCGTCCCTGATAAGGAACACCCACCTTCTTCTACTCGGAGCCCCAGAAGCAGTACTTTCCCAATGAGCAGACCGCTTCGAGAAAGGAAGGGGCTAGACGACATCGCGAGTCGCCCCAAACTCAAAGATAAGTTTTTGTTATTGATACATAACTTGCTCCCCCAATATCCGATCTAGAGAATCGAGAGAGAATCGCCCATGCGTATTCTTTTGAGCTCGCGTTGGAAGGTCGAATACCATTTTATATCCGTATTCGCGGGTGGGTTTGGTTTACGGACCTAGTCCTCTCGCGGATCATTATCTGCTGGCAATGGGTTCAGCTTAATACTTGGTGCAGTCTGACTCCGGTCAGTCCGTAAGACGGATAAGAGGTCGTTCCCGTCAGTCGGTGGGAAACATTCGGGCCCCACATCATTCAGTGATTGGCTGACACCAGGACTGGACCTCAAGCTGCAGTGGCGCGTCCGTGATGAGGATCACCTACCTTCTTCCATTCAGAGCCCGAGAATCAGTGCTATCGGATGAGCAGAGCGCTCCGGGCAGGGCAGGGACTAGACAACGTTGCGTGCCACTCCAAATTCAAAGATAAGTTCTTATTTTCAACGAATATCTTCATCCCCTTATATTCGATTTATAGAATAGTTATTATAGATATATTATAATATTATAGATATTATAGATAGCAGAATAGAGAATTGTCCATGACTATTCTTTAGAGCTTGCGTTGGAAGGTAGAATGCCATTCTGTATTTGTAATAGCAGGTGGCTTTAGTTCACGGATCCGAACCGCTATCTATCGGTAGTGCAGGAGCGACCACATTGTACCGAATCAGTTTTTTCCGCGAGACGAGACAAGACGATATTTTCGGCGATCTCGTCTTGGTCTCGAAAAATCTTTGTTCGCCTCATATCGATCTCGGTCTTGGTGTATGGATATTGGTCTTGGTCTCGTCTCGAACCGAGACTCTTGACAAGACTCTTGGTCATAGAAAATTTATAATCTTTATGATTTAGTTTTTTATTTAAACGAAGAATTTTAAGTTAAAAATGAAGAACGCAATTTCCATAATTATTATTCAATTACATCAAGAAGTAACTCTTAATTTATAATGAACTAAGTTCCAAAATTCAATTGAAATTTCGAATTTTAAAAATGTCTAAACTCGTTGGTGCGGCAGAAAATTAGAAAATGAAAAATCAGTTATCAACCCAATTATTTTGCACATAATATTTATTATATTTCAATCAAAATTAATGTCCAATTAACCCTTTGAGGCATGTTTTTTTCTACTGCATATTTTGGTTTGAATTTTTGTACTCGGGGGTTTTTATACTCTGAATTTTTGTACTCGAATCTAAGGTCAGTTTTTCAAAATTCAAAATGGCAAATTTCAGACAAAAATACGCTATTTTTAACATTTTTGGCCCAAATTCTGCGAACGGTATCTCAAAGCTTAGCTTAATACTTATTAGAAACCATCTTTATAATCATCATTCGACTACTTTAACCCATCGAAAATCGCAATTTAAAAAAAAAAACACAAAAAGGCTAATGCACAAAACGTGCAGTCAATTTGGCACAATTTCGTAATCATTTGATACAGCCTATATAGATCTACAGGGACGATCCAATTGGCATTGAAATAAACTCTCAATCATGTTACCAATGATATTTATGCAAAACTTTTGACATCCAACTCCAAAATAATCGTTTAAATCATCGTAATATGTTTATACAAATATTCAACGATTTCACTCAGTCTTTCCATTTAAAAACGCATAAAGTGTCACATTGACTTCACTTTTTTTTATGCGAAAAGGAGCAATTTGAGTGGCTTAAAAACTAATTTTGGAAAAACTGATGAGACCAGTCGAAAGCTGAGATATTTTTACACAAAAAAGAGTGATGACACTTTGAGAGATAAAAATTATTTACTCCTGCTTTTATAGGTTGAGTGTGAAAAGTGAAATAAGAAAAGGGTAAAAAAATGAGTAAATGAAACTTCAAAGTGTTGTAGGAGAGTGGTTTGAAGAGCTAAATGAGCGGAGAAGGTATCAAACATTTTCTTTTAATTCCCCCAACATAACCCAAGAGCGACTGATGCTCAGAAAGCACCGGAAATACGAAGTCTGACGAATGTGCCAAATTGACTGCAGTGCCAAATTGGCTACAGTTACCTTAATATACTTACTATCGGTCTGTGGGTTCAGTCGAGTTTTCCTTACAAAAACAGCATTTTTATATTTGCTCAAAAATTACTAACTAACTCACTAAAACTTTTTTTTCCTCGAGATCTCGAATCGAGAATCTTGAAAATCTCGTACTCTTTGTGAGAAAAGTCTCGTCTCGTCTCGAAATTTTTTCAAAAATCTTGTCTCGGTCTCGTCTCGAAAATCGAGACGAGACCAAGACGAGACGAGAAATTTTTCTCGTCTTGCGGAAGCCCTAGTACTGATCCACATGGTACTACCTATGGATGGCGTTTCAGATTCTGCTTCTTGCAAGTGAAACAAGTCGCGTCTGTCTATATACCATTCACCTCAACATTTACAAGATCTTTCGGTTTTATAATTAGGTAATGATTATTCAAATTTTCATGGAGCGAATGTCTATTGTCTAGGCATAATTGATGCACATCAAATAAAAACCCAACCCTCACTAAGCATAACTAAGACATAGAGAACTGTACTTTCGAGTTAGCCTTGATAATGCCTAGACTATACGTAGGTTATGTCACTCCATTCCTAGGCATAACTTTCTAGGCTTTAATTTATGCATAATATTTTTACTTGGGTTACTGCGGCTCCTCTGTTTTGTTACTTCTATTTCGATTTCCCGAGTTGTTTTCCATAATTCGATAGATTCCCAGTTTATTATTTATTTTTGGCGTAATTTTCTTCGTTCGGAATATGATAAGCTAATTGTACAGTCCGTCGTTTGGTAGTTGGTAGTGGAATGAATTGGGTAGGGAAGCTCGTGCCAAGAATGAATCAGTCTCAATTTGACGCAGCTATGGTTTGCCTTTCGGCGGAAAGTGGGAAAGATTACGGTATGAGTGGGGTTGTCAGCTCAAGAAGGAAATACGATTATTATTTCGCGGTATACTCATCCGGAAGAATAAACGCCCAAGGGAAAGCGCGCAGTCGTCTCTGAAAATTGGGCGGTTCTCGCGGAAGAGAAACCGGATTTTTCAATAATAATCATCCAAATTCGCGACACATTGGAAAGGCTGCTTCCCTTCAGACGCGAAAGGCTGATTCAATTCTCACAAATCTCCCGGAGAGCCTTCCGTCTGTGGGCTCTCTCCGAGAGGATATCGACGGGCCGCAGGGCCGCTCCAAAATCGCCCAATGAAGTGAGAATAAATTTCAATCAAGTTTGCGGGCCGCCGCGGGAAAAGAGGTCAGCCGAAAAAAAAACAAAAGAGAGACAGAAAGAGAGAGAAAGAGAGGAAGGGCGGAAGTGCGCGGGGGCGGTTGGTATAATAGATATTTAAATTGTGGAGCGCGCGGGTGTCATCGAGTAGCGGCGCGCTTTATCTATATCGCGCGCGCGCTCGCGTATCGGAAATGGAAGCTCGCTCGCTCGCTGGCTCGCATTGTTTCGCCCACTTTTTTTGCTCCTCTCCCCCTCCCCCTTCTACCACCCACCGAGTTTCTGCGTGTATGAAAACGCGACGTTTCATGCATAAAGATTCGGCCGCGCCGAATGGAACTCGATTACACGTCGATTGGGAGTGTGGTGCTGGTGGTGGCGGTGGCGGGGGAGCCGAGCGAGGAAAATGTGACCCAGAAATCGCTCGGCTGAGACTGGGCTGCGACTGGGTGAGGGAGAGAGAGAGAGAGAGAGAGAGAGAGAGAAAGGGAGCGTGGAAAATGCACAAAGTAAATTTGTTTCCAAGTATAGCAAGAGTTGCTTCCGGCTTTTTTTATCACGTTTGTGGTGAGCCTCGAGCTCGAGAGCAAGTATAGTGATTGGAAGGACAAGTTCGCTTGATTAGGCGTTGGACACGGCAACAATTCGATTCGCCGACGTATCTGTACGTACAAACCGGACTCTTATTATTCACAGCCCGAAAATTAATCAGCCCAGGTTTTACCTCTAGAGTATATTTTTTTATAGCTTGGACAATGATATTTGTCGCTGCATTGACTTGAATTCATAGGCATTATCTCGTGTACTGCGGTTGATTCGAAGATTAATTGTTACTAGTCAACCCAACGAGATGAAATCGTTGTATGTTCAAACCGAATATTAGGAGGATTATGATACCGATGAGTGATTCGATCACAATATAATCATGTCAAATACACGCGCATTTCATGATACGTTGGAAGATCAATAAACCGCACGTTAATGCTTGCTCGTCGACAAATCAGATCTACTCGAATCTAGCACATAGTTAAAACTTTTTGAACGATGTAATGAACGTCAGATACAGATGGTCACGTATGTACACACCAGGCCGTTCGTTATTTACTTTTGGCGCAAATCACGTTTATAAATTGAGAAACTATTTCAAAACAATCCAATGTTGATCCTAACATTTTTTTGTGGATTTTTATTCAATTGGATTTTAACGCTAGATTATGTACTTGAAGTTTACCTATTGATACACATAACTACAATGTGTTTTTTTACAATGTTTAGGCCTTTAATTCACCAATCAAGTTCAGTATGGCCGAGGAAATTCGGAACTAGTCGGAATTGACTTCGAGAACTCGTTTGAAGAAAATATATATCATTTTTTTCAAATTTATCATGTTTTTTACCGTTTAATCGTTGGGAAAGCTGTTCAACCCCCACTCTTCATACCATGTAGTCCATTGTAGCCTTTCACTTGAATGCATCTTTCCCTACCATGGTGAAACGTATCTTTCTTTCATACGACAAAAACTGATAAAATCCAGAGAATAAATATTGAAAAAATATTGAAACTAGGTAAAAATTGATGAAAATACCTATAGATAGCATTCCCTTAATTCAATCCCTGTCGCCCCTCCATTAAAAAATATGACTCTTTTTCAACAAATAAAGAGCTCGTGCTCACTGAGTTGTACATTTTTTCTTTTCTTTTCCTCTAATTTATCCTGTTTTATTTTGCAAATCCACCAAAACAATTTTTTCGGTATAGAAAATATCAAGATCCCGTGGGGATCTATCAATCTAGCGTCAAAATCCAAATCTGATGAAAAAATTGGAATTATTTTTTATTTATTTTGAGATAGGTTTCTCTGTTAGGGACTTGAACTTCGCCAAAACCCATGAACTCATGCACGCACACAAACAGAAGACGTAGTTAAGCCGACGAAAAGTATATAGGAGAGGAGATACAATATTAAGCGCGTTTACGTATTGCCACAATAATGGCGCGATCTGCGTGACTTCAGAGTGGAATCAGGATGATCCGCGGGCGAAGTAGCTGTTGGGAGGAATAACGCGTGGACGGTTCAATTAGAGCGGAGGGGTCGGCCGTCATGCGCAGGCAAAATTAAAGTGTCCATCATCGATCAACGTATAAGCGGCTTTGTACGTTGTCGCCAATTCGTTTGCTCTCGGTGCTCTCTCGCGCCTCTCTGTAGCACGTACACCACGGCGTGCCGTACTTCATTTCGGACCTGTTTGCCCGTTTTTCCCGTTTTCCCGAGTTTTCGACAGAGCCGACACGCTCGAGCGGCTTCGTTTATCCCGATGTTTCCTTCGTTGATCCGGATAAATGCTGCCACGTATTTTTCCCTCCGTTCGATCGTTAGGAATTCATTAGTTCCGCAGCTCCAGGAGGAATAGTTGAGTATCGGTTCCTCTCTGAATCATTCCGGAGATGTCCGGAGTGATTGACCGACGGGCAAATTATTAATTGATTTACGAGTGTCGTAAACAGTGAACAACTTCGATTTCGTATCGGTTGAAAATTCAAAGCTGCAAACGCTCGGGAGTGTGCGTGATTGGAAAGTTGCGCACCTCGAAGTAACCGCGCGTTCAAAAAAGGAAACGCCGGATTCGTATACGCGAATAATTCAAGACTTTCCATCCTGGGTCACTTGAGCCCGACTGATCGATGGACTCGCTTCGAGCCAAACAGTGTCGCCACTGTGATTGATTACAATTTTCACGTCCATACTTTGACCTGGGCGAAACGCATCTTATCAACTATGCTACTATCAAAATTTATATTTTTAGTCGATAATAATCTGACTCGATCCCATCAGTTCGATGTACCATATAACTTGGAATTAAGTTTTTCCAACCGTCAAATAACGACAATCGTACGATTCGACGATTAACAAAGAACAGACAGCTACAGTGGTTATTACGAATTGACCGTTTCGATTGGATTCTGGACCAGGAGTGTTAATTCGATTCGGCAGTTATCCGATATCCACGAAGTAATCTGAAAATGCCTCTCTGGTTCCATTCCCAAAACAATTTCAGCGTGATACATTAGGTTTGCATCAGCATTGCTTCGATAAAATCGCCATGCCGGAGTCGATAATTACTGGAACGGGCAAGTTTTTTTTTCTGACCTCTCGCGGCTAATCAAAACCGCACGAGCCGAACCAAAATGTCACCTCGTTGGGTGTATGTACGCGACTCTCGGTATCGTTTTCCAGGGGAAGCAATAACACACCCGTGACCGGCGTAATTGCGGATCGATAATTCAACCGTAGCTCGAATGCGTAAAACGATCTATCAGTGTGAAATATTGAATTCACCTTATCGGGAACGTGGGATGTAGGGAGTTGCCACTTGGGCCACGTCCGCCCCGATATCCCACGGCGACGCAATCTTTTATTCGCATAGGCTGCGTATAGATAGTGGAGAAACTGATCCGGGGGATACACGAGGATCGACCCGAATTGAATACGTGGTAATCGCCGTTAGAAACAGGTGACATTAAAATATTGACATCTCCAATTGTGTCCCCTGAGTATTGGCTGTACCAATTCATCATAGTCATTATTTTATATTGGATCAAGAAATAACATATTGACAGTTTTTGTTTTCTGAATATGGTAAGCTAATTTGAACATACTAATGTTGACGTTGAAGAACTTACTTCGTAATTTCCTCTCTTTCAGTTTCAATTTGAATCTAGAGCAGTTTTTGCGGTTTACTTGAGACAAATTTTTGATGAGGTCAAAAGTAGTTCAATTCGATGAAATTTGATAGACATTACAAAATTGAAAAGTTATGATGGAAAACTGCACTCTCTTGCCGTCATTGACTATGGTGAAAAAACGCATTGGAAATTGAAGCGTTCCTCTAGAAGAACAAAATCTGATCGATTGTTCGCCAAGAAAATCTTACATACAAATTCATACACCATAGACTTTTCTGGGAAATTAATTCTTTAACACGAGAAATTCAAGTATTAGTTTATAATATTCAAATCGAATTTCTACTCTATTCAAGATGTTTCCTTCCGGGTCTATATGGAACAGTTGCTTCACAAATTCACTAATTTGTATTTCCATCAAGTTATCGATCTTGAATTCTTCACCATACAGAATAATGACTACTCGAAGAATGCAAATTTCATTGATAACAAAAATTTAAATTTCGTATCCGCGAATCATAATGAAGGACAAAAATAAACCGGGCAAAGTACTCGACAGCACGGAACCAGGCCAACCAGATAAGGAGGACCAGTAGTTACAATCTTGACGCGTTAGATGATCGATGAACGGATACTAAAGCAGCCCGGTGTGTGATACATGGCAGCTGATAATATGTGAAACGCACAGGACCTTCCATACCGACAACCAGAGTATATCTGGCGCAAGCGCGTGACATCTCCGTTTGCCGGTGTGTGTACCACGCGTCCTGTTCCGATGTTTTGATCTGGTTTGCCTGGTCCTGATATGCCGAACATTCATGTATACAGACACTCGACGATGCTAAATTTAAAGGAAATTCATATCGATGGAACATTACTCAGTCTATCATATTCTCATGACTAATTGTTGAATTCCGATGAATAAACATTTTCGCGTGTATTCCGTGAAATTTTTGTGCTTTTTCCGATTTCTGATCTGAGGTTCCTTGTAACGTGACCTTTGAACGGACATTAAATATTTCGCATCTTGGGACAGAATTATGGGCAAGAATTTGAAAGATAATGTAAAATGAACCATAACTGATTCATTCCATATCTTGCACAAAGTGTATAATTTTGAATGACAAGCATTATTTTGCTTCAGCATCAAGTTTACAAGTTTAAATCTATATTTGATCATACGAATCATCGTTACTGAAATGTAGGGGGTAAACTGGTTGAAAATAGAAATTAATCACCTTATCGTATGAATTAAAATACTATATATATACAGCACAAGTTCCTTTAAGGCATTGTCTTAGCCAAGTCCGTTGAGAGTAATTTAATAATGCGATTCAAAGTATTTTGATCAAGCAAATGACGTCGCCTTGTCCTCCGGTAGAAAGAGTAAAACTGCTCCGAGCAAAGTTTAAATTCTCAAGTAATGCTATTGCTGCGCTGTCCCTGCGCAGATGATATTGTACACTCTGGCTCGGATTTGCTGCCTCCTTTGTGGATGAAAAAATCGTCCTTAAGAAAATACAAATTTATGTTTTTCCAGGGCGACTCTGCCTGCGAGCGGCTGAATAACAGTGTCTGCGAACTTCTACTTTATGCCGACTCTTCACTTAAGATTTTACTTTATAATGTGGAAGGAATAGTGTAGATAAGCGCGGCAGAAAATCCACGGGGGATGATTAAAGAAAAGATAAATTCTGTTCATAATCCTCCGAGGGGAATTTATCATTCGGAATAATTCTGTTTTATAAGGAAATCTGATCAAATTATGCGTTGCTGAAACGTTTTCCCGGACTTCCAAGTGACGCGCATACTGGAATATTACCTTACATTGGACGTTTCATATTCTTCCGGTTGGAGGCAAGAGTTTTATCAAGGCAAGCACAAGACAGTTTAATATTTTGATTATTGAAATATTAGCATCGTGAGAATACTGATCACAATATCCATTTCATGGACTATTCTTGTATCGATTTGACAATCTTTTTTATAAATTATTTCCATGTTTATTCAGATTGGATAATTTTTGTATTCGTGCTTGAAGAAGATTGGTCGAACGAATCACTTGTGTGAGAAAAATTCTTGATTAATCAATAAATTAAATCTACTTTGTATGAAACGATTTCCAATCAAAATGATGCGTATCGATTTGCGTTCGATACATCGATGATTGAAGTACTTTGTAAAAAATGTTGCGTATACATTTTTTGGTAGAAAATAACTAGCGTAGAAGAATACTTGAAATAAATTATGACAATAATAAAAAAATATGTTGAGAACAAATTTGATTCCTCCCGAATCTCTTGAGCATCGAATTGAAATCAAACATATTAGTTGGCTCTGATGGGAAGAATTACGCGCGTATTTTGTCTTCGACTTCGGAATTGAGATCTCAACAATGTTTTGGCTGGACTGCTCGCCCGGCTCCGCCCGTTTTCCCATCCTTATCGCGTGACGTAGATTTTGCACTAACCCGGAAACTTTTCGTAAGTTTCTTATATTCAAGTCGTCGAGCGTTCGTCTGAAAACTCATCTGAAACTCGGCTTAGGTGGCGGGAACGGGGCGGAAAAAAACGAACGAGCAGCCGAGAAAAAAGGATGTAAAGGGAGCAAGGGGGAAAAAAAAGAAGAGAACGAGCTGCCGCGTGCGGTTGTAACGCCGCGGCGATTTGCGCCAGCGCTATCGACGGGATTAAGCATTTTAGTGCGGAGTTTACACCCGACAATACTTGTGTGTTATGTATACACCCGGCTCGAGAATACCGTGGCGCGTACGCTACGGGCGACCCCGTGAGGTGAATTAAAAAATTCCGAGACCTCGTGTTTTATAGCCGAATTCTGTAGCCTATTGCGTCTCTGATGAAAATCTGAGAGAACAACAATTTGGCTCTTTTTGTTCTGGGGCTTCGTTCAAATACATCTGGTAATGACATGAAGCCATATTTCTGTCTTTTGATCATTCACTCACAAAATTTACGGATAGAATTTGTATTCGTGTAAATGCTACTGGGATTAGTAGATTTTGGAATACGCATTGGTAATGGTTTCGTGTTTTGAAATCAAGTAAGTAGATTGGCAAATAATTTGACTATATATCATTGTTCAAACATCAAATTGATTTTACTAATTCTCATCAGTAATGCGATTTCTCTATTTTAAATTTAGAGAATCGGAAACTTGGGAATTGATATTTTTCTCCTCAAATTTCTAACTCGTTGTTTATTGAAATCGATGTATTATTGTAAAATGTTTTATGTGTTAGTGTACGTCAAAGTCAAAGATGATATTTGTAACGGTGCAATAGACGTGAAGAAACTTGTGGATAATTTATTCGGGTGGGCGGGAAAAATTAAAGAAATGCAAACCTTAGAATTGTCATCTGGAAAAGACGTAGCTGACAGTGAGATGAATGAGCCAGAGATTTAGGACTGATCTCGATACTCCGTTCCCATCGTGCACTGCAGCTGGCAGCTCACCTGCAACATACAATGATAAATGCGATATAGTAATTGCGTTGTCCATCATTGGATTTCATTCATGTTAATTTCAACATCTGTCGCTAATGAGCATTTGAATTCAAATGGCAATTAATGCCGATGTAAACGAACGGTAACAAGAATAATGGATAAACACTTGGAGCTTACAACGTACCCACCCACGAGAGAAGAATCAAATTTCCACGCCAACCGAGCAGTGGATGGCAAAAACATGTACTATATCGTCGGGTGCAATTAAAAACTCGATCTCCTTTGGAAACGAGTACCGATAACTACTCGAATCGAGAGGTACTACTGATCCAGCAATCCATTATAATACATTGTAAAAGCAAAGGCTTTGGGAAAGAAAGTATCCGCGCTCGAAGCGTATATATATGTATCCATAATTATTTTCCCTACAGCCGTCCGCTCCAAGAGTCGCTCGTTAAGCGACGGAAAAAAGGAGGTTGATTAACGCGCGAGTGACGATATTGTGCCCCCTCCCCCCGACTCGAATCAACACGGCGAATTTGTCTTTTTGCCGGGGTGTTTCGAGGCGAAGACGCCCCGAGAGGTCAGTCGGGCGCGAAACAACATCTCTCTTCTTCGTGTGTGCCTCCCGGCTGCAGGTGAAAAACACAAGTATAGAAAAGAGCGAAGAAGAGAGTCTCCTGGTGATGGATCGAGCTCGCGATCGCCGGGATAGCTCCGGGGCAAAAAACAGCCTGGATACAGATCGTACGCAGCTGGGCAAAGTGAGATTCGCGGACCTGCCCTAGCAACCTAGTCTTGTTCCCCTTTTTTACCCCCTCCGGCCCCTGCACTACGATTATTTGTTTGATTGTATTTCTTGCTTGAGTGCAATTGGATATTTTTCCTCGTTTTGCAAGCTCGAGTATTCATAGGAGATACAACGAACGAAGCGCTTTTTGCCTATCTTGTCATCGATTTGATCCTGCTGGATCTACAGGCAGTAACGCAAGAGGGCACTGCGAAGTCATGTATGTGATGTATCTAGGGATGATAAAAAATATCCTATTTTCCAACCATACAGATTTAAGAGGATGAATCCTTGTCTGACAATATTATACGTACTTAAACTCAATTGAAAACGTTCCATTGCTCTATTCTAGAGTAGAAAATAGAAGAGAAGTTCGAAATTGCGAGAGTTGAGAATGTATTTTTCTCTTTGGTCAGCGTTTTTATTCATTCACTCACAATTTAAATATTAATGCGAACCCATTCAGAAATCGAGGAAATGAATCTATATTTTGTATACTCCTCCAAGGTATTCCAGGATCTCCAACGTATCAAGAGTAGATCAAATGTAAAATTGAATTAAAAATAACAATTATGTACGAAAAAGTGTTCTAATATGGGGATAAGACACACATGATACGATTACTTTTACTTGTGCCCTTTGTATGAAGCCACTCAAATCATGATTTGTTTTATTGTTACGTTTGCAAACTAGAATATCGATATTGACTAGAGTGGAAAATATATACCTAATTGCATGTAAAATGATTTCATTGATAAAGGCTAATAGTTCCTATAGTTAAATATTGACTTTTAAACCAAACAATGGGAATGAAAAGTTGTTCGAAACTGTGTAATCCAGACTCCGCGGTATACTTCCATAACAATAATGCTTACACATCATTATAGCTATAATTATAGAGTTATGTTTGACAACATTCGCAATATTTTATGATTTTATGAATCACCAAATTGTCATGCAAAGCGTCATTTTATAACTTGTCAGCAACGTTGATGAATTTTAAAGTTTCACGAATTTTTTTCCACCCGTCACTATTCCCGAAACGTCACCAGAGCTCAAATAAGCTTAGAAAACTAATTAAAAAAAGACCCGTGTATCCTACAGATTCGGAAAAATATTGCGTAATCATCGCTGACTTGCAACTACTTCTCGGAAAATTCAAGAGGGCTGCAGAGCTCGCACACAAAGTGATCGAGCCGAGCGGAAGCGTCAGCGCATGGTTTCCGGGTCCATTCATGCTGATCGCCCGGGGTAAACACACGTAATTGCCGGAGAGCCGTGAAACCGGATATAACTCAAATTGACCGAGATATGAATGTGGGAGGGTCGATCGTCACTCGCCGACCGACCCCATCCTCTTTCTTCGCTCGTCTGACATCGCACCCTTGGCCGGATTCCAAAATCGATGCGGAATTTGTCAAATCTCCCGCCCCGCTACCCCCTCGACGCTCTTTTTGCTTTCTCAAAGGGAAAGCTTTGTAATGGGGCAAAAATCGGCCCACCGAATCAGACCTCGGGACATCGATTTTCGTGATCTACGGGTCGAAAAACATGGAAATCCAAAAGTGTCTGTATGTATGTATGTGTGTGTGTGTGTGTGTGTGTGTGTGTGTGTATGTGTGTGTGTATGTGCGTCCCGTTTTTTTTCGTCCACGATAACTCTCGAAGGAATGGTCCGATCGTCCTGAAATTTTGCACACAGGTTAATCGCGGCAAAATCTCGGGCGAGTTCAATTTTCAGCAAAATCCGTTGTTTATTTCTCTAGCAACCGTTGCTAAGGTGTAAAATTTTTTTGTTTCTTTTGTCTAGGATAACTTTCGAAGGAATCGTCCGATCTAGCTGAAATTTTGCACACCGGTTAGTTGTGGCAAGATCTAGCCCGAGATCAATTTTCAGCAAAATCCGTTGGTTATTTCCCTAGCAACCGTTCCTAACGTGTTTTCTTACAAATCCTCATGAGTGCTCATTGGGGCAAGCCGGAAAATCAGTTTTAAGTCACACTCGATGGCCAAGGACACTGAATTGTCCCATAGCAACCGTTGTTTACCTCCCTAGCAACCGTTACGAATGTTGGAAATTATTAATTTATGACCCATTTCCGTCATTTTCGACGGAAAAGGACACAAAATCTTCCCAATTAGCTCCTTAGCAACCGTTGTTTACCGCCCTAGCAACCGTTGCTAAGGGAAAGAAAAATTCATGTAAGTTTCGTTTCCAATATTTTCAACATGCTAGAACCAAATGTGCAAGAAAATATTTCTGATAATAACGCAGAACTACCATTGAAGAAACATTTGTTTTTTAGATATTAACAATAAATAAAAAAGTTTAGAGTGATTGTAAGTTACACATTAATTATAAAATTATTTTAGATGTAAAAAATTTTTTTATCCCAAATTAGTGTTTAATCTAGAAAGAAATCCCCCGATAGACGTAAGTATAAGGATAAATAAATGTATCCAATGTATAAAAATTATTTTTCCTCTAAACAAATCAATTAAACGTATTCGATATTCGATTCGAGAAAAAGTATGTATAACGGTTATAATTCTTCGTTTAATTTGTACTCACAAAGCGTCTCCCGCACAGTGATGCATTTTTCTTCTTCAATTGTTTTAGTTGCTGAGGAACATGATGCGCATATGAATGTAATATTGTCTTTAAGCTCGCGCTATAATTCAAATATGTGTAAATTCACAGAGTTGCTCACGTAGGCTCTTTTAAGCTACATAGTAAAAGAGCCATTACTTGAGTTGAGTGATCACTTTGACAGCTGAGTTCTTGCTCACATTCAGATACTTCAAGTAAATTGTGATTCCCAACAAGATTAAAGAGTTCCCTAACAACTGTTACATGCTTTGCTACAGTCCCAGACATTTTCTTGCCCAAAGAGTATGTTTCGACAAAATTTTTCATACCAGCAATGCTTTCAACTTTTTGGTGTTTTTTTTGCTTTCTTCTGGAATTCTTCCATCAATTCTTTTTTGACCGATTTCACCGATCCTCGGACATGCTTTCAACTTTTTGGTGTTTTTTTTGCTTTCTTCTGGAATTCTTCCATCAATTCTTTTACAACTTGACCGATTTCACCAAGTTGATCCGATCCTCGACGTGGCACGAATGCAAAGCGCGCCTGGCAGGAAAGTAAAATGAATCCTGCCACTCGACCCCATCGCGCTTTGCGTGCGTCCGCGTTGCCTCGCCGAACCTCGAATTTGCTTCTTTTTTGCTTTTTTGCTTTCTCAAAAAGAAAGCTTTGTAATGGGGCAAAAATCGACCCAACGAATCAGACCTCGGGACCTCGATTTTTGTGATCTACGGGTCGAAAAACATGGAAATCCAAAAGTGTCTGTATGTATGTATGTGTGGTGTGTGTGTGTGTGTGTGTGTGTGTGTGTGTGTGTGTGTGTGTGTGTGTGTGTGTGCGTCCCGTTTTTTTTTCGTCCACGATAACTCTCGAAGGAATGGTCCGATCGTCCTGAAATTTTGCACACAGGTTAATCGCGGCAAAATCTCGGGCGAGTTCAATTTTCAGCGAAATCCGTTGTTTATTTCCTTAGCAACCGTTGTTAAGGTGTCTATTTTTTCGTTTCTTTCGTCCACGATAACTCCCGAAGGAATGATCCGATCGTCTTGAAATTTTGCACACCGGTTAGTTGTGACAAGATCTAGTCCGAGTTAAATTTTCAGCAAAATCCGTTGGTTATTTCGCTAGCAACCGTTCCTAACGTGTTTTCTCACAAATCCTTATGAGTGCTCATTGGGGCAAGCCGGAAAATCAGTTTTAAGTCACACTCGATGGCCAAGGACACTGAATTGTTGTATTTGCTCCATAGCAACGGTTGTTTACCTCCCTAGCAACAGTTATGAAGGTTGGAAATCATTAATTTATGACCCATTTCCATCATTTTCGACGGCAAAGGACACAAAATCTTCCCAATTAGCTCCTTAGCAACCGTTGTTTACCACCCTAGCAACCGTTGCTAAGGGGAAGAAAAATTCATGTAAGATACGTTTCAATATTTTCAACATGCTATAGAGAAAATTGGAAAAATTTGGTGTCTTTTGCCCTCAAAAATGATCAAAATGAGTCTTCAAGTGTGCTAAATACGGACCGGATCGATTTTGACCACCATTAAACCGTATGACAGTCACAAGATGAATTGATCGAAAAATTATGCAGGTCCAAATGTCTCGCATCGTGTAGAACCTAGAACCGTTTGCTTTGTTGCATTTGATCAAATAATAAGAGAGCCCGGGCAGACATCAACACTCGCAACATAGTTTGGTCAATTGAAGAAGAACGACACTTTACACAGTCACAAAGATACGAATTGAATTGATTAAATAATTTTTTTGTCATTTTTGAAAAATACATGATAATATCTACGGTAGTGGAAAGGTGAAAATACAGGTTTGGGAAGCGTTTGTCGGTGATATTGAAGCCTCTTTGAGAAAGCATACTGCTAAGGCACTTGCAGCGGTTTTTACCCCGCAAATACGAGAGCCGTAACGCACGTCCGACCATACCCCGTCTTTATCTACTCGCCGACGTCTGCTCTCCGTTCTCGAGTGGGTTTTTCGCGCGCGCGCGACGAAACGATTTGTCCTTTGTTTTTGCGTCGCGAGTTATGGCTGCCTTCGTTTGCCTCCCCTCGCTCGCGGCGGCCGTTCCGAGGGGGGAATATGTTCAGCGAGATCCTTCATCAGCCGCGATGAACTTTTCGACCGATGAAATTCCGTTGAATAAAATTCGACGTGTAAAAGTGGATAAGCGACGAGCAGAAGCTGCCGCCGCCCCCACGCAAAATCCACTTATCTGCCTGTCCGCCTGGCACGTCTTCTCGAGCGAGCAAGCGAGCGAGCGCAAGTGTGCTCCGGCGAGATTGTGTGCCAGCTCTCGAGGTTGAAAAGAGTAGAGCGATCCAGGCGGCGGCTGAGTCGTCGTCGTCGTCGTCGACGTCGTCGCGCCCATGATTTACCGCCGTCTGTTCATCAGAGTCGAAAAAATCTTGAAATCCACTGATCTCCAACTCGCCTCTTAATCCACGGTATTCTTCTTCATCCGCCTACTCCTACGAGTATATATAACCGGCTCGAGAGATTTTCCCTGCGCGCCCTCGGAATGATTTTTCATTTATTTCACGCCCGGCCAGTCCCTCTTTCGTGCCCTTATCGCCTTGGCCCGCGCCAGCTTGCTTTTTAATCGCGACGACGACGCCGGTGCAAAAAAATGGACGAGCCCGCCGTCACCTGGAGAGGAATGCACGACACGTACCCCGGATTATCTGAGCCAGCGGTGAGAGGAAACGGGAAAAAAAAACTCGAGAGTCTCTATATCCGTCTGTCATCAGGAGGGTCCTCACTGGGTCGGCGGCATCTTTATTGCTTTTCCTCGCTGTGTAATCAATTGCCCCGGGGTGGCTTGATCATGATCCAGAACAAATAAAAGACTCGGGGTGAGATAACGTTATCCGTATCTGATAACGTGTTATCGAGAGCTATTATCCTCGAGATATATAAACAGTCAATATGTTTCTCTTCCGGGTCTTAATTCCTCTAATAGTTGGATCAGTTTAATCGTTGAACATTCTTAATTGGTAACATCAACATCGTCTGTGCAAGAGGTCAACCGCGCATAGAATATTGTTCCTTCCAGTGGTTTGCCACCGCGCGAACGACATTTTATTTTTTTTGTTTTTGTTCATATCATTGTGATGCATCCACGCCAGATGCAGCCGCATTAACCATGTATGCCTCGCAGCTGATCGTGCAGTTTCAAGTGGAATCACCCAATGGTGAGATGCATCAGTACCCTAGGAAATTCGGGCTCTGCGCGCGAGAGTCTACATGCGTGACTGTTTCGATACTCAAACTCGATCCTAAAAACTCGAATTTCCCATGAATTTCTCAGTGAGCGCACAACCGAAATAATATCATTTTTCTACACTGAGCGGCACGAATTAAGGCGAAAAAACAGCCAACCAGGGTGGAATTAAAATTCGGACTTTGTAGGGGGATAATGATCTTAGCCAAAAGCCGATCTGGAGTTGGCTGGAAAGCCGAAGACGTAAAGCCGCGAGATACCGGCGCAGCTCGAGCCATGGAGCGGGTCTGGCGCGCGCTGCACAAACTGGCGCATAATTAGCCGGAATCCGGCATTAATTACGGGAACGCGAGCGGGCGCGGTGCCCTTAATCACGGCTCCAATCGGGAAGGAAAACCGCCCAGGTGTAATTGGCTGGGCTCCCGATACGGAAGTTGGCCCCCGACGAAAACGTCGCGTCGCTCGCGCGACCTCGCGGTTCCCCCCGGCTTGATTAGCGGCCGCCGCAATTCCCGGAAACGCCTGCGCACCCGCGCGTCCCTTAATTGCAACCGAGCTTTCTCCGATCCACATTTTCCTGCCAGCCGCAACGAGTTTGGACTTTCTGCTGTTGATAATCCCCTCGACTAGGGGGCGGGGGGCCTCTCGGTCTGGCCTTCCCCCACCCCCACCCCCACGATGGATAATGTGCAGGAATTTGATAGGTATATGTGCAGAGCTCGGTAGTCATCGGTGAGGTTTGCTGGGATACGTACTAACTGCATTGGCATCTCATTAAGACTCATAAATGATAATTTATTAATGCTGCAGAGGACAATTTCTTCTACTTTCATGTTGGGAACAAGTAACAGTTTGACGATAACCTCCCGCAGATCATTGAATTTCAGAAATGAGCTGTATACAACATCGAAGAATTTGACTGATTTATAATCATTGTTTGACGGCCCTCAAGCTGACACCTGTTGCGCATCGACATACATGGCAAACGGCAAATTCCATATCTCCACATCCTACGAGCCGTACTACCGACCTCATTGAGAAAAAAACGCTTTAAAACTTGAAAATTTTACAGAATAGACTATAGAGAGGTCTCTAGCTCCCTCTGAAAGACATGCTTATGAAAATCATCATACAGATCAGTCTAAGAGCTGGCGGTTGTATTTCCATCTTAGCTCTTGTTTGTTTTTCCGAGTTTCCCAAAAGCTTCAAACAGACAGAAATTATTTCCCCCATACTTAATTCGCGACTTCTGGAGGAGAGTTTAGAAAGAACCGTACGGAATTTTTATGCCCGAGAACTTCCGTGCAAGATTGTTTCCAGCAAGTCCTCGTAGTTCGGGACATAAAAATTTATCCACCTCGACGTATGTACGTCGATGTCCAACAGGCGTTCGCTCGACAGCCCTTGACACTTCTCGGGCTGCAAAAATTCACGCCAAAAAACCAACTATTCGAAGAGGCGGAAAAGCTCGTTACGTTTTTACCCGTAAAAGGTGCGAGTTCAGATTTTATCGTTGTGATCGAAAATTGACGGAGATATTCCAATTAACTGGTCTTTCAAAAATTTAATCGAGTGTCGGGGCTTGGGGCTTTAACCGGATCGGAAAATTCTCCCGCTGCGTAACGATCCACTCTCTGGCGCTACTGTTACACCTCGATTGCGTTAGCATCGCGCGCGAGCGCCGAACTTGATATTGCACCGGTCGGGAAGTTTGCGTCGGCTGGGTTAGGTAGGAGGGGGGGAGGGCACACACAGTCCAATATCTCAAAGCGTCTGTCGGTGTAAAGGTCGCGACGCGAATAAGCAAATAGGAATATTTGCGCGAGCTCGCACTGCACACAACGCCACCGGCATCGCTTATGTACCGTCAAAACTTTATCGAGAGCCAGCTTATTCGCGTATCGTTTCCAGCGAGAATAGTATATCCTTTTACTGAACAAAGCCAGCCTATCCCCGCCCCCCAAGGGCCTCGGCTGCCATCGACGAATGCGGATTTCATATTGTGCGCCGTGCGCATTCAATACCCGTGTTTGCAAATATTTTGCCTCGCGCAAAGGATCGAACTTCTCGTCGTGGTTACGGGTATTTCTCGGCTATTAAAGGGATTCAAATTGATTCCTCGTCGAGCTGTATGTGATTTTCAGACAAAAGCGCCTCTCAGTGATGCGTTTGAATGGGTCGTTGGGTGGCACTATCGATTCAAAAAGCCAATTACCACGGATACAATGTTTCTCCGCGACCGCACAAAAGGATACACTATACTTGGAAAATTCAACAATAGCTTCACGAGGTACGTGTACCCAGCAAGACCCTCGTATATAGGTTCTTCGCAAATTTGGCTATGATCAATTTGAAGTTCCATGATTTTACGAAAATTTTAGATGGCACCAATTCCATTTCACGCCCTGATACAGTTTGTCCATTGATTTAGAGTTAGGTAAAAGAGGCTTGTCACGTTGCTATTCCCTTTCAGCATAAACTTATCTACTTTTGATAAATCATCCTGAATCAATGGGTCTCTTAATGAGGTCAATATTGTCAAGAACGGAAGATTTATCTGCTCATGCATCCGCAACACTTCGCAAGAATTCCATAGTGGGAGAAATGTAGTGAGAAATCCCTAGGGTAGATACGAGTCAACGCTAGACATTCAAATTCTGCTACGAAAAATTCCGTTGCCAAACATGAAAAATACAAGTGGCTCGTTGGATTTTCGAAAAAAATCTCCATTATCGCATTACAGCTACGAACAAAAGTGCGCGCGGGCGAGGTGGGTTTTTGAAAAATTATGATCCATTATGAAAACAAGAATTTCACGCGGTCGCTGAGTGTGCTGGGAGGCGGCCTGCGTCGGGGCTTATAATTTCGAGAAAGCGATGTAGCGGATTACGGAAATTAACCACTCCAAGAGCCAGAGGGTAGGGTTGGCGCGTGTGCGGGCGGTTGAAAAAAAAAATGGGCGAAAACGAAAAGCGGAACTGCGGCTCGAGCTGCAGCGGAGCGCATTATACGTAAGTAGCTAATTACTCGGCAATTGCCCATGCGAGGCCTCTTGACTTACGACGAGCACAACTTTTTTATGCCGAAAGGAGCGCTGAAAGCCGCTCCTGCTCCCCCGGCTATCGTGCACGCGCCCCGCCAAATCGTCGGATTATCCGCTCCTGGCTTTCCGCTGATCGAGAGCCGACCCATTGTTTGCTCTCGTTCCCCATTAAGTCTGCTCGTTCTCCGCTCGTTTCTATTTCTGACGTTTCCCCGAGTCGGCCGAAAGATTGAAAAAAAAAAAGAAAACCTCCTTTACGTGTCATATTTTGGTAGGTACACCCATTTCAGTTGGATCGAATTCATACCCACTGTGTACAAGAGAGAAATGGTATTTCGTGAATTTCGTCATGCCCGAATGAGTAAAAAAAGGTCGAATTTTCAAATCGCCGCGTTGAAAATTCGTGAATATATCCTCATCGCGTTAGGTCATTAATTATGAGAAAAAGTTTGCGAATCATTGTGTGCCGGAGTTGAAGAGAGCAATTAAGCCTCGGCTAGAGTAAAAGCCAGGCTAAAAGAGGCACTCGAGTGTTTCCTGCACCATTAACGAAGTAATGCCGTTGTTTCCAAAGAACCATCGGCCCCCCCCCGGCGCACTTTTACCTCGTACGTTCCCGCCCGCCCCCCTCCCCCCAAACCCGCAAGAAAAACTTTTTTGGGCATTGCGGTTACTGCTTTACTGAGGGTCTGCTTAGATTTAAAAAGTTCTCACGTCGTATATAGATATCTTTATACCTGCGTACACTTGGATTATAATTCACACGCTCGCTTAAACACCGATATTTGAATCTCATTGTATGCAACGTTGCATACGATACTGTATGAAATTTCTCGAATTGAAAGTTGATATACGAACGAGTGACTTGATTCAGGAGAATTTTGTTCGATAATAGTTTTTATTTTTAGATTCATCGTCTGTGAGACGCAGTCTGTAATTCGTTGCAACTGTGAATCACAGTTGCAACGAATTACAAAACTCTATCGCAAAGTTTTCATCAACAGAATATCGTTCAATTTTCGAGGTGTTAGGTTGAAACATGCATTGATATATTTTTCAGACATTCATTGAATTTTTTTAACTTACAAATTTTCTTTCATTCGCATTAGGTAGCAGCTACCTGGTATGTACCCCAGGATAACCGAGTGATCCATATAATTTCTACCGGTACTTGGAGTTCTTTCAGCGATGCGGATTTATATATAGGTGAAGTCTCGAGTTTGATCGACTTGGCTTACGAGTTGGATCGCCGTAGGACACGATCGTAAAACTTGCACGTCCCGATCGCAGCTTGCGCGACTCGACGTTTGCGGCTTGAATGTATAATTAACCAGACGCACTTGGATGCCCTTCAAAATGCGGGGCTCAAGGGACGTGACTCGAGGAGACAAGGGTAATTGGACACTCCACCTGATGCGCCCGCACGTATATATATATATATATATATCTCGTGCACGGCAGTTCCAGCCCTATAGAGGGGGGCCCGCGCATTCGAAAGTTCGTCGATGAGGAGGGAAAATCGACGGGCGATCGAGCGAAAAACTCGAGTCCCGTGGTCGCCCCCGCCACTCGCGCAATGCCATAACCATTACACGCTCCTTAATGGGCCGGGCAATTTAACGCGCGAAAATTTCAGAGCCGCCATAGCACGCGGAAAAATTGCACGTAGCCCATTAAAAATTTAACGCCCACGGACTCGAGCGACGAGCAGCGCCATACACCAGCTGCTCTCCCCCTCTCTCTCTCTCTCGGCTCGCTGCAACAATGCTCTCGACTCGCATTAGCATTTTTTAGCCCCATTGCCCCCGGTGGCGGTGGATTTTTTACCGGCGGCGGCTCGCCCCCGTTGATGCGGGCAAAAAACGTATGGCTGCTCTAATACGCGTTTGGACGCAAACGAGAGTGAGATACATTTGAATTTCCGGCTCGAAAGCGTGTCGCGCGCGCCCTCGTTCTCTCTCTTTCGCGCGCGTAAATGACCAAAAAATTCGCCCCGGCCGGGGGGAGGGGGCGGCAGGATCGCGATAACGCTTTTCTCCCGACTCTTCTTCCTAGTAGCGTCCGCAAGCTCGATGCGCCGCAGTTTGCCTCCGGAGATCCTCCGCGATTGACGGATGCCGAACGAGAGTTTGACACTGTCTTTTTCATCGTCGTACGCACGGAAGATTTGTCTTCGTTAGAAGAATCGAACGGGGTGGAGAATATTCAGAGTGGCGCGAGCTGCTTGTCCAGGGTGACAAACTTCACGTTTTCCGAGCTGTTTTACGTATGCTCTTTACTTTGAAAGAGTTCGGCAGGGAAGCCCATGCAAGCCAATGTGGCATCGAGTATTTCCACGCGACGTCTGGGAACATAGTGTACGCAAATCGTGTCCTCGGGCACGTGTTTTGTGTCACTCATCTCGCTTCCCTCGGACGAGTAGGTCGACTCCACTCGTTCCTGCAATCTCAATGTGCTATTTGAATATTCTCGAGGGATCAAGCGACTGGCAAGCGCAGCTCCTCTGCCATCTGTCGGTGTGGTCCGAGTCGCGTATCAAGGAGTGTAATAGGATAGCAGCGGGATGGAGAAAATCGGCGGTCAAGATGCGAAAACTTTCAAATGAGATTTGTGTAAGACTCCTACCGTTGATACGGCTACCTTGACGGTTTTTCAGTTTTTCACTGTATTTAAAACGCCGTTTGACGAAAAACTTTTGATAAGTTGTGGAAACACCGTTTTGCCCCCGTACGCTACGTAGCTCCAGAAACGAGGTAACCTAATTCCAATGGACACAGACTCGTGTTGCGACGGAAATTCGAGCGGGACCTTGTAGAGCACATTAAAGAAGATTTAGATTCTGAAAGATTCATGATTCGTTCCAGTAAGGAAAAAAATTCTAACTCGAATTGATACACTCAATTGGGAGAAAAGCTCATGATACAATAATGATATACGCATAAGGAAGGTAGAATACACACGCGACGCGCAATCAACTGTTGAAACTTCGAAAAGCGACGCACGCAAGAATAATAACATGTGCCGAGTGAAGAATGCATCCCTCGCGGGGGGGATATATCCGACGACTTGTTATCGCGCGTGCTCTCGAGCTAACGGGCGCGCGAGACGCGGAGCTTATGAAACGCTCGCTGAAAGAATCGTCTTAGCGTCCCCGTCGTTTATCTTAACGCGCTCGCTCCTTCCCCGGGAGCCTGATCTCACCCCGCGAGCAAATGAAGCCCCGGGATTTGGCTCTTCCTTAACGTCCCCTGATACCCCACCTCGCCACCGAGAAAGGAAGATCCCGCGGCGTCCGTTGATCTGCGAGGATGAAGCTCGCTCAGCCAAGATTCATGTTGATCACGCGATATCTGGGCAAATTACGGGGGATACAAAGTATTTATGGATAGCCGCGAAAATCGGCTTGCCGCCGGCGGCGATGATCCGACGAGGTCACGATCGAACTGGCCCGAGATGGATTCCGATCCTTGTTTCGGTGCCCCTAATTTATTCAACGCGCGTATCTATACGTGTGATTCACGGATGCAGAGCATCGTCGCACGTTCGGCTAAGTGGCCGTATCCTCAAGAGCGGAATTAATCCGAGGGAGTTTGATCTTGATTGGTGATACCCAAGAATGTTTATGCTCTCTCTATGTCTATTCGTGAATGACGCGGGAAGGATCGTTATCCTTACGACTATTGCGCCTATACTCCCCCTGCAAATCTCGTGATTACAGTTGCCAAGAGACGCAACGAGCACTCGCGTGTGGCCCTGGGTATGGGGATTTCTTAGGAACAGAGAGAGCAGTAAATTAGTGCCACCCGCGCGTGCAGCGGTTGACTCTTGATGTTGCCGCGGCTACAAAGGGATATTCGTCAAAGACGCGTCTCGACTGAGTTGCGGATGAGTCGTCGGGCGCGTAGGATACTTACGGCCTTCATTACCGGGCTTAATACGCCCCGGAGAAGTTTGGCGAATGGATGAATCCGGGAGAAAAATTTAATGAAGTTACCATCAAAGACCCCGGGGGAGAAACGCCGAGTGAGATCCCGACGAGAGTCGTTTGAATTTTGACACGTCAAATTCTGCGAGAACGCTAGACATACACTCTCTCGGCTTTGCTTCGCGTACATTTATGAGACTTTGAATGAAATGGAGAGACGTACGGACGATTTTACTTGTCTGACGCGTATAATTGTTACGGTATCAAATCGAGAAAGAGGAAAAATTGAGAATGAAACAGTGGGATGGAGGTGGAATCAATATTATACTCTTGATAAATGTTAACTGTTGGGTATCGCTTAACTTGAAAGATTTTTATTACCCGTGCAGGTGATATTTACACATAAAGAGAAAAAGCAAAAATTGTTCTCTATTGCGTAACTACATACCACCTCGAGAAGTATCAGCAGAATCGGAGAGACGCGAATCTCGAGTGGATTTTTACTTGATAATATAATTGCTTGTATGATGTACACGAAATGCATAGACTAACCTGTTGCCTGTTATTTTTATGATATTCAGATATAATGTTAAGTAAAATTCGTTGGTTCCAACGTGAAAAAAGTCAGTGAGCTTCTGATACGGCCGCAATATTTTACCTGGGGTTACGTCCAATAAACATTTGACTCGACATAGGAAATTGCAATTGATACGACTGGAAATTATTTGAATATATTTTTCCGCCGATTCATCAGTGTAATAAAAGAATATATAACGGAAATCATGCCGTGAAATGCCTGTCCATGATGAATATTACAAATTTCCATTTGACTGTGATTCTCGAAATAATTGAATGTTTTGTTGTCCATCAATATAAACCAATTGGAAAATTCAGAACATTTTCATGATGATTTTGAATTTCGAGTTTGTTTATTCGCAATGAAAATTTTCCAATCAATTATTCGTTCTGAGCCTATTAATTAACAAAAAAAATCCATACGATTGGTCACTGGGTCAGTATGAATTTCCGCAACGTATTCACGATTGTCCATTCGAGGAATATCGAGAGTATAAAAACGAGCAAGAGGTGTGTGAGATTCTGTCAAAGTATTCTCTCGAGTTGCATCTGTTGAGTCATATCCTCACGGAGCAGAAGACAATTTGGTGAAGGCCGGAAACTTTTCATCTGAAACTATTGCGGCAGCCGTTGCGCTGATCTCAGCAATATCGCACCTGCTCTGCTAGAAACGGAGAGACTCGCGTCGCAGATTTCCATGACACGCGACTGCTAGCTTACGTCAAATGCGACATTGGATTCTCGACATGCACAGATCGGGCGACTTTCCCGAGGAACAAAGTGACAGAGATTTGAATCCTATGATATTTCTCCTCGTGTCTATCATTCCCTTCGGCTTTTAACAGAACTCAAGGCCACGCCTTGAGATCAAAAGTCAAATAAGAGTTTTATTTTATTTACTGAGTAGCCAGCCACACAATGGATAAACCACTGCAATTGGACCGCATTTGGATTATTTGCAGAGATATTTTTTCCTCCGGGGATAATATTACAAAAAACGTCCATTTCAAACAAAATTGCAGGAAGGAAAAAACACTACTTGGAAACATTATCTGCAGAAGAAAAATTTTTTCTGCAAATAATTCAAATCGCGGTAAGATCTTGCAGGTACTTTGTACTTGATTATCCGTTATGGAGTCCGACCTGGGTGATAACAGCGAATTCTAATAAGCTCCGGCTTTACCGGACAATGATGTCATTTGCATAATAAAAGCGTAAGTCCGTTTTATCCTCTCTCTTCTCTGACTCACAATGATCAACATAATTTGTGGGTATGCAATGATGAACTCACCATTCAGTACGTGCACCGCAACGGTAGCCTTTGCTTTTTCAGGTACGACACAGCTGTAGTTTCCGGCGTGGCGTGGCGTAGCTTTTTCCACTGTTATCGTACTAACGACAACCTGGATTTCCCTGCCGTCGAGGTAATCCGTAGTTCTGTTTTCACTGAAATGCATAATGTTTCATTTATTCGCCTCGTGCCTTGTGTACGAACTCGAATGGCTTTAATCCCAGTGTCAAATTGGTACGAATCCAATGCATTACGCATTGCTTCGATCGCTATGTAATTAAATTTATGACAATCGCGTGAAATTCGAGCATGATTTGTGTAAAACATCAATCCGACCATCGAGCGTGTGTGTGGGCTAGGTTTCGAGGACCAGTTACGAGTTTAATTATGAAATGAAACAATCCGTGTGACGAGTGCCATTGAACTTGGTATAAAATGACGGGCAGCAAGCTTGTTTACCTGACGTCTTCGCTGAGGGTCTCGTCTCCCCTGGTCCAAATTACAGTTTCATTATAGCGCTCGGGGACGTCTCTGGCCTCGCATCGGAGACGCAGCGCACTGCCGGCTTTCAGGTGCCTCTCGCCCGACTTTATCCTGCCCGAGTCGTCCATTATTACCAGTATCGGCGCTGCAAATTGAAAAAAAACAAGCCAATCTGTATGGAAATTCCCCCATTGTTTCGTCATTTGGCCGCAAACTACGCGATCCATCGTTCAAACTCGGCTGCATAAAATGCGCGGGGGGGACACAAGACGAGGATCTTCCAGAGGATCAACGAGGCGCAAGCGGGATGCCCCGTCAATCAAACTTGTTCGGGAGCCATCATTATACCCCGCTAAGCTTTCCGCCCATTAATCCGGGTCGTACGCGATTTTTATCTTGTCGAGCTCGATGTTGGGGGGCATTTGCACCCTGTTGTCTTTGAAAAATATTTCAAAATGCACGAGAATTCAAATGTGTCCCGTGGTCTAATCTCCGGCCTGCACCAATCAAATCACGTTAATACAGGCCCCTACTCGCTCGGCAGGCCATCACTTTTAATGCGCGGATAAAAGGCTGCGGGCGCGCGAGAACAAAGAAGATAATCAGGGCGAATGAATCAATTACCCCGGTGGCCAATTACAGTGGGGCCCCGGGTATATAGCGGCGCGGTACGGTTGCATCGAGATATTTTTCGTCGCGGCAATCGCACGGGGAAGAGGGGGATTTTTTGCCCGGCAGCGTTGAAATTAAAATTCAGCGCGACTTTGCCCCGCGCGACCGCCGCTATGCAAATATAATGGCCTTTCCCCTGATCTTCTCGGGGACCGCTTAACCAGAGGTTCACATTCAAAGCATAAATTTCAAGCGTTATGAAGTCCGCTTCATCGCTTCTTATTCCGCCTACGATCGCCCCGGATCGTAAGTTTTTATCTGTACTGTTATACCCGCGCGCGCCCCGCTCGAGGTGCGGAAAAAAGAAAGGGGATCGGACCACCTACTGCGCTGCTCGCTTTGCTACATACATTTATACGAAAACGAAAATCATCCAATTTCACTTTCACGCCGATTCGGGCCTTATATAATTTTACGCGACTCCATTCGATGATTGGTTTTCACTCGAGCTTTCAGCAAACTAGACGGCGACGAGTTTACTTTGACAAGTCGTAACTTTCCGGATAGATCCTACTCACAATTTGGTAAGGAAATTCGATTGCTCGAGTAATTTCACGTTCGATACGCTTGTGACGCATTAAAGAGTCGGTTAAGAATGATGATATTTTCTTTTATTTTCTCGCTCGTTAAATGAGCACTAACCGAATGAGATGGGACATTTAAATGCGAAGGAAGTCCCGTTAAAGTTTGGTATCGCTTCAAATCGTACAAATCGATCTAAGGTGCATGTACCTTATTTTGAGAATTATGAACAGATTTGATGTACGATCGAACAGCGTCAAATCAGAATTAGATATCCCTTGCGAAGTTGAGTAATTGACTTTTGTGCGAGCGCATCAATCCAGACAAAATATTCTCGAAAATCTTCGTATTTCCTCGACGTTCAAAATAAATTCGAAAATCCATCCAGAAAACTCCCATCGTGTCTAATAAGCGATGATCGTGAATCAAGCGGAGGGTGAGGGTGGAATATACGAAAGGGTTCGCGCACTTCTGATCGCTAATAAATTCCCGATGAGCTGTCGGGGCTTACACGCGGGCCGTTGTTTGGGTAGACCGTAGTAACACTCGTCGCCCAGAATTAAGGTACAAGCGAGGGAGAACCGAGGCGACAGGCGATTCTTCATGCTCGATGGCCTCGATGCGTCGGCTCGAAAGCGACTTGATCGATGGTTTCTTGAGGGGTTCGCTTCGCAATCATATCAAGCCGTGTCTTTTTTCCGGACGTGTTTCCTAATTCATCGCGGCGCGTTGTAATTTATATAAATTCATTGTGCTCTTGCGCGCAACGGACAAACACTGCCTCTTTTTATTTTCAATTATAGCTCGTGTTGTCGGTGAAATAACTGCAGTTGATATTGAATAGGGCGCGGTCTCTGAATTAGTGGAAAACACTTATTCCCGGGTTCCACCAGGGGCGTGATGAATTTTTCAAAACACAGCGAGCGAGAATTCAGGCTCGCGATTGGACCGTTTATAATGTCAAAAAAACGCGTACCATCATTGTTCTCGGTAACAATATGCTCTTGGCTACTTCATTCGTTAAATACACATTTGTGAAAATTCAAAAGAAGCCTTTGAATCTCTTTCATCTGACAGCTCTCTTCGAGTTCAACTTGAAATTCCTAGCATTCCCATTAATCCGTTCTAATTGAAAGAAACTCAACAAATGAAAGAGAGAGAGAGAGAGGGGGAAAAAATGAGCTAGTATCGTTTTACGGTGACCAACGCACGCGCGGCCCGATAAAACTGGACGGTTCAAAGGGCACCACAAGCTCGGGGGGGGGGGGCGCAAGTGAATCGTATTCGCCAAGGAAATTTAAAGCGCGCATCCTTAGAGGCGAATTAATTACGCGGAGCCGTCAGGCGCAAAGGCGAGCGCGGCTCGTTTGCCCGGCCGCGCTCAAAAACATCCGGCTTTGTTTCTCGCACGCCGGTGTATCTAAGGACAATCGCATATGCGCCACCGCCGTGCGCGTGACGGCTTTCTTTTTGCTGGCTGCCCGCCGCCGCCGCCGCCGGCCAGGGCCAGGCAAAAGAACAGAGCAACGCGCAGAATTTAATAAGCCGAGGCTGCGCCAGGCGGATAAAGAGGAGGAAATGAAAGAGAAAGGAGCCGGGGTAAAAATGAAAAGCAACGCGCCGCAGCTCCTCTGCCGAGTCGTAATCTCCTTCCGCAGCTGCTTATTTCTCCTTTGAGACGAGCGTCTAGCGAAGCGCCGGCCGTTGTCGTCGCCTCTCCCGAGAGACACGCGAGCTCGACATTTGATCGCGTCCACCTACTCGACATCGCTCTACATAGGAACTGCGATAATTTGTTTTCCTACTGTTTCGTTTTCCGCGGGCTTTAATTCTCATCGTATACCTGCACTGCGGATACTCGTTGGGTAAAAATATCGACACCGCATTTACACGTGAAGAATTTTTGTTACTACAAGTATTAGGGTTATCCATTTCTCCACAGTTACAATTGCTTTGAACATAGTTAAACTTACCATCGAAAGTTTTGTACGTTTTATACCTGAAAGTTTTACGAATCTTTACGAGATGATAATAGGAGTGATTCTATCGCAGAAGTTTTGTTTCGAAAGCGGTTTACTATTTTCCTCGTGAATAAATATAGTAAAACTAAGGAAATCTCTAAGTTTTATTCGAGAGAGATTACTATGTCGACAATAGTAAATGTATCTAGTCAACATCTATACCAACTAATACAGAAAAAGTATAGTAATGATAACGATATTTCCTTTCCCAACCTATGCATGATTAACATTTCAAGTCAAATTTTTTCTCAGCGGATGAAAAAACCATAATACGCTTCTCATTGTTAGTCTAGTTGTATGGTCAATATGGATACGATGGAATACTCAAATTTCTCACCACTATCCTTGACAATTTTTTAGAATTACCATAATATTCTTCTGTACAGTATCAAATTAGTTTTAGCTTTTTTCAGTCAGATGAGAATGACTTTCAGACAGGCAGCTTGATGAGAAGTAATTGAACATCAATGTTTAACAGCGCGAGGAAGCAGCTCTCCACTCATGATATTGAATTCTAGAAAAAATGTAATTTCTGCTACGGTATAAAAGTGAATACGCACCCCGAGAACATTCTGTGAAACTTTGAAACGGCGCTAATAAAAATGACTCGGCACATTTACCCCCAGAAGCCCGGTAATTTTTTACGATTACCCCCGGAAACGTATATAGGACGAATGTCGCCAGCGATGAAAAAAGCGGGAAAAAAATCTCCGGCAATTTTCTGATTCTCCCCTCTCCCCCCGTACACTCGCTGCCACGCCGTTCTTCTTTTTTTTTTGTTTCCCATAAATGCGTAGATACATCGCGGAAAATATTGTCAGCTTGAACGAGGCAGGGAGGGGAGAATGAAAAAGGAGGAGTGGAAAGGGGGTCAATTGCTGCGCGCTATCGCGTTCCTGCGAATTCGAGTTTTTGAAAAGATTTCAAAATAAGCTCGAACCAACGTCACTTTCGGTCGAGGTTAATCCGTTTGCTGCGTGAAACGCTGGAATTTCTTACTTGTTTCCAGTGCTCGGGAATTAGGAAAAATGAGTCATGTTATACCATTAAACATTTGTTGGAGAGATTTTTGAGGTAATTTTTTACGTCCTTAAAATTCAGATTCGAATGAAAGAAAATGCAAAACTGTCGTTTCTTCATGAGAACGATGGAAAACAAATTGTATATACATTCGTTAGGCATTTTTCAATTTTTATAATTTTGGCAAGTGATGTGAATAATGTCATTTGTTTGAAAATAGTGTATTGACAGAGTTTATTTTGAATTGATGCCAAGTCTTCGAACGCATTGAATGCTGTTATTGATTATTCTATCAACAATGTCCAGCTGTATAGTTGAGTTGCTGTATACCGAAACTTAGAAGAACTACCTATAGTATTAACTCAACTAATTTCTTGACTCAATTTTCAATGAGAACCAGCGCCAAATTCTCGCGAAAATTTCCCTCGCGAGTGTCACCGCAGAAATGTCAATGCCAGTACGGAACTGCCGATAACGCCTCGAAACATACGGACTTGAAGATTAAAATTCCCATCGGAGCTATCAATCGCACCTAACGGCAGCAGATAGAGCTCAAGTTTTCGCTAAGCGGGTTCGATCTATTTTTCTGGGCGGTTGAGCAAACTCGTGCTGTATCTACTTCGCGGCGGCCCTACATTATTACGGACTTGAGTAAATACGAGACAGTAATACGCGTCTTCGCGGCCTCGAACATATACAGTTGGCGAGGGAGTAAAAAGATCGGAATAGAATGTAGGATGTGTCGTGTTTACGGAAGCCAAATCAATTGGTCGCGAAAGACTCGAGCTGTGATTGAGTCGGATTGTTTCAGAAGCGGAAAGAATAATTTTCGAGATAAGAATAATAACAATAAAACGAATTTTGGTGATTTAACGATAGAGCCCCTGAACGTATCGATTCAAGTTCCAGTCCTCTTGCGACCGATCAATAGATTACAAAGATTTATTTTATATGTAGCGTGTTTCGTTAGATACGGCCGTATGACCAAGTTTCTTTTTCGATCAACGACGGCTGACTAAACGTATACTCAGTCTACTCGTCTCCAAATTATATGCTGTGATCCATTTTCTGAGAACATTTTCTACGAGAGGAAACTATCACATGGAAATGAATTTTCACTTTAAGTTCCATGAAATTTGATTGAAGAGATTTACTGCGAAATTCATTTTCTGATTTTTCACTTTGATACAGCGGTTTTTCACAGTAAGCTTTCAAGAGATTAGCTTGAAGAGTAACACGAAATAGCAGATGATTTCAACAGCGGGAAATTTGGATCCCCATCGAGGAGGATTAATTTGCCTCGAAGGTATCCCGAGAGCCCTGATCAAACAGCGTTCCGGCGCGTGACTATTAACAAGAGTGACTCGCCGCGGCTGGTACACCGGAATAATCCAGGCGCGCCCGGCTCACAGATCACGACACTCGAGGAATCAATGCGATCGGGAGCGGCCTCACAATACGACGTCGTCGCCGCGTTGCCGACCCGGCCAACATCACGTACACCTGCTGCCCTGTGGTTATTTTGCAGATAGCCGCCGCCGCCACCGCGTCCACTTTGCGGTCCCCCGGTCCGCCGGATATCGCACGGCTGGATATCGCTTATGGCGATTGCCCGCGTTATTTCCACCACCCCACGCGCCGCTCAGTTTCTTCCCAGCGAGATTATACCGCAAACACGCGAGCGTATTTATATATCCGGGAGCTGCATCCGCGTAATGATCGTCCGCGGTCGGCGTACGATCCCGGCCTTCTGCAAAGGCTATTATCCGCGCGAATCAATGGCGAACAAACGCCTCGTGCGTCTACACGTTTTGCGCGTTTCCCTACTCGTATGTGCCTCTCGATGAATCTCATATCGCGATCAAAACGGATTGCAAATGTGACGTTCGTCTCGACGCTTGGGCTCGTCGTTAAAGACTTGCTTCCCCCGACGTCGAGCAGTATTTGCGTTTGAGATTTCATTTCAGCCGGAGCACCTCTTCTCGCTCTTTTTTTCAAACTCACTCTCAACATATTAAATGCAGCGAGATACAATTTTTCTAGACAATCAGGACAAGGAGAGAACTCGTCTTTCCACTTCGTCGTCCTATCTTATTTAATCCTGGTTTTAACATTATATAAAGAGAAAGCCGGTGTTTGATTCGAATAAATCTCAAAAACTGCTCAACTGAATGATATTAAATGCCAATATTAATTTTGTTGCACGCGCCCGATGCTTGATAGCTACGTGTAGTGCTATGAGAAAAAAATTAGTTGAATGATAAGTCGATAACTCATCTTTTGCCGCATTGACCGCACATCTTAGTACCTCCAACCCTGGCTACAAGACAGGTTGATGCTAGTTATGAAGAGGATAGTTTCAACAGCTGACGTAGTCAGTAAAATAAAAATTTTGATAAGCATCGACTCATTCTAACGGTCAATCGAGCCATTTGAAAAGTGTTTGGAATAGGAATTGAATCGAAAACATGCGTATGTGTGTACAGAACTCTCACCAGTAAATCACGCTTGAATTGAGTACTCTGATTGGTGCGAGTAAAATTTGAGAGAGTAATTAATCGATGTCTCGGGAGGGTGAAGGGCATGCGGCTCCCGGCGGTTTAATTGATCAGGCACCTGGCTAAGAGTAAAGTAAAGAATACAGGAGATCGTTGAAATCCTACCAGGCCGCAATTGTTCTCTTTCTTATATTCTCTTGGGAAAAAATGTTGCTTTGAAATATTACTTCGGGGAAAGAAAAAAATTTCTTTGGAAATAATTTGAACGTGGTTAAATTTTATACTTTGTACATAATTATTCTATGATAAACTTTGCCCGACGTGGTAGATGGAATACAAAATTCAATGACAAATTAATTTTAAATATTTTCATTCGTTCAGTAGCTATTAATCATCAATCACATTTTGCCTCGACTGGAAAAGGATTATCACAAAGTTCAATAGTATAGTATAACATAACACAATTACTTATATTAATCCTGAATGAAACAAATAATTGGTGTGATAATTAACGAGCCGAGCTTGCAGCACACTCCTCAGACATTGTCGTGGCAAGCCGTAAGCAGCGAGCACCGAGCAGCAGCTCAACAACAATCCTATTGCGAGCAATCCTTGTTCGTTATAAATAGTTCACCAACGTTCATACTCACTGATAGTTTCAATCATTACAGCAGTTTTCCTTTTCCCAAACGATAGACCCTGTCTATTTACATATTTTTTCATACCAATTTTTTTATTCATTTTCAGCTTGGTGAATAATGTCAGTACAACCATTTCATTAATCTCAGTCGAATATCCACTACCCAAATAACTCCAATACAAGAATTAATTAATCACGTCTGTTTAGTTTCAAAGAGTAATCAAACAACATAATATTTTTAGCCGGCCGATAAATCAATATCCATCGTTAAAACTCGTAAACCTATAAAAATTAATTTATAAACAATAGTTCATAACTTGTTTCGAAACAAAATTCGCCGCTCAGTCGCCCGGATATTTGTATTCGTGAGGGCGCTTGTTTCAAGCAGACAATTCAAAAGCCTGGGCGGATTGTATGTGTCCCCATTTGATCCGTCTGTGTCCCGAATATTCCGAGGAATCTTGGGCATTTGGAAGAAATCCCGCAGACACTCGTCGCATTGCGAAGTTTCAGCGCCAAACACCCAAACACACACATACACTGGAGATGCAGCAAAAGATCAGACTGGCGCGTCTTGACTCGTCAATCGGATCGGTGGCAAAACTATAGGAAGGGGTCGGAGTCAGAAGGGGACTTGATCGGATTTGGCGGGGCCGAGCTGGAATTGCGGCCGCGCGCCCCTAGCTAACAATGTCTGGCTCTCGCGGCAAAGTTCGCCCGAGCTGCGCGAGCCCGCGGCTTTTGTCTACCAGCCACAACTGTGTCTGTGTGTGTGTGTGTCTCCAGATCGGATCAGACTGCGCCTCGATGCGGGTCTACTGAGCGCGGGATAGTTGCTGTTCGGGAAGGAACAAGGAGGGGGGGAGGGCAAAAATTAACTGATCTTACGGAGGACAGATGACTTTTTGCGGCTCGAGTCTCCTCCCCACAATCCCGACTGGGCGGATTCATATCTCCGAGTTGTCATGCGCGACGTGGCATTCGCAATGAAAATTTCACTGCGCCCCCTACCAATCGGAATTGTCCGAGTGAAATCGCTTGTCACCGAATAGCCGAATCTCACAGATTCCACCGGGGTGCAGTGGAATGGGCATTTGAAAGACCACCACAACCACGCGTCGCCCACGTCCGACGGTCTCGGGTTCGGTAATCGTCTCCGTCTCGCAACCCCGATGATTTCCTGCCTTTCACGTGTCCCGATTCCGCGAACCGACCAGCTGCAATCGAACTCGATACTCGGCTTCTCTTGCTGCTCCAAGTCGTGCCCTGTTCGTCCTCGCCAAGTCCTCTACAAAAAGCAACGTCTCCTCCTCGTCGTTGGTTTATTCTTCACCAGGACTCTTTTGTAGTGAGTTTTCGAATGACGGACCGGCTGTTTGCCTTCCCTATCAAAACTCAGCCGATCGCCTACCAACTACCTTCTACTTTTTATCTTTGAATTGATTCGATTTTACGTGGATGTTCGCGGGACGCTCGATACTCGTCACGCACGTAACTCAATATTTTTGTTCTTGCCTAAAAAATGTTTCTGCGAAAATCAAGTTCCGCACTTACTCAAGGGGCACTCATACCGGAGCTATGAAAAAAAGATCGATACTTCTCAAATAACATAAATATAATTGATTCAATCTGCAAAGATAAAAGTATTATTGACTTCCCAACTGTTTTTATTTCCCGAATCAAGTACATGCCACCTGAGGTGATAATAGGCTAAATTTGAAAGGAATAGTATGTCCAGAACTTCTCTCACGACCTGATAAAAGAGGCTAAATACATCACCTTCAATCACATCATGTTTATGTTTTTTTTTTATGCGTTTCCAACCCTCATCTCACGGTATACACGTTACTGCACGGGTAGTTACGGGATTACCGTTATCTCCAAACTGGGGATATGCCTTTCCCGAGTGAAACGAATAGGATTTACGGAGAAATATTTTCTTCGAAAGAAGAATAAATTTTAAATATTAACATTATGAACTTCAACCCCATTATATTGAATAGCGAAAACTGACAATAAGTATTACGATGTTTTTTGTTTCAATGAGATCTGATCAGTGTCTTCGGGATCGAGTGGATATGATCCATTCGAGGGATATTTGATCGAAGTAGAAAACTATATTGTCAGGGTAGAGACATAAAAATCAAAAATAAATATATGGTCGATCTTACCATATAATTATGGTCTTTCTTGTTTGAGAACTCGAGCGAGAGTATAAATGAAATACGAGCTTACAATTCCACTTTTCACGATTAAAAATTGAGAGCGTTTTACAGGAACACTGTTGGGTAGACTCATGACTGATGCCTCCAATGTCATTATCAGAAGCTTGAACAAATGTATTCTGTCATAAATAGAAGTGAATATTATTTGACAGATAAGGATTGTCACGAGTTAGCCCAGCGATTATCAATATCCATTATTATATTAGTAATCAACATGTAATCGCCGCGTAGTATAAACAGCAGATAATTATACTTTGTATGGAATGATCGTACGGAGCCGCTGATTCTATTAACCTCAATAATCGGGATACACTGTAGCAGCATTTTACATGATTATTTATGCCGCGTTACAACAGTGACCATAACGCAAATTACAAGCTCGATCGGATCAATCGGTTACGGAAAAATTACTTCGCGCTCCGCACATGCCATGTTGCTCGCTATTTTCGTTGAATCGTAAAGCAAAGGAAGATACGCATCGATTTTATCATGGAAAGTTGAACGAGGAACCGGCAAATGCAGTTTCCATTCGAATTAACTCACGCGTGAACATACGAATCCGCATCTCCTTGTATCTCGGAGATTGAATTTACTAGTTGGCGGCTGGAAGAATTACAACGACGTCGATGCTGACCGATGGCTAGAAATATTTTCCAACAATTAACTCGGCCTCGATCGATGCGGCATCCTGGCCTCGCTCTAATTTACTTCCAATTCCATAATTTAATTAACGAAACGCTCCCACCAAGATTTACTATCAATCCGAGTGCCGGCCGCGAGCGAGAAACGAACGAACGGCGGGGCTGCTTTGAAGGGCGGTGGCCCCCGAGAAGAGCCAGAGCGAGAGCGAGAGAGAAAAGGAGAGCCCGTGGATTTGCCGGCGCTGGATTGACCTCATTGATACGTGTACGAAATGTACTTCGAAACTAACGGCCAAATCGAATTCGCCGGGCCAATGGGAAAGACGCCGCTGACCACGAGGCGACGGACTCGATTGAATTAGCCGTATACCCTCGACAAAGAACCTCCCCCCACACAGCCACCCACGTGAAATTGAAGGAGTTCTCCTCGGCTCGTCGCCGATGCGTTTCCTTCCCCGGACGCTTTTCCTCGCCGCGTGTGAGTACACCTCCTGTCTTCGACCGAGTGAAAAACTTCTCGGGGCCCACAGCCGAGTTATTTCGTGATTGCGCGATCGATTTTTTCCTCCAAGCTCTGTTTCGAGATTGCGTTCGCTTTGGTGAACGGCAACGAGCGAGTTTTTTCTTTTTGAAAATTGAACCCGCTCAGGGAATGGGACAGACCGAATACGTCAAGTGTCTGACCAAATTCGGTTCGTTTCACTGTTTGATTTTGAACTTTTGTTCCGGGACTCGAATACCATTCGTTTTTTTGGGGAAGATGATGGAGAAGTCACGTCATGGATGCAGCTGAATCTATGAACGATGGATACTTTCGTGAACGAGTTCTATTCTCCAACAACTGTAACGTGATATCTCTACACTGAAAAATGTTGATGCTCGAAGTAATCGGAATCCGATTGTATTGATTTGATGCCTATCGCGAAAAAGGAAAGAATTATTGTACGAATAAAAATAAACTGGAGATAACTTTTAATGAATTTCATCCGTAGCACGTAGTAAGTAATTCGACCATATATCGTCCGGTAAAATATGTTCACAAGTCGTTTGACATGGCCAAAAGATTGCATCGATAATATGACTCATCGTCATCGGTTTTTGCACTATACGAATGGAGATGTGAGCAATATTTTTCACAATGCTGAAGTTTAAAAGTTAGAATAGAGAAAATTTCAACAGACCTTCTATTTTGAAGAATGCAATATATTTCAACAAATTCGGGAAATTGATCAGAATATTCGTGAAATAGGAATAGGCCATTCTTATACTTCTAACCATTGATGTTGGGATCGGTCTTGATCGAATCATTACGATTGCTTCGAGCATCAATGTTTCAGTGCCGTACGGAAATTCTCTTGGGATAGGAGAACAAGATTGTTTCCGCGAAAAAATGTAATTTCCCAAGAAAATCTCATTTTGAATTCGTTCCAATACAGGACTTTCGATATACAATTATAATAACAGAGTAAATCCTTTGTCAACTCACCAGTTACGAGCAGGTGAATTTTCTTCACCAAAGGAGGATAAGTTGCGACTTGGCACTCGTACAGCCCGGAATCGCGTGGAGTCGCGTACTGGATTCTCAGTCTCCAATTCGTTGGATATCTGAAAGCAACGTACCCAAGATCGTATATAGACCGAGATGTCGAGCCAGGAAGTTTGGAATATATTTTCCTTAGCGAATTACCACAGAGTATGTATAGGTACGAATGAAATTCGAATAGAGCTTGTTTGAATTCCTTTCCAATCTAATTTTATAGTTTCAGTAATGCAAACTTCGATAGTAACAAACAATGAGTTATTGTCATTAATGTCGTATCACAATCTACACGCAGTGGATCACCAATAATGATGATATTCTGTCGGATGTCTTTGTTTCTACCGAAAATGGACACATTTGTTCTAATGTTCCGATTTCCAGGGATATTTGTCAATCATCATTGATCTAGACGCATGGCTTGGCGTAAAAGTATAGACGTACTGATCATCAATAACAATAATCCGTGAAACACCTTTAAAACATAGACTCGATAGTACTGAAAATTCTAGAAACATTGATGGATCCTTTTTGTAACATCTCTAATGTCCGCAGATGCCAAAATTGCTTAAGACACAATATGAAGAACTTTGCAAGTCCTATAAAAGTCTTTAGAACGTTCAAATAACGTAAGTATACCGCCTCTGGAACATTCAGCAGATATTGGTGAACTGTGTAAAGAGAGTAATTATATTTTTGGATACTTTATCCATTTTTGGCTGTATATAGATCACTTCTTTACCCAAGTAACTCATTCACAAAGTGTTTATTAGTCTACGGAAGCAATATCAACGCTCGTTTAGGTGAAGTTGAAGTTGGAGAGCGAAGCAAACCCACCTGAAGTAAAGGCTGACCCTTTGGTCGAAGCTGTAGCCGTGGCGGCCGACTGTGAGTAGACGAAAGACGTCGGCACTGCGATATGACCACGTCACCTGCGAACAAAACGGGAGTGATGATAAACGTGTATATCTGGTCGTGGTTAAACCTGAGCTGTATCCCCGTATGTCCCGTATGATATATATTATACGTCTCGTTTCTAAACTTTAGTAACGTCGGGCCGATTTGCGCCGCACAGCCCCTGTCTGAAATATACGTCCGAGCCGCGCGATTCGAGTCATCGGGAATATTTCAGACGTGGGTCTCACCCCTCGCTCTGTTTCTGCAACGGACTGGAAATATGAGGAACGCGCGAGAGCTTGGCTCGCCGGGCATATGCATAAATCGCCCCTCCCTCTCTCTTCCTCTCTCAAGAGAGAGAGGATCTTCGATAAAAGTGCCGAACGGCCCGGATTCACCTGCGAGAATTCCATGAATAAGTTACGGGGGCTTCGCTGAGTGCGAATAAACTAGTTCAAACAGTCGCTGAAAAATGTATACCCGAGAGCGACGTCTCTCCACTTCTTCCAAACAAATTTCGGATCTTCTTACTGCAGTCACCTTCCGATTGTTCGTTGTCTCGCCTTCCACCAACTAATTCGCACCGGCAATGGATTTCGTCGTGAAATTACCGTTTCTCCGCTAGTTGCAAAATTGCTTTATCCTTCGATACTATCCACGCGATCAATGTTTTTTCTCTACGGATCGATTCGAAGCGCAAAGAACGAACGTCGGTTTCATTATCGTCAGTATCATCGCAAGTACGAGTTCGTGTCGTTTTTGCCCCGTTCGAGAAGTCGAGCGGAAAACCTTTACAGCTGAGCTGGGCAGTATATGTATCTTGTCTTTTACAAATTCTCACATTGTACGACTTTGCTCAAAGCTGTCGATAGATCGCGTAGCGTGTAATTCCGTCAATCGATCAAAGGCGAAGGAAGAGGAAAAATAACGTATCGAAGATAAACAGAGGAGGAAAAAGTGTGTCGCGCGGTGCACGCGACGTCGGCGGAAAAATTGCAGTAGTCGGAAGAGACGAGAGGGCGGCCGTCTCCACTTAGAGAAATACAAATAGCGCGGGGAGAAAGAGTCGGAGGGTAAAAGAAGCGCGAGGCAAATGGCTGTCGGGTTGGAGAGAGTGCCTTTCATCACCCACCCCTCCCGAACCGATGCCCGGCTAATATTTGTTTGCCCCGGGCGTAATTCATCGTTTTTTCCCCCCCCCCCCCACCACTTGGGGGCTCTGCCACTCGACACAGCTGAAAAGTTTTCGAATCGATGGTAGAGACCGAGAAAGAGGGAAGAAAGATATCGAGGAGTCTGGACTGTACGTGTATATATAAGTAGAGACGCGCGCAGAGGAAGCGAGGAGCTCGGGCCGCGCGGCAGGATGATAATGCTAAAAGGGTACACAGTGATTTGACTGCGCGCCCGCGCTTGATTATTCCACTTCATATTGACGACGTTAATGCCAACCCCCCCGTCCCCCAACCTCCGAACGGCAATTGCTTTTCGCGCCGGTCGTTCGCGCCGGTTCCATTATGTTCCGCTATACCCATTGATTCGGGTAAACAATCGGCACTCGAGCCGGGGCCGCGCACATTAAACAGTGATTCCAGCTCGGGAGTGAAAATATTTCCACTGCAGCGCGGATGGATCTTGAGGAATCGAGACAATTGCCAAGCAGTTACAGCATTCTTTCCTCCCTTATTCTTGCCTTCTTCCCGCGCATCGGAAAATTAACGCGACAAAGGATGAACTAGATTCTCGTCGGGCTTGGATGATGGCGAGACAGACGGAAACAAAGCTGGGTCTATCTGAGATACTGAGATATTGGAAGAGGGAGGGACGCGCAGGAACGAATTATCAATAGGTGCTAATGACTCGTTCTTTAATGATCCGAGTCGGGTGAAATTTGATAAGCCGGGAGCGTACGATTGGATGAAGCCTCGAGGAAGCCTTTAATCTTGTCGTTTCAAAAACCGAGTATCCCCGGCCCCCGAAGTGCATATGAATAACTAAAATGATCGATGCGCGAAAATTCACACGACACATCCTTATGTACTCCATTATTTTTCATCCCCGCTAACGTGAGTGGTAGAGCTGGAGGGGAAAAAAGCCCCGACAACGGGCGACCAACGTGTCCATAAATCAAGGCCCGGGTCTCGCGAGCTCGTGGCGGCCAAATTTTATTTTCAGCGTCAGGTGGCCGGGTCGCCGAGGAAAACAGGGTAGATCAGGACACTGGATCGACAGTCCATTACTGCAAAGTGATTTTTCAAGGATTCCCTTTTTACCCCCCCCCCCCACACCCATCAACGTTTGTTTCTCGCGTGAGAACAGGTTCCCCCTCGATACAGTAATTCGCACTGTTCTCGTTGCCCACTGCCCCCCCCCCATCCCTCGTTCAAAGGAATCGCTGTATGTTTTTTTTTTTTTTACTTCCGGAGATTATCCTCACTAGGACGTTGTATGTTTTGTGCGTGGAGCAAACACGGCCCCTGTTGTATCTGCCCTTGGGGCAACTTTTTTTCCTCTGATTTTCCGCCATCATCTACTTCGGATCTGTTGTTTTCTACGGCGCGGTCTTGGGGGAAATGGAAGATTGGATTTGCCTTGTGAAAACCGGCGCAGTGTATCAAATACCGAGTCGGTTCGCTTTATATCCCCGATTGGTCCTGCGAGAGATCTTTGGATTTTTTGATTGTTGCCGGGTGAATTCATCCGGTATCACGTGGTTGACGTGGCGACGGGAATGATTAGGAAGAACAAAAAATTAGCTTCTGAAAGGGATTTTGACACCATAGAAACGCGGGGCTATTTTCAGCGGAAATGGATAAAAAAAGGCCTTCTGCTTCACGAGGAATTTCCAGGAATGTATGAACAACAAGTTACGAGTACTCGAGATCTCGCAGTGTACGTTTTTCGATGTTGAAGTGCACTCAACTCCACATACAACTTTCCACACCAACTCTCGCGTTTTTATAAAATTCAATTTCACGCAAGATTCAACAAGTGAAGGCTCTCGGGCATCTTCTGAGCATATTATTCATAACTCCATGACTTGTGAGAAGTTAATTAAATTGAACCAAGTGATCTCGAATATGAATATGTATTGTAGAGTTGTTGTATTAGAAAATTATGAGTATTAGCTAACCAGGATACCATTCCTCGTGTATGTCAACTAAATAGATACTTTGCGCAGTCGTTCATCCGACTGTCTCAATTTTATGTCACGTATATCCAGATGTACAGCACATGCATAAAGTCAGCAACGATTAGTCAGTGAGTTTCATCCCACACATATCCATCCAGTCCGATGGGAAATTATTTCCAATGAGCTAATCGAATAAATTGCACTTGAAATGGGATACAACGCGGCTGCGTCTACAGTGGAGATTAATTTTTGTCAAACGATACTTCTCTGAACAGCTGTGACTGGGCCGTTAATTCGAGTACCCGTGCCTGAAAAGTTGTGCGATCCCGAGGATTTATCGGAGACCAAGTGTCGCGCAACAACCGCATCGACGCAAACATCCGAGGTGCTTCTCACTCCGGCTCACCCCCGAAACTTCGAAGGTACTCGACCCATCTTTATTTAGTACTCCGGGGTAATATAAAGTTAATGACTTTCGAGTTTTCATCTCGTCAGCATGAACTTAAAATGCTTCGATGATTGTTTGAACAGCCTGCATTATTTAAAATTTTTGTTGAATTGCGATCTAAATGAGCCAATCTGCAAAATATGGAGTGAAGTGAATGATAAACTTTCACTCCCTAATTTCATATCATGTAATAATTTCTCCTTTAATTGTACCGGTGAGAAAAATTTATTGCTCCTCGTCGGGTATGTGTAAATGATGTTTGTAATATTCATTATTGTTTCGTCTCGCAGCCTGAGAAGGCCATCCAACCGATCGTCCGAGCGATCGTCTCTATATATACATATCGATCCATCGGCGCTCGCGCGTATAGATGCACGTGCCCACGTAAGTTCGCTGCTCGAATTGGATTCCGGATGCATTGCGCGCGCGCGAGAGAGGCAGATTCCGGAGGCAGCGCATGCACGCACGCACACACGTGCTCTCGGGGCGCAAGAAGCTTCCCCGGGAGAGAGGCGCGAGCCGAACAAAAGCTCCCTTCCGCTCAATTTTCAAAGATGGCGCGAAGACGCTGAGCGCCGCGCGCGCGATCTAATAAAGTCCTTCGTCCGCGGGGACGCGAATGCCCCCCGCGCTTCAGTGTCTGCTCGTGTGCCTTTGTGTCTGTGTATAGACGTATATATACATGTCGGCCCTGCCGAGAATTTGTGGCGCCCCTATTTCAACGCGTGTGCTCTCTCTCGAGAAAGCTTGTTTCGATGCATTCTTTATTGGGACCGAGGATAACTTACTCTCATGGAGCCTGACTCGCAGGGATAAATGATCCTCGAGTTTCGAGTCTCGTTCGAAAATTTACTCGTTGCAGAATCCGGAAAGTCAGCTGGATTGACGTAGGGTGAGCTCACGGCCAATGGAAACGCACTTGATTCGTGATATTCCGCAATTCTTACACGATAAAATACAACGTACTAGTGTATCTATTTCAAAAGGACAACGAACAGTTTGTTTTTTCATCACAAGAATAATTTTTTATTCAGATTAGTATTATTGTGCTCGATAAGATCCCGGTCGAATTTTTCGTACATAGATAGCTTTTTAATATATTTTTTGTATTTTGTATACGTTGAAAATAAGTGAACGTATCACTTAAGATCAAGAAGGGAATCTAGCAGAAGAGTAAGTCCATCGAGGGAGAAGAGAAATCTTCCTGTTACAGCACATATTTTCCCACGAGCCAAAACTGAATTTTTGCGAGTGCATATGATGCATCGAAATATGGAATGGGAGCTACAACCAAGTTTCATCGGGTATTTTCACCTATTGCTGGAGAAAAAAAACTAAAAGAAGCGATCGCCAAAGGAGAAAAACGTCTGAATCGATCGGAGGAGGGAGCAGTGTTTTCCACGAACAACGTATCCAGATGTAACATTCCTGCGCACGAGGTCTCGATTCGAATTACTCCCCCGCCCCCTACCCCGTTCCCGGAGCTTTCGTTCGCGGTCCCTCGGCGGTATCACGTTCTCACGAAAGACGATACCCGGGAATTCAATCATCCGAGGAATCCACGAGGATGCGCGAATGAAAACATCGATCCGACCGCGCCGGGATTCCGCATTTTCATTCCCTCCCCGGCTCGCGAGAAACGACCCAACAAGATCGTACCGCCAATTTTTCCAGCGCAGCTCATTATTCCTCGATCACAACGGACTCCTACTAGACGTACGGGCCGGGCTACGCCTCTTTGGAATTTGTGGATCTCATCGAAGAATCTGTGTAACGACTTTTATGGGCAATAAAATTCTCAAACCCACGTCGTTGGAGAGAAACGGTGAATATTTATAGAGAAAGCTGCCAATTTAATATCACTAGCGATATATATTTACCTTTAACAAGGGATAGGACGTATATAATGGCTATACAGATGAAGTATTTTTACTAGTAAACCAGCCAGCGTTCAAATACAAACTCAACAGTCAAAACATGTATGTTAAGAATTTTCACCCATTCGCTGATATTTCTTTGATATTCCTCGTGGTTTCTGATTGATGATCTAGTTATAGAAAATAATTGAAACTCCAAGAAAAAAGTTATCGCGGCAATCGCATCCCAGTTCAGAAGTTAATGAAATGATTATTCGGATTGTGAGTTAATGGTGTCAAATGCTTTTTATATCATACTTTGACAGGAATTCGTAAGTCAACCTAATTCGATTATATTTGGAATCTGGGAAACTAGTAGCTAGCTGGCATTACGAGAAGACTAACGACTTAGAAAATCAATAGCTTGTTATAGAATAGGGGTATCATATACAAACTATTGGCTAATGATCAATCAATAATAGTATTCAATCATCTTTGATCTGGGGGTCGATCGTGGATTAAGAAAAACAACGTTCATTGATACTTCATCATAATAAGATATAATATATCGTATTATATGTTTGACATTTTTTATCACAATCATGTTTAACATTTGTTAAAAGCCACTCTATATTTTGTTTTTAGGATTTTGAGTCGAGACACGCAAAACTTTAATACGTATAAAAATCGTTTTTCTGGCCTGGTTTTGCGCAAACAATGTTGAATAATTTCGAAAATAAACAATTTGACATGCAAATGCTAATTTTCGACTTTATTTGTTGGGCATATGACGCATGTAAATGTTTGCTGCTGATTAATAGGCATACACGATATAACTCCCATTCACGAGTGATTCTCGATTGTAAAATCACGGCATTGGAGCGAATAATAGCTGATCGAGGATATATATGTGACTCACCGTCTTATTGCCAAGCATGCCGATCTCGCAGTCGAGGACGACGTTGGTGCCGATCCTCGCCGTCACATTAACCTCGTCCTGCTCGTCCTCGAAGTACGGCGCGTATTTGCCCATCGCGGAGGCCATGTGCGGCTTGCCCTTCAAGCTCCCCAAGTTCTGGTGCTGGAAACAAGCCGGGTTTCCCACGGGTGTGATGCCAGGATCTCCGCACGCGATTAATCAAGTATACGCAGCGCCGATCAAGAGATATCTTGTGTACAGTGCATACATAGGGCTCGAGCCTCGCGAGGGGTTTGATCGGCTTGGAATTTGATTTTATTTGAATTCGAGCGCACTCTAAAAAAAATGCACCGAATGAAAAAGGATACAATTTCATCGTTACCCGTTTTATACTGTACGCTCGAATAAAATCTATTTTCATTGATATCCAATGATATGTTACATTATTTTACTCCCCAAAGCGTATTTTGGATGTTTTTCCATAGGGCAAGATCAAATCTACTTGATGTACATGTATTTCGACAAATCACGGTACAAGAACTGATGGGAAAAAGTTTTTTACAAAGCTACCATCGAATGATCCGATCTCATTTACCATATATACATAGCGAATCACGCAATTTATCGGCCCCAGAGGTGTAACCGGATTGATGGAGCAAAAAAAGATACATACATAGGTACACGAGGAGTAGATTTTTCGTTATTTTCCAAGTTTGATGTAAACATGTTCTCCTAAATCGTCTTTTTATCACGGAAAATGTATGATCCAATCTTAAAGTTCTTCAAGAAGGTGTTGAAATGAGTAAAGTCACACGTTATTATTCACTGGTGAAATGCCATCAAAAGTAGATTTTGAATGGATTTAGGATTACATTTTCGAATTCAAATGCCAGTTTAAATAGTCGTGGAGCGAAATCGATTGGATTTACTTAATAACTCCTTATATGCGAAAACTTATTTTTGAAGGATCTAAAAACTACCCATTTTTTATCATTCATTTTTCTTTATAAAAAGTCGAGCTACGGAAAGATTTTCATATTTCATTCAGCTTGGGAAGTAACGAGCAGCCTAATGAAGAAATATTCCAGGGAATATGTATGCATCCGGCAAAATCTAGATAAAGGAGGTTTTTTTTTCATCATCTACGAAAGTAGTCGGAAAGTTTGATCTAAATCGAGTTGTAACTCACCACGCTGTTGATCTTCTGTGCTTGTTTGATTTGTAATGGGCCCCCGATGAGGTCATTCCTGGATTTGCCTCCGTTGGCCTTGTTCGGCGCAGCCGTGTTCGGCACAGGATGCGTCCTGTCCCTATTGGGACTGTACTCGGTGGGTCTACTCGTCGGTTCAGTGGACGTCGAGTCCCTGGGGTGGGCCGTCGTCGTCGCGAGGTCCTCCGGTGGCCGGTCGGTCGCGACGAGCCGCTCCTGCCTCGGTGGGCTCGCCGACTCCTCCGTCACCTTGACCCTCGTACTCGTCCACGTGACCGACGACGACGACGACGACGACGACGTCGCCGGAGGAATTGTGATGGATGGCTCGATTATCGCCTCGTCGCCAGCCTCGCCGGGGCTGTGATCGATTGGGCCTTCGGGCAAATGGAGTTTAGCGATTAATTTCACGTTGCAATCGAACGACCGAGTGTTTTGCCGCTTGCCAAACGAGTTTTTACATCGGTTCGATTTCCCCCCACCCCCAGCGAGAAACGCAGCGACGGGAGGTTGCCATGGGAGTTGCGTGTAATTGGGATGCGGAATTCTCGCTGGCCGTACCGGACTGATCCCCGGCTGAAATTCGGCTCCAGACGATTCGGTACAAATATATTTAACAGAGTGGAAAGTTGCGCGGACCGATTTTACATTCAACGACTCCCTCCCTATAAATTTCGGTGAATGAATGAGGAAATCTGTGCTTCAGCTCCAGAAGTCCGTACTTCACCGTCTCATTCAAGCGAAACCCCCATTCTTTGCCGTCTACAAATCTCAAAGGCTGTTTTAAAAAAAAGAGGGGGAACTCTATACCTTTCCTTTCTTCGGTCCGCAGCGAGAATCTTTAGGTCTCTATATCTCCCCCCAACGATAGATCCTCGCCGCGGCTCTATACATATATATATTGCTCCATCTCTCTGAATTGCATAATCGAAATTGCCCCCGCAGCAGCGAGATTCCTCCACTTTCTACCTTAGCCCGAGAGAAAAGAGGCTTCTACGGGAGGGAATATTTCTGACTTTCGCGTACAATGCCGGACGGCAATACGCGCGGCGATTTGCCGCCCCAAGCGCGGAACAACTGCCTCCCGGCGTTCGTTCGATCGACACTCGTTGTAAATATCGCGTCTTATCGAATTCCAATCGGCTCGTGTTATTCGCCACGACCTCTTTTTTTCCCTTGCCCCCGAGAAATTTCCAAACTCCCATTGACTAACCTCGAACGAGGATAATATACATTCGCGAACGCCATCAGCAAAGTGCTCGCTCACAATCGCCGAGGCAAAGGCAAGTGACCTCGTTATTTTCCCCCCGAGCGTATACGCACGAGTTGGGGGGGAAAAAAATTGCGGAGGAAAAAAAGGCCGGCGGAATCAGTTGGGTTCGCATAGAGAGAGAGAGTTGGTAGGAGCTCGGCATCGGACGTCGGGCGCACTCGAGCTAACGAGCCCCCTCATCGGCTTACCAATCATCGGGGCGGCATCGGTGCTGGGGATCCGGGCCGCCGAGCCGCTCGAGTGTTGGCTCGTCGTGGCGGGCGGCCGTCGAGTGGTGTACGGCCGAGGGCTGCTCGTTTGCGTGCCCACCGGCCTCGTCGCCGTCGGTCCGGTCCCGTTCGAAGGCTGCTCGTCCCCCGTCGCCGGTCGCGGCGGCCTCGTCGTGTCGCCCTCTCTGCCTGCAACGCAAAACTCCTGTCAGTCCTCCCCCAAGACATGTGTGTTTTTGTGTATGTGCCAGTGTGTCGTGACCGGCTGATTCCAAAGGTGAGCAAGGGGCTATGAGTGCAGATTTCGTGGTCAGAGTTACGAGGGTAACACGGCCTCCTTGATCACAATCATCAATTTCTCGTGTACGATAAACATTTGAAGATCCAGCATCATTAATTCGAGTGGACTATACTTGTTTGATGATGTACATCCAATCAAATAAGTATATCGTAAACAATGTCCAAAACTTGTTGATACTTTTTTCCATTTCTATCAGCATTTCTAGAGAGCTGCGTGTTTTAGTTCATTCCTAAAGAACAATCTAACTTGTTCAAGTGTCCCACGACGCTATACTGAATTTTGTGTGCGTGATAATATATATGGTATAATAATCCATATTCAGTTATATTTTAGAAATATGTTAGTAGATAAGAAATCAAAAGCAGAATATTCATCATTTGACGAGATATATAATTAATCAGATTCCAACACTTTCTACTGACTCAGCCGAAATTCTACCGCAGCCACTGTAGAACGGTTGAGTGTTGATATATAAAACTTGAAAGCTATAGCTTTTTTTTCGATTTATCGAAACTTTGGTGAATTTTTCCTTGGAATTCCAACGAATTCTCACCGTTTCACAAGCCAGAGGAGTGACTTTATTTCGTTACAAAGCAGCTCCAAAATGAGTCTGTGCAGATCGGAGCAGCTCGTATACTAGCTAGTGGCCACGAGCGCACTAATACCCACGTGCACTGTGCGGATAAACTAGATAGTAAACATCTTACAGGTGCGGTGTAACCATAGCGTTCGAACTTCCGTTAGCGTATTATCTTAAGCCACTGCTCCACGCTGGCTGTATCATTCGAAGCGAGCTGCGCGAGCTAGATCCGCAAATGCTTGGCTCGTTCCAGCAGCGTACAATGGCTGAACCGAGAGGGGAATAGGAACGGGGGATGGGGAGCCCAAAAAACCCACCAGCTCGCAAATGATATCGATTCACAGCTAAATAGGACTCGCCGATGAATAGGCTCTCAGGATCGAATTCATCTTCGGCTTCCCTTTCAAAGGGTTGTTCACTATGACGCGATGCAAACTCGATGTTCCCAGGATAAGGTTTTTTGAAGATTCATTTGCAGTCTCTTTCAAAATACTTCTCTCTTCGAAAACTTCAATTGCAATCTTCATGTGAAAACAAACTGAGGTAACTGTGTACGGCTCCAACTTTGAAATAATTTACTCACAATGTATTACAATTTTCCGGTTGGATCTTTCTCATTATCGTATCTTAACGAAATGATGATATAGAGGAGATATAAATTAAACAAATCAGTGGGTTCGTGGCTCGGAATGATATGATGATACAGAGAATGTGGATAACTAGATCGTAGTTGAAGTGCGATAGACTGGTTGGGCAAAATTGAGAATGAAAAATGAACACGAACTAGAAGGATGAGACTGTTTTTATAAAAAATGTTTCAACCTTAGATTATGAGAACGTTCCTAAAAATATTTAAAATGTATCAATTCTCGATCAGCATATGATTTTGTGCTTACACACAATAAACGCATGCGTATACGCACTATAAACATACGAGAGATGACATAAATGCTATCTAAATGTTTTTTATGGTATACGCGATTGCATCATAAACGCTCATTTTACGCATAGATTTTTCTGACTAAAACGCGATTTCATGAACTAGTACTTTAGCCCAATTATTATAGTACTAGTGATTAAAATAGGATTTCACGCACTTGAATGATTGAATTGATGCATAAATTTCGGGTTTGATCACTATGCCATAAAATATCGAATTCGATTCGTGAAATACGATCCCATACAATCGTGTGACCACCTATCACTTGTTCGCCAGCTTCGCCGTCGACTCGTGCGCAGGTTTGTTACACTGGTGCGTGAAATCGCATTTCACGCACTAGATGCACAATATGCTATTGTAACACTGCCTGAATAATAAAGTTATGCACGTCAAAGTTAAAATGCAATTCAAATCACGATTTTTATCCAGAAAGTTCTCATACAGGTAGCATATGATGGCAAGGCTCTGTCGTGTTCGAGCTGAACGGCCATATGAGACCCGTCTCATACAGGCGGCTTCAGTGACGCTTATCACTCACAAACTTATAAACCACTGCCTATGCGCCAAATCGGTGAGCAGTCATGCGATACACCTCGTGCGCTTGGCAGCAGTGGTGCTTATAATTTTATATTTATTCTTTACATTTCATATTAAATCATTACAATAATGATGAAAAAAAAAATATTCTGACTATTCGTAAAAGTTTGTTCATTTTCTGAATTTTTCAGTAATTCTGACTCTTCATCTGATTTCGTTCGGGGGAGTGAATGAGAATTTTTCCAATACACTTAGACTATACCAAAAAAAATCGAACAACGTGTCATTCAATTCCTCGTCAATTCACTTTGATTATCCAATTTTTTTCCATCATACGTTCATTCCATCCTTTGTTTCATTCATTCTTCTTTGGTCGAGTTAACCCAATAACGTCTATCCTCTGAATAATTGACTTTTCTTCAGATTTTACAAGTCTAATAGCCGAAAAAGAAAATTTTTCGAAAATACTTCAAATATTAGTCAGCGTATGAAAGTCTAGGACAGATGCGGCTTGGCTCGTTTTGAAGGCATTGGTCAAAACTTTTATTACGCATACCTTGTAAAATCACATGTAACGGGATATAGTTACTGTTCGCACGTAAGGTGTTCATATTGAGTATGACCACACCTTCTTCCAATTGGTATAACTAAGACACCAGCGCCGTACGAATTTCCGAACAATCTCGAATCCAGCTTGCGGAAAGCGAATCACGCAATACAGCGTTTGCCGTTACCCGGCCAACAGTCATAAAACTAAAATCCCCGGAAGAAATCCAGTGTAAGATTCTCACGCGAACGTCCCAAATAAGTTAATCCCGGAGTCTCCTCCGGCGTCGCAGTGAAAGACTCCGGACTCGTGTGTGCAGCCTGCGCTAAATCCCACCACGGTGACCTGTAAAAGCTCTTGTGCCTCGGGGGAATGCAGCAAACTTTCCGAAATCCATCCGAGTTGGGAGAACCTGTAGCGGCCCCGACAGGGCGAGCAACTGTTTCGCACCAGCACGTGTAGATTCGGTCGCGATCCATCGGATCCAGCAATATGTGATCTGGTGAACCGTCATATTTGAGTCGGCTGTTCGCACATATAGTTCCGGGAAAATTCAAAAGGAAATCCGACAATTCGATAGATATTGCCCTCTTCGAGGAAAACTAGGTGCTTTATTTGAAACTCAACGAGAGATTTCATTTAGAAAGACTCGAAGCTCATACGAGTAAATGCGAGAGGACTCGCTGGGATCTAGTTCTGCGGAAAATTATATTTGAGTAGACAAATGTCGAGTTTGTCTAGACGTCGGGAATGAGTTTCGAATCATCTCTAAAGGATAAATTTAGATATTACTCATATGCATTCGAAATTCAAAACGGAGGATAAAGAGGGTTGATTCAACAAAGAGACATATAGCGACCTAGATGAATGAAAATGATCGATGACGTAAATATTCTAAACCTACAGATTGAGCGTGGAATAAAATTACTAACATTTTTATTAATAACACGGAGATTGCTGTAAATTTCATCTAGAACGCGAATTCAAAACGGAATAGATCCAATACATTCCAGCTTAAGGAAATGCCTGGAGCTTTGGAATGTTCTTTTGCAGGAGCTTACTTGAGAGTTATCAATATCTACTGGCCTTCCGGCAGTTCACGGGAGATGAAAGATCCTAGATCCGTATATACGATTAATCCAATGTAACGTTACAGTCAACGGAAAATTGACGTGAACTCGGAAAACCTCTCGAGAAGACTAGCACTCGAATCTTATATAACTTGGATTATCCCCGCAATTGGCATGTCGACTTCTCCAAAGGAGGGAAAAAAGAGATGCAAATGAGTTTTCGCAATAGAAAATTTGAAAAGATCAAGCCCACTTTGGAAGATCAACAAGCGCGGGATTATTATTATTATACTCGTGGCTCCGGGTGGGTTGCAACGTAACGCGGAGCAATTCGTCTTCCGACCACGTGCTCTCTGATTTTTTTTCCCTCGACTGCTCGATTCCCTAGCCGGCCTTGCTCTGCCGGTCCTATTACTTTGGCTTGCTCTTTCCCCGGCTTTTAAGAGTCTTATGTAGCTAACGCTCGAGTGCGCTTCCACAAATCCACGACACGATCTGCGAAACCCCGGGCGCGCGATTTTATTTCTCTTTGCCGCGCCGATCGCGCACCAAAGATTACACCGCCCCACCTCCCCCTCCCGGATGAACTGCTGGAGGCTTTATCTCGAGTGTCCCGCGAGCCTTAGCGCCAGTTCCCGTCTCTCCCGAACCTCTCTATCGACGTTTCTCCGCCGTGCGCTGCACTTTGAATGATTCTTGTTCACGGCAATTTTGGGAGTATGAATAATAAAAAGATACTGACTGATTTGGTTGAGATTCGAACTGACGATCTCTGCTGTTTTACACACTGAAAGGTTATACACTTTCGATCCAGCGAGGAAAAGGTTTTCACTGTGAAACACAAAAGAATAGTTTCAAAATATTTGGCGCTCCAAACATTCTCGCTGTATTTCACGATGAACATTTTTCATTCGCATTCAGAATATCGTGAATGTTATCGAGTACAATTTTGAAATTCATTATTCAGAATTTATTTCGATGCTTTGTTTTGTCCCCGTTAATTGTGATGAGTTATATGAATGCCAGCGTGGATACCATTGAATTTTAACAAAAGGCAACTCTCCGGACTGCGGAAGGGATTGAAGAGGATAAATACGCGCTCAAACAGTGGTTCGATCTCGGCTTACGTGCGTACAGATTGATGAACAAACCATCTTGAGGTAATTGCTATCTCGGCGGACGAAATCTTGGCAACGAGTTTAAATGCATGAGTCTCCCTTCCGTTCCTCGATTTTCCCTGCCTATATCTGTATATCTCTCCAAGCGAGTTCATCCCATCCAACTTGCAATGAGTGCACAAAATACTCTTACCCTATTTCATGGCTAACGTTCTTCCCCTCCTCTTTTTATCTGCGACTCTTCTCTGCTCTTTTCTACATTGGTTTTTAGCCTATTCATCTCCTGCCCCATTCCCTCCATCCACTCCATCTTCATTTTTATCTTTGATAGATATCAAATTCATTAGCTTACGGCTGAATGACGGCTCGAGTAGTTTAGAGGAAGAAACTTCGGTTGCTGAAGTATCCATTGATCTCTTGGATTTCTGTTCTATAATTATTTGAGTGGGGACGGTTGATGAGTATGCGAAACTTTCTCTCTCCCTCATTGGATATTCTGTGAGTGATCAAATCTTCATTTTGTGTTGCAGTATGTTTTCAAGTGTGTTCCACATTGGCATGGGAAAGTTCCGGCTTGGATCGAATCCAATTAGTATCAGATGAAGCTTGCAACGAGTTAGAGGGATTTTGAAATACGAGTAAAACGAGGAAGTTACATGCCTTCATTGCTTGTTCAATGTCACGATCACAATACGAACCGAGAGATTAGCGAGTAATTATGGAGAAAACTAATCATGGATCCGTTGCTCGAATCGAAAGTAATATAAGTTCGAGGACCGACAAATGAATGCTGGTAAAGAAAATATAACACTGCAGCTGAAAAGTCAATCAAATTTTCTGCCTGCCTAATTAAGGGGTTACATACACCTTAAAAAACAATATTCAACTGTAAAAAAAAATTTTCTACCTATTGCCAATCATGATTCAAATTATCACAAAGCATGAGCCTATAGAACATTTATTTAATATAATTCGCAATAAATGACTCGAGTGCCAATGTTTTGTGTTTCCCGCGGCAAGGTCTTGACTATTTTCGGTCAAAGCGATATGTGCCGCCATTTTTAGTGTAAGAATGACAATACTTTATGTGAACAGATCTTCAAAATTCATGTGTGAAACTGAACCATGAGTGTGGAATAGCCCTTACTCTCAAGTTTGTTTTGATTATCAACTACCGGCTATTCTGGGGTTAACCTCTCATTTTCTCAAAATAAAAATAGAAATATAAAAGAGAATAGTTCATGTTGCTGAGTCATTAGTAGTAAGTATCTGTTTGAATTCATAATTGTTTGAATAAATATTGAAGACAAAAATTTATTCATGATTTCATTTTTTTGTTTTGAAAGCTATGTCAGCACAGAAGAAAAAAAATAGAAGTTCCCCAGTGGCAAGTTGTAATGATGGTGCTAATGTTATTCTAGATGTGATGAGTGCATTAGGTATTGTTCCTGGTACGAGTGCTAGTCTCTATTCTGCCAAGAAGAATGAAACTAGGATTCGTGTAATGGATAGTCGAGTGGAGGCATCAACTCTCCAAGCTCGCACGCTGAGAAGAAGACTCAGGCATGGAGTGTCTGATCATTCCTATCAAGCAGGGGCATACTAAGGAGCAATTTCAGTAGTGAAGTTATGTGATATTATAAGTGACTGTGATTTGTTCATGAAATTAAACTTTAAAATGTGTTTTTTCTCAAAACTGTGATTTTGACATATGTGATGTACTTGCCGTAAGATCCAAAGAGCTGAGGTTGACGTATACAACTTTTGTAAAGTGGATTGTGTTTGTGACATCAATACTCATATCCGGAACCTCAGTCGCCAAGATCCAATCAAGTTTGACCCCATAAGCGTGTGACCAAACCAGTGAAGTAGCTGTTTTCTTGATTTTTCATCATTGTATTCGATAAGCCTACAGACTTGGGTGGTCAAACTTGATTGGATCTTAGCGACTGAGGTTCCGGATATGAGTATTGATGTCAGAAACATAATCTATTTGGCAAAAGTGGTATACGTGGACCTCAGCTTGCTGGATCTTACGACAAGTGTGATATTAGAGTTAATACAGATATATAGCTATATAAAATATTCCAATGCACTTTTGGGATATATTTTCTGTGGAAAAGTTTCAAATTAGTGTACAGAATCTAGAAAAAAAAATTGAAAATAGTTATTTTTTTCTGTTGTACAAGAATCATTAATTTTAAGGTGTATGTAACCCCTTAAGAGAGAAAGAGTAAATTGTATTACGATAATATCGAACGTTACAGTAGTGAAGAGAAAATTGACGCTGCTTCAATTGATAAATTCAGAGCGGGTAATTCAATTGTCAGATTCTTCTCTCATTTCAATCCGAAGTGGATTATCCCCTGATAATATTGCGTCATTCCACGGAAGAGAAGAGATTCGTGCTTTTGCAATTTGAAACGGGTAATTCAATTATCAGACTCGAGGAGTCCGTGGAAATCAATTTTACTTTGCTTCCTCGAATTTAATATAAACATCCCCCCTATTAGTATACATACGCGTGCTTTCATACATGACCGCTCGCTGTTCGAACGTAATTATCCATTCACTCGAGCGCAATCACCTTTACTGTTTGATCGACCGAAGCGATTCTGCTTTGTTTCGAGACAGTTGAAAAACAAAGAGACGCGAACAAAATCATGCGGCGTGGCAACTGTAAAAGAAGCTCGCCGCCGCCCCTTGCTCAAATTAACCTGGCTCAAGCTCGTCGCGCGAGCTCGCCACCCGCTATCTCTTTAGCGCCGCGCTCATATATTTGCGGCGTTGCTGTTTACACAAGTGGATATTGCCGGGCGCGTCGAGTGGAATACTGACCCGATGCCGCGCGGAAGCAATTTCGACGTGGCCCGCCACTGCGGCGCGGCGATCGATAGACACCCCCTGTGTGGGGAGAGGGAAGAAGAAAAAAAAAAGGCGAGGAAACGTTGCCAAGCACACTTGATCTCGCACCTTTGGATGAGGCAAGAATGCGGGATCGGGCATTCAACCTGCCATCCGCTCGCCAGGCCCGACGTATTGTCAAGGAGGTTCATATTGCTCCGGAGCTGTGGACGCTAGTTTCGTCAAAACGGAATATCGACTATTTTTTTTTCTTCCGCCCACACGTCTGTGAGTATTGTTCGTGAAATTGTATGAACGACCGAGAGATGTATCGAGGTAGGGGCGCACACACCGATACTCGAGTATGCTTGTAGTTGATTCAATCCGGGGGAAACGTTGCAACGGTGATTTATTAGGAATAGGGAATTCGCAAGTTTTTTTCAGTCCGCGTTCGAATAGGTAGTGCAGAAAAAATAGATCGTTCATTTTTGTTTTTCGATTTAGTCAAAATTCGAGCCTGTGTCTTATCGGTGCTACCGATGTGATGTCGCAGTTACGTTCGGAAGTATATCTGGACGTACATATCGAAAATGTTTTGAAGAATTTTATGTTTTGAAGAAATGAGTCTGAATTTTACGAAAAATGTACATTTCGTAGAGATGTCTATGTTTCCGAGTTAGGATATGATATTTGTCAGTCACGTGATATCTTGAAAATGACTATCGTAGTATATTTGTTGAAAAGCTTGGTTAAAGCCTCGTCAAATTTAGGAGGTTATTTGATCGTATTTGGAGCGTGTAATTATTGTTATTGGTTTCCATGCAATATCGCGTTATATGCGCGGGCACAGCGTGTCACTACTTGACGTATCAAGATACATATTATGATACCGTAGTAGCAACCAATGTTTGTGCGAATAGTGACTGTTGCTTTTGATCAGATATTTCACAACCATATGTTTGAACTTGATAACTATGTTCGATGATAAAAAATACGTGAATATCTGAACTATTTCATAATATAAATGGCGTGTCATTTCACGAGAATCATTGAATTTCAGGCCAAATATATTTTTCACCTAAATCTGCTAGACCAGATTGAGGTACACTCAGCACAGCATTATTATTCTATGAACTTTAGTACATGATATACGGGAAATTAGCATATAAGGTAACTGTACCCAATTTGGCACTGTACCCAATTTGGCACAATCGTCAGATTTCGTATTTCCGATGCTCTCTGAGCATCAGTCGCTCTTGGGTTATGTTGGGGGAATTAAAAGAAAATTTTCGGTATCTTCCTCGCCCATTTAGCCCTTAAAACCACTCTCCTACAACACTTTGAAGTTTCACTTACTGATTTTTTCACCATTTTCTTATTTCACTTTTCACACTCAACCTCAAAAATCAGGTGTCAATAATTTTTATCTCTCAAAGTGTCATTACTCTTTTTTGTGTAAAAACATCTTAGCTTTCGATTGGTCTCATCAGTTTTCCTAAAATTATTTTTATCCTACTCAAATTGCTGTTTTTCGCATTGCCCCTCTACGCGTTTTTAAATGGGAAGACTGAGTGAAATCATTGAATATTTGTATAGACATATTACGATGATTTAGACGCGTATTTTTGAGTTGTTGTTAAAAATTTTGTATAAATATCACTGGGAACATGATTGAGAGTTTATTTCAATGCCAATTGGATCGTCCCTGTAGGCCTATATAGGCTGTAGCTAATGATTAAAAAATTGTGCCAAATTGAGTACACGTTTTGTGCATTTAGCCTTTTTGCGTTTTTTTTTTTAAATTGCGATTTTCGATAGGTTAAAGTAGTCGAAATGATGATTATGAAGATGGTTTCTAATAGGTATTGAGCTAAGCTTTGAGATGCCGTTCACAGAATTTCGAAGTCTATCATAGTCAAATTCGCGAAAAACCCTTAGGGGGGGGGGCACATTGGGTACAGTTACCTTATACGTGATACATGATACAAACATCCACACTAACCGGTGTTTATCTTTCCTTCCTTCCCTTATATGAAAATTCCCTTATATATCCTTATATGAAAAGTGATGGGGGTCAAAGTGAAGCCAGTGAACTCGTGATTTGATTGGTGTAGACCTAACCACGTGACGAGTCGAAGATTTAGATGTAGATAGTGAATGCCGGCAAGCGATAAACGAAAGAACGATAGATTTTGAGGTTCAAGCACGTACTGTAGCCATAAGAAGAAAATAAAAAGTTTTGAGGTCGAAACAACCTAATCTAAATACAAGTTATGAAATTGCGCATGATGAAATACAGTGAAGATCGCGCACAGCGCGTTTGAATATAGCTAGTATATATGAAAAGTGATGGAGTGCAAAGTGAAGCCAGTTAAATCATGATTTGATAGGTTTAAATCTAAACACGTGATGTAAGTGAGATATATAAAGTATGCGCAGGCTAGAAAGAAGCTAGGGTTTGTCGTACAATTCTCGCCAGTTAGAATGTCAAATGTTGGAACGTAGGGAACAAAAGCTAAACAGAAACATGGTCGGATTGGGAGTTGGTATATCAAGAAAACAGCTGCAGCTTAGTCTCGGGCGAATCGACTCGTCAATGACCGGCCACCGAACGCAACGAAGCTCGCAAGCGCGCACAATAGCCCCGCGAGCGTCTTCGTCCGGCAGCATCGAATCATGTGTGTGCAACAATGTGCGCCGGGGTATACAGTTATATTATATATACCTGCGCTGGTAGCGAGCAGAACGGAGAGTACGGCGAGTGCGCCGAGGACCGAGCGGGCCGCGCTCATATCCAGCGCTCGGGGGCCCTCAAGCCAGCCACTTCCTCTCTATCCGTCGCGTCGCACTCTTCTGCTCTCGCTGTCCTCCACGCCCGTACCCGTCTGTCCGTCAGCCCTCGGCTGTCCGCTCCATCTCTCCCCTCATCCTGCAACACAACAATTTTACTTAATTATCCATCGGAGATTACCAACAATACCGCAATATTTCGTCCTAGCTGGCTGCTCGATTGTGCGGACAATTATTAGCCGATGGATGGGTAGTGATTCCATTTATTCGAGTATTTGTCAATATCAACTTTGGATGGTATTCAATTTGCACACGCTATGAGAAAAATCAAAGTGTGGGAATTGACTAAATCCATACGGTAAAAAAAACATTGGAGGTGGGTTGTAGTCACCAAAACAGATAATATACGCAGTTATCACATTATCAGTTATCGATTCACTCCCGCGCATCAAAATAGTGGAAAATCCGCAGTGCAAATGTGGAACAGAAAATGAGTATATTGATAATGTACTCTGGAAATTGCTCACTGCACGACAATCACAGAGCAAAATTTCTCATCGAACTACGAAAACTGGGTATAAAAAACCCCTCAAGCGAGAATCTCATTTTATCTGAACCGAACATTCAAGCGTGCAAAACTATGTTAAGTATCCTTCGAAAATGTAATTTACAAATATAAGTCAACCTTGTACAAACTTTCTGTAGACGCTGAATAGTACAGTATACCCTAAAGCGTCTTTAAATAACGAAATAAAAAAAAATACGCAGTTATTCTTCAGATAAAACGTTACTATATAAAAGACATACTGATATGATGAATCAATCTATTTCGTCCCCTTCGAAATTATTCAAGCATTTGTGAAGCAATGAAATCGTATAATTTAGCTTGAACTCTGAAAGATGTCTTTACCATCTAATATCAACACTTCAAATAAATATAATGAAAATTTTGACAAGAAATAAAAAGGATTATACCATAATCTTTTCCTATATGCGTGTAGAATGTGCTGTACTTTTAGTAATATATGCTACTATTCCAATTGCGATAACTACAATTTTGATAGTAAATTTCACTAGAATCGCCTAATTGCGGCCACAATCAACTGAGATATCTAGTAAAAATTTAGTGAACTATTTTTTTTTCTCGTACCAGTGTACAAGTGAACTTTCATTCCCCTCTTGGCTATTACGGGACTCTGAATTCGTTAGCTCGAAACGAACGGGTTTAATGTAATATTTTGTAAGGACTGGAGTGATTTCACCCTCATACGGCGTCTCCATTTGTGCATTCTGTCGCAGCAAATTCTGTTATGAACATTGCTATTACTGTTGCTAACTACTTTAGCCTCTAGGTCCTTAGTGCAGCGAATATTCGCCACCCACGGGACCCATACCCGACGTGAATTCAGATTGTAAACTATAGTGCGTTGGTAGTGGCCATGGCGAAAATTAATGATTCTCCGCAACTCTGCGTGATTTGACGAGCGCGAATGATTCAGCCCTCTCGTACCCATATTAATCCGGTTATCGGCCCATCAAAATCATGCCGCATCACCACTACTCACGAGCCAGTTGAGATCCAATCCACGGACGGTATATTCGGGTCGACGGTACAAGATATCCAAAAGTAAGCGAGTCTCCTCGCTGGCCTGATGTACTACCGTCCATCAGTTCGACGCTATTTGGAAATATCTAAAAAGCGTAAACACGGGGTGGAACGAAAACAATCAAGATAGAATCAGAGACGGTACGCGGAGTATAGCAAGCTATACGGAAAAATAACGCCCCAAGGCAGGTTTGCCCCCGGTGGAAGCATATCGAGCGGTACTTCCAGCGCAAACAGCGGAGCTCACTTCCATAACCGTAAAAATCCCCTCGTCGATTTATCGAGTCAGGAGGCGCGTGGGCGAGCGAGCGAGCGCTGCAGCTTTCCAGGGCCCATCCGCGCGCGAGTGTGTGGTCCTGTGCAAACAAACGACGCGTGCTCCCGTGCCAATAACCACGAAAACATCGCACTCGCTTTCCCGACTATTACCTAACTTGATGAATTATTTACTTTGTTCGGCGCAATATATTCACATTGAATAAAAGGGGGAAAAAATACTTGGTCGCGTGGAATTCTCTGTTTGCCCGAGTTTCGTTTATTATTGCGAACGTACGATCGCTCATTCTCCTGCACTTCGTCCTTGTTAACTATCCGAAAGAGTATACCGTCATACCGTATCAGGCATACTATGACGCGGCAATGCGGAAGATGTAGAATAAACTCGAAATTCAACACTCGTTAGGATGAAAAGTATTGTATATGCAGGGAAAACATTTTCCGAGATACCCTTTCGTCTAAACCACTGAGGATAAGAAAATAATTTCCATCTCTCGGTATGTGCTACGCGTTTCTCATAGCGAAATAGTGAGTTTCGTATTCATTGTTTGCAATCGGGTAACTCACGATTTTACAAAGCGACGAGTAGGGAATATACGAGTTATGGAAATTATCTTCTTCTTTTTAGTCGTATAAATCAAAGCGTATTTTTAAAAAACTTATTACCAAATTTTAAGTCGTTCTATTCGTAGACCATTGGATGAAAAACATAGCGGCAAATGTGAGGCTTGCAGCTTCTCGAAAAATGGGTTAAAATTCGATGACATATAGTTAGCTTTCTGCTGGTGACAAACCAACAAATACCATTGAGAAGCGACATAAACGAAAGCGCACGATAAGGTACAATTTATTTTCCGCGTTACAATAAAAAATGGTGATTGAAGGAAACTGTTTTTCAATTCTGAATTGCGGGATCAACAGCTACCTTTTTATTCTTGAGCCAATTAAAACTCTCGGCGGATTCGTCATTTTCAGGCGAACAATTTTTTTTGAAAATAAAAAAATTAACAATACGAACGAACGGCAGAATCCGAAGCGTGACGCGTCGAGGGTGGTAAACGAGAGCTTGCGTATGACACGGAAAAAAAGGGAGGCGTCACGGGTGACGGAGTTTTGCGTGAAAATACCTCGGAGAAAGAGCTCCGAGCGAGCAAATGAGACGAGCTGTCAGGCTTGGAAACTGGGGGGAAACTCGTGTAGAGGATGCCACTCATATCCCGCGGAACAATGATTGTTATCGATTCCAAAGCCATGGTTAGATGGAAACAGTTTTTGGGAATTGTGTGATTGATCTAGACAGACGTAAGTGGGAGTATTATTCTGAAACGAAAACAATTCTTCTCTCAACGTATCCTCATGGAGTCTGTGATCTGATCGACCAGTTTTGATTGCGCTAAAGGATTATAGTTAACAACGAACTTTGCGATTGTCCTATTTGAATACTCTCAATCCCATCTTAAGAAAGTTTATTTTAAATAATTTCATAACTCCTTTTTGCACTTCAACAATTTGCAGAAGAACTGGAGCATCAGATTAGCAGCGTATGGAATAATATTTCAGAGTGGAAGAAACGAATAAGGTGAAAGAGGCCAATCGTCAGTCGTGTTATCTTTCTCTGCGTTCCTGAGTCAGACGAATGGGAAAAGGAAAACACCATATCTATGTTGGTTTCTCTCGACTGACAGGTCCATTTTCTTCCAATCTTTCCACAGCGTCTATTTTTCCCAGTTTTTGCGAGATTTCTTATATTCGTTTCGCGAATTCAAATTATAAATCACGTTTCAGTCTCTTTATTGTGTGTATCCCACGTACATATGTATATTCACATTAAATATTTGCTTTAAAAGGAGCTCTGAAGTGAATTCTAGAGCGTTGATTTGTGTATTTCGCGAGTAGCCAAGAAATACATTCTACTCTTGATTGCCTACTCCTCCCAATATTTCAAATCCTGATGAGTGTACATCCTATACATTGCATCGGTGAGAGAACTTCAAGTTAATAATATGGGTGCATCGCCTCGAATTTAAGATTCACATTACCCGACTTTCTACGGGTAGGGCGCATCAAATTTATCAGTAGCTCCTCAATTTTTACGGCTCTGGGCGATCAACGCATACAGTCTCCGCTTGTGCACATGACTATCAAATGATATACAATAAACCCGGATAGATTCGAGATTCGAGTGAGAGATTATTATGGTTTGTAGTGAAGGATCGATACCAAATAAAACCACTATCAACATAAACGATAAATTATTTCTGGCTCGTCGGATCTGTTGTTACGCTGCGCATCAGCTGACAAGCTATTATCGTTGACCGTGAGTGAAAATTCAGGAGCCATTGGCGAAATTTGAATCTGTGAAAGTGGGCTTGTGTCGCTCTCGGACACACGTTTAACGGGGTGCAGCTCGCAATATTTGAGGTGATCAGCCAATCGTCAGCTCAGCGTTTGAGAAAATAATAATCCAGCGCGATAAGAGTATACGGACGGGACAAAGTGGAATATCGGCGGAGAAACGGCAGAATTATGTGGATATAAAAAGAAGTCGCGAGGCCGGGAGGGGCGAGGATAATTCACGAGCAGCCAATAAATGGCTGGGATGAGTGGTCGGGTCTCGGGGCAACAATGAGAACAAATCTCCAGAGGCGACACCGCAGCTGCGTGCGAAGCGAGCCAAGCGGGAGGGCAAAGCGCCAATCGAACCCGACACCCTCCCACCAGCCGGCCACTCGCCGCATCTAGATAAAAGCTCGGCCGCGCACGTACGGAGTCGTCGACAACGCCCCGGGAACACCGAGTCGTGCAAGGAAACTCGCAAGCTAGAGAGATATATATATATATATATATATAATTGCAGGCGCCTCGCCCAAGACGCCAACTCGGGCCACTTGCGACCCAGTGAATTCCGCCGCTCGTGCGCGGATTGACTTTGCCGCGCTAATCGAATTGAAAAGTTCGGGAGGAGCCAGTTGGGCCGCCGATTTTATCGGGTAGGGCTCGTTAGTTTGGAAGCCCTTTACCGCCGCGCGAATTCATTGGCTCGAGCTCCATGACGCATCTCCAGCCCCGTGCGTACGCGTATCCGACATCCCGCAGTGCCGCTCGCAGCTGTTTGAGTAGCCCAACTCGCGGCGAATAAAATGTAAAACAGCCGCGCGCCTTGACTCGCGCGACAATTGGCATTATGCAGCAGCAACGCGCCGGGTACATCTCGGGTGAAAATCAGTATATCGATTTTTCTGATTGCAGTTGTATGCAGATCGAAAACAGTGTAAGAACGCGACACTTTCCACCGTGAAATTCAGATGATGTAGAGCGATTCGGCTGGTCCTACGATTGGATTTTCACCAGCAGATTTTTCGAATTTATCCGGATGCAATCCCGTACAAGTATTTTGATCGAGGGAAAACCAGAGATATCAAATTCGTATCGGGAGTTTTTGAGCATTGATATTTGTCCTAGGGATAGTCAAAAGCTTCTCCGAGGGGATTTCTCATCCGAAATTCATTCGTGATCCGCAAAAAAAGCAGTATCCCGGATTTTCACCGCTCCATCGGGGAATGTGTTGTTGCAAAATCAAAAAGAAAGAAAGTTTCTCAATATCCAGGGAATCGCGATACTGTGCAACAGATGTCACGAATCCGGATTCTCGACAGAGGAGAATGGAATTTTTCAAAGCTCTGTCGTGCCACGCGGCAGTTTTATTCGAAAACACGTTTCTTAGTTTTGAAAATATGAATGGAGCGACTGTGCAACCAGCGCATCACGCGGTAGCTTGGCTGCGCGCACTTTGTGAAACGTTTCGCTACAGGAAACAAAAAGCAACAAACTCTTTGTACTTGCGTGACGTTGACGCGCAGTACCATCGGAACGGCGATTTCAAAAAGCTGTGCCGACAAAAAGGGTCGAACTACGCGCGACGAACTCGGTCATTAACAATAACTGAACGAGGAAGAGAGAGAGAGATAAAAAGAAAAAGGAGAAAAGTCGCTGCGGGAGAAACAAGAGAGCCGCGGCTGGAATTTCGAGATCGATGCGGAAAGTCGAGCAATCGATAACTCATTTTGCAGATGGATGCCCTTATCCGCGCCTATCCATTTGCTAATCGCTCTTTGCGTACGCGGAGTCGAGCTTTTGAGTCGCGCACGCATGTGCCACTTTTTTTTCTTTTTTCCATACGTACTCTCCGGATTGAAGTTGAAGCCAGATGTGCGCACCAGCCCCGACGAGAATTGATGCGCTCTTATTTTTATTGGCGGAGTTACGCGCCGATTTTTCCCAGCAGCCGAGTACTGCTTTCACGTCTACTTCCATGGCTCTCGCTTTGACGGCCCACTCTGCCCCCGCCTCCATTTCTTCATTGGCAGCGTAAAACTTTGCCCGGGTCTCCGTCGATACGACGACAAATATTATTCGATTGTGAAACATTGTCCGTATCTTGTTCGAACACTCGAGTGTCTACACTCAAAAAAGTCGATTCTTCGTTGTAGGTGGAAAATCAGCTCGACAAGTTACACAAGAAGATTTGCTATAGGATTGGAGGCTCTTTTCTTGATCGTAGAAGAGTCTGTCTGTGAGAAGAGAATAATAATTGAAGTTTCTAAGCTTCAAGATTAAAAAATCGTAGTTTGATCTTGCAGACGAAGGTCACTCATGATTTTTCATATCAGTTTTTCTATTTGAGAATTGACTTTAATATTATTCACCGTGTTTCAATGATATACAATATCCTGTAGCAATAACAAAATGTCGGATAATTTGCTGTTTGAAAACTGCACTGTTTTTACAAGGGAAAACCTCGAAACCCGTGAAATTTATATTGTTGATATTTACAGAATCCAACGAAAAAAAAAACTGTAAAAACAATCATTATTTATGTGACAACGAGGACAAAACGCGACTTTAGCGCATAGCCCACAACAATATCTCGGTGCATATAGCTCGAGCGATTAATAACGCGACTTGGCAACGATAAAATTCCTCTCGACCGTACAATTAACCAAACAATTTATTTCGATTCGCCCGCCGCTGCCAGAGCCAACTCGTCCAAATAATTCAGCGGTCCTCACCGTAAACAACTCGATGGTGTGGCGCAATAAAAAAGGAAAGCATAGAGGAAGCGCATATATATATATATATATATGTATATAGCGACGCGACAAAGTCGCCCGCGACAAGGAGGGGCTCGCCTTTCATCACCCATGTGTGTGTATATAGATATATACATTTGGTTTGGTCTGGCGAGTTCGCGTGACGATGATAAAGCTGCCGGCGCCAGTTCAAAAATCTCAGCACGCACGCGTGCAGCCCCGGGTCAACATTATTCTAGTGTAATTTATATATTTCAGTGGTGCGTGGATATATAGGAGAGAAAAAAAACGCGCCGAAACAGAAGAAGGGAAAAAAGTGGCGGACAGGGGCAATAAAGGGCTGGAGGAGGAGTTATCATTTTGACGCACGTACTGGCCGAGCAGACGGCCGGTGATTTATAACCGCGAAATGTTGCCCGCCGCTTACAGGCCCGGCTCTCTGCGCGCGCGCTATCATACTCTCCTCTATCTATATATGTACTGGCTCTTCGATGGACCACTCGGCTGCGGGTGGTTGCGAGAGACCCGAGATGTATATATATGTTTGTGCAGGCCCGACGTTTATTTGCTAATGAACATTTGCGGGAGCGGCAGGCGGTAGGACAGGCTTGGAACAAAAGAAATCCGACAATTTTTCTCTCGCTGAGGATCGCGTGGGCTGCTGCGGTAATCCAAATACTTAGCTCGGCTTTTTTCGACTGGCGCGGGGCAATACTTGATCGAATCTTTCTGAGATTTGGGTATCTTCGTGTTTGTAAATGATCCGCGAGCGACGGGTCTAATACTCAAAACGATAATTGATTACATCGATAACCGTTGGTCCCTTGCTAGAATGTTTCGTAACATTATCGAGTACACGTCAATTCCACTTGATTCGAGAACCTTCCAAATACCTCAGTGAGCCAATAATTACAGGAGCGAATGAAGATAAAAAAAACTTGAAGAGTAATATGTTGGGAGAATATGAAAGGGATTGTGAAGTACTGCATACTTGTCGTATCGAAAAATATATTCCAATACAAGTGTATATACGTGGCGTTTGCTGCAATAATCTTATCCGGTGGAAGCCACGGTACCCAATATCCGAACTCCATCCGGAAGCCCCGACAGAGTTTGCCTCGTAAAATACTCGTAGCAAGTTCGTTAACCGACCAGTGTAACATGCCGAATAACCGTTTGGAAAATGTAAAAATCCCCACGGTGGATAGGTTGAAACTTGGTATGGGCGCAGTTATGTGCGCGCGCTCCGATAATTTCGGCCGGCATAACTCGAGCCGCGCGCGATATTTCGACAATAACATCGCATTGTTGCGAGTTTTCCGGAATTTCAGCCGAGCCGATGACCTCCAGACGCGCTCGTCTTACCTATGGCCAAGCCTGCTGGATTTTCCGAATACCTTATACCCTACCTTAACCACAATGGCCCGCGTAATTATTGCATTTTGCGTATACGCTCGGAGTGAACTTTGGATACAGCTGTGTCAGTGGCTCAATCACTTTGCGATATGATTTTATGCGAGTCCAGAAGATAACTGGACGTTCAACAGTGCATTCCTACGTTATTGTTCTACGTGGGAAGTTATTCATTTAGCAAATCAGGTCATTTGTTACCCTATGTTTTTCGGAGAAAATATAGCCCTTCGGTTCTGTTGTATCATCAATAATGCAGATCTATGCCGAGATTCTGTACTGAGGATCCAACTTTTCATCAATTTGTCAAGCATTAACAGGTTGCATGTATATTTATATACTGGATTGCATGGAAAAGATTGAGAATCTTTTCATCATTCGAATTTTCTGAAACTTTGAAGGAAACAATAGCATGCAAATTTAGTATATAGTATATATACACACAACGAACGGACACCTCTATTGTGAACAAAATTGACAATAGCAGAAGGATATCGGAAGAACGCATTGGTCTCGATAGCGGAGCTTCCCAATACCGTCCGCGTATGCTAGAAATTTGAGAATAACGGACAGCTCATCGTTGTTGCTGACATCACTTTACAAAAGTTCTGGTCACCCCATGAATGGCGTTTCTATCGCAATACACATAGAACTCAATGTCACGAGCATGAAAAGGTTGAATTGACAACGCATCAAGAATTGCTAACAAATAAAACACACAACACAACTAAAAGAATCACAAATTGGATAATTTATAAGCAATAAAGCTTTGAAAAAAAAAGTTGAGAGGGAAAAACATTTTTCTGAGGCAAATGTAGGAGTTGGCAGAAAGTCGAAGAAAACTAGAATTGTTTTGCAGAAGAGGTTGTGATAAGTGGAGGCTGTAAGTATATCTGTGATCGGACCATTGTCTAAAGAAAAAGCGTCAGGGACAGCTGTAGAAATTGAATCAAAAAAGCTCGTCGGCATTCAACAGCTGGCTAGAATGCCTAGCGAGGGTATTTTTTGTTCACACCATATTGTACGGACGATAAGGTAAGTCAAATATTCGATCCGGTATTTTCGACCCTTCAGAACATGCCCTGACTGTAATATTCTACGACTCATACCTATGCACTTACAAAAATGAAATCCTGGTTCAAGGTGAAAAATCAGCTTGACGCTGTAACAATAAGGTTTCCTCTAGGTTCAAGATTTTTTTCTTATCTTAGAGTAATTCGTTTGTCATGCAGCAGAAAAATTTTTCTTGTTCATTATAGTGTCAAGCAGATTTTTCTTTTTAAACCAAGATCTGAGCTCATGTAGAATGTATAAATTATATTGTTTTCCAGAGGTTGTGTATGAGTGCACCGCCAAATACTACTTATAACCAGAAATACGTTTTGAGAGAACTTCCCGGTTATAGTGCATGTGCTTACGAGAGTTAAGTTCACTTGGATTTAATGTCGCTCTGCCAACGACGATGCCAAATCTATTCACTTCTGCTCTTCAGAAAGATCGAATGGAACAAGTAACACAAGAAGAATCGCAATCGAATTGACGTTCTGCCGAGTTGGAAGAGAAAAGTTATTCAAGTATTCAATCAGCCAAGAAGATGACGAACAAAAACGAGGCTGCGGGTATTGTTTGAGAAGTAGTTTACCTATTTTACAATCCTCTCCCATCATCCGACCGACTCGATTTTATCCAGCAAATGAGAATCCGATCGGCAATCGGGAAATACAAGACGGATGAGCTGAAACGAAATTAGGTCAGCGGGCGTACGACCAAACACGGCAAAAGTCGAAGACGTGCAGAGACCAAACTGACGAAGCGCAGCTTTACGTTACGTACCTAATTATAGCCCGATTTGCCCGTGAAAACGTAACAACTTGTACTTTTTCGCGATGCTCGAATTACCTATTTCAAGTGATTGTTACTTCTTTCTATGCACTCACAAAGCGTTTGTATATAGGTTTTTCTCACAACAGGTACCTGCAGCGCACAAGCGCCAAGGGGACAGGGAAAGTAAATAACAGCCCGAGGAAAAGAGTAGCAAGAAACGCTAGAACCCGGCGGAGGTTTGATATTACAGACATTTTGGCTCAAGTCGCGCAACATCTTGCTTGGCAGTTAAGTGTATACCGTGGCGATGCACCTCTGCTCCTGTCTTCGCGTCGAGCTATCTACATTTTTTTAAATATTTAAATTTGATTGCGCTGAAATGGATGCTTTGCAGCAGTTGTTGTACGAGTTATACACCCGAAGCTCTCTCTCTTCCCAGCATGTGTGCGTTTGGGTGTGTGTGTATATATAAATATACTCTGCCACGTAACAGGCACAGCTCACCTCGCATAAATGCATGTATGCTTCATACCCCCCGCTTCCCCGTATGAGCTTTTGTGAGGGTATATATTTTACAACGTGCTGTTTCGTGTTTTGTGCTCCTCAAATATTATGCATTCCCTAGGAATAAAACAAGCCCGCGACCGCCGGCACATATTTATGGAAATTACGGGCCATCGTTTGGAACTGGAGCATGTAAAGTTGCGACTCGAAACGCTCGACTCGTCACTGCTGAATAGGTGTGTATTCGAGATCGAGAACGTGAACGACGTATAGTTCCCCAATTAATTGCAGTCTTCGAGGTCAGCGAACTGAATCAGCTGTGAAAATATGTTTCATTCCAATTACACCAAGACAAATAAGAGTGCGAACGCTGATCAAATGGTTACTTGACTCGTGTATAAATTATATGGAATTAATTTTTTTCTTATGTGAGCATGAAAAGTAAATGTATATTCGGTCACATAATTAACCCAACATTTTTACTTTTTGTTTAAAAGGTTTATTCAAGGATGCCATGTATAAATAATGTCATGTTGATAGACATTTCTCGTGTCCATAAACACGATTTCTCAATGTCGATGAAAACTTTGATGGAAGAACTTGTATAAGTAGAAGAAGAAGAAGAAGAAGTATCGGGAAAACAGGATGTCAGAATGATAATTGGCCATACGGCAACATATCTCGAGATAATACCTCTCGTATGTTCTATCTCGTGATCAATATTGATACATAATCAACTCGATCACAACTCATTGGCGGCGCGTTACACACGCGCGGATATAAGACACTAAAGATAATAAACTTTTCCATCCGTCTCGCTCGGGGCCACTCGGGGAAGTCATTACCCCGGAGACTCGGTAGTACGGGGGGGAGGCAGGGGGACAGAAAGGGGCGTATACACATATATACGTACGTGGCCGCGAGGGGCCAGTGGGAAAACAATAAACTCGCGCGGCGGGGGCGAATAACGCCGATTTGAATTTGAACGAGGCTCGGCGAGAGACTTGCGTCTGGCCGGGCGTGCGCTTCGCCGAGTTTGATTTTTAATCAACTCCGTGGCCCGGTCGAACAGTCGAAAAATTAATCGCGGACGAGCGGGTTTTGTTGGATTATACCGACAGACGCGCGGGGACGATATGACTCGCGTTCGCAGCGTGAAACGCTTTCCTTCCGCTTCCGCTCGTCCTTTTTTCCCTCTCCGCCCGTATATTGGATTTTCCGCTTGTGTTATCAGCGTCGCCCGGGTGGACGTGCTGACTTTTTTAGCCCCTACCTCGCTCGCGGCTGATTATTCGGACGTTGGATTTCATTCAGAGGTGGAATTTCAGCGCTGATTGCGTTAGGAGGTAAAATTCACTTGGTATGATTGCGCATCGACGCTCGGTCACGTGTTTTCGGCATACGGAGGAATCGGCGCGTCTCCTTGAGATATGGTGATTTCATTAGTGCTTGAAATTTCCCATAGTTACTCCAAAGTCCGCAGGATACGATTTCACATGGGTGTGTAAAGAGGTTGTGGAAATTAATATCGCTTGAAAGTAGTTGGAGATTGATAATTTGAGAACAAACGCGGTGCGTAGACCGATCGATGGAAAAACGCATTGGAGCATTTCTCACAAGCAGTGGCAAAACACTTCTGTTCCGATGGAGAATTGATGCCCGAATAGCCAAGCGGATTCCTCGTGGGAGGAGGAACGACGGGGGTGTCGCATCGACAGCCCGTGAAAATACGCGCGCGCGCGAACCGCTAACGTCCCTTCAATGGCTCACAAATTCTGCCGGACTCGAGCTGAGTTTAAGTTTAACCTTAAATCTCGGCGCTGTCTCCAATCGATCTCGCCCCTTAACGAATACGGACAGATTCTCGAATCTCACGAGGCTCTCATGAATTATGCAGCGAATATAAGAGATATGCAATTTTTCACTTTCTCGTCTCAGCGCGGACGGATCGACTGACGGTGTAAAGGGAGTAGTTGCTCCAATCTTATGCTAATGTCCCATCGACAGTAGCTCACTATAGTTAACGGAGGAAAATTCAACACAGTAAATATTTTTAATATTTCAACATAGTAAAGTACAGCGAAGAAAAATATAGTAATCGTTGCTTTTTTTTATAAGTCAAAGTATACTCGTCTCTAGTGGAGGTTACAATTATCACATAGAAACAATTGATAATATTGTGTGCTATGAGAATTATTGTAAAGTTTATCATGTTATTCTATAATACTTCACTAAAATACTAATACCCTGACCTTTATTTGCAACACATTTTCCTCTCCGCTTGTGCGTTAGATCAACTCTGGCTTGTATGAAATATCTAACACTACCGCGATCCGTGTGCTGTGATCCGTAATTCAGCATAACGCTGGGAGTATTGAGTTTCAGCGAGAGAGCGTTAAATTCGCAAATTGCGTTCGAAACGGCTAATGAATTCGGTATTGCGGGACAGGTCGAGAGCAGGAGCCGAGAGTTGGAACAACTCGGGGCCCGAGTCGGCGGCGCGTTTCACACTGACCAGAGCTTCTCAAAGTTTCGCAGGGCTGCAGGCGTGTCCCGTTTTATCCCAAGTTTCACAAGCTCGAGACCCGGCTTCTTCGTTCTACGTCTTATTCTTACAGGGATGCCCGAGCCTGTCGCACCCAAGGAAATGGAGGTAAGTACACAATGAAACTTGCAGCCGTGACTTCTGCGGTGTTTTATCGCCGGCCCGAGTGTTCCGCCGTGGATGCCACGCTATTAAAGCCCCAACTTGTTCGACCCAAATCCCGCTAACCGAGTTGGCACCCGCTGTTTCGCCGAGTGATTTTATTAATCACGCGGCTTTGATCGAGTATCAACTGTTGCCGGCAGCTCACGGCGACAAGTTTTATGGAAACTCAACATTCAATTGTTGTCGATGAAGCGTTATAATAGTGATTTTTTAACCCAAAACGTCTGGGTTTGCGGTCTTGAATTTCAGAAACTGATACATAATACATCAGTAGTCCAAAACAAAAGATTACTATTATACTGCTTCCATAGGCGCGTCAGCGCCTCTGATAATAATAACGATGTTATCGAGAAAATATTGGAATTTCAACACTTCAAAAAGACTTTAAGAGATCTTTAAGAGCCGATTCAATGGGATATGGAGAACCAAAATTAGAACTAATTTTTCAAGTTAGTTTTACATTCATTGTCACTATGGTGATCAATAATATTTGAATTTCTTCCAAAACCATCGAAAATAACTTCCTAAAACTGTTATATATTTGGAACGTACGTTGGTAATATCACTTTGACTTTTTCATAATATTATTCAAGTTATTAAAAAGTGATTGTAGTGATAAACTAAAACTTTTATATTTAAAGACTTAGAATGGCGATGGAAATATATCACACTCTTTCTCCTGGAATTCACTGGATTCTAAATCTTTCTATAGAAATAAATGGATCTTTCATTTCGAGTCGTGCTTTGAAAAAAAAAGTATGGGCGTACGTGACTTGTGTAACGTTCAGCTGTCTCGTGGGAGTAACACGGGGCATTATTAACGTATTGAGTCAACACAGGTTCATTTCGAAAATAAATGAAAAATTCGCTCGTTGACACGATGAATATACTTTTTCCATCTCGTCTCAAAAGTAAATTTGAAGAAAGTGTTCTTTCAACAACTGTTAACATAGACAGAGTCATCATAATTATTTCTCTCGCAGTATTCGCTCAACTGCTATCCTTGTCTTTAATCGATATACTGAAATCGGCGGATGTTTTTCTACACGCCTGTGTGGCAAGGCCGACACACTTTTAAAATATTTCCACTTTGGTTTGCAAAACAGTATTTCAAAAGACTCAAGAAAATATAAAACGAAAATGTGATTAAATGAAACTAAATTCCTTGTAATATTCACATGATGTACGATTGAGGCATTGAACGTATATTACGTTTCTACTCAACGATTTACTACATTTTGGATTTTGCGATAGGAATCAGGTCGCAAACATGAATATACGTGACGGAAGTATAACGTCAGCTATCTAGTGTGTTTCACACAGATTGTTATTCCCGTGTTGTTTCAAGAATACCCGTCCGTATTATGATTGAGTTCACCCTGCCAAAGAAATTGGCTTCATTAATAATATAAAGTAAATGAAAAATAACTTTAGGTCAATAAAACGTTCGTATGAGTTTTTTTAGTCAATTTGAACTGAATCTCGTGTAATATCCTCTTGGCGAATGCCAATCTCAATATATCCATTATTCAATGGTTAATATTTACAGTAAAAGTTTTGTAACTGATATGCAGTAAATATTCATTATTAAATAATATTTTTTTCTTCCAAGTTTACTAAAAAAAAAAACATTTTCCCATTACGTTTATTGCTATAGCATACAAATTTGGAGTGTACAATTTTCTAAAATCCCATCAAGAATCCTGATGTGGAAGTGACAGGCACGCGAAAATGCTTATTTGCTTACTTTCAAGAGTTACATAGGGATAAGAAGAAATTGCCAAATCCGTTCTGTATTTTTGTTTATAACGTATACCATTCCACCTCAGAATTCAGAAAAATATTTGAGACTCGAAAATCTCGATTCGATCTCCAGTGAGAAATCCAGACCCAATTCAACCCGGGATTTTTAGAAAACCGCAGTTCCTCAATGTGAATAAATATTCATGAAATCATTTAGAATTGACCTTCAAATCAATTTCTAGTCAATTTATTATGGAATATTGATTTCAGATCACATTAGACCCTCGTCCCAGTTTTCCGTGACTCTGAATCCAATTAGCCGCATTTTCTCTCTTTAGTCATGAATCAACTACTTCAAGAAATTACCTGTCATCGAAATTCACCGAATCACCGGAGTGAAGCAGCTCTTGGTGAGACACCCCGTTCGTTCCACCTTTAATGATCGACGAGCAATGCTTCACGTGAGCCAAGTTGCCGCCACACACAATCTGGTGGAGTGGCCGTAAATGGGAAAGGATGGTTGGCGCAGAGCGAAACTCTAGTCCGATTAGGAAAAGCCAGGCTGGACTCGTCAACGTCACTAATGGCATCCGCATTGTCACCACGAATTAGCTAACTTATCCGGGACCAATTTTTCCACGTGTCGGATAACGCATGCACAAGTTACACTATTTTTTCCATGGGTTGGATGGAGTGGAGTGGAGTTGGTCAATGAGCAAGCCGGTCCCACACCATTTACTTGGTAATCTATATTTCAGGACAGCTTTTCTTCAGCAAACGATTGATGAATAATTGTTTACCTAACTATCTACAAGTCCAGTGTTATAATATTCAATTTGTCCTCATATCATTTGACTAATTAGTAACTTCCTGTAGACTTTTGACTTCCAAGAAATCAATCTTGAGATAGTAGTTTTGGATTGTTTTCAAAGGTGATTTATTTCAAACTTCCAAAGTTTCAAGCGGAATTTCGAAAAGTTTGCGTTTTAAATAAAAAACTAGCCTTTGTATCTTTCCAACTTGATGGCCGAGACGTAACTGTTACATTTATTTTTCAAAAAGATCAAAGCTAGCTTTGAAACAGTCAGTGGGTCCTTCAGATCAAATATGTTTTATTTTAAACAAAACGCAATTTTCTATTCTGGACAGAGATATCGCAAAATGAAAAAGAATTTCCAACAATACAAGCGGTGGTTCATTTTTGGAGGTGGATTAATGAATCAACTCTTTCCAATTTGATGTTCTTTCACGAAAAATCAGTTACAATCAAATGATTCATTTAAAAAATTCTTCGTAATTACACCGAGCGTGTAATTGTTCTTCCGAATTGGAGACTCATCTGGCAATATCCCATGTAAGGACTTCTATCCAAAACATTGAACTGTAAGAGATTAACAAGTTTCAGACGTCCCACGTGAGTCAGCCCCTTCCGGTCTCTGTTTCACTCGTCAACGGCAGACGTACTCAATATGAATTTCCCCGGCGGCAAAGTGGCGGAACAACAAGTCTGTTCCGCCATCACAAAGATCCGTCGAGCTGCTGATGAACGTTACATGACGCGATAGCGCGAATGTAACTCAATGATGAGCAGCGCTACGTCGCGTCGGATACTGGATGCAATGGACTCGGTATTGCAATACCGGAAAACTTAATTGGCATGTCACCGCTGCCACGGTTCTATATTGTTTCATGGACAAGAATCTAAAGATTCGACTGACATCGATTTCGTTTCGGTCGTAAAATGTTATAGTGTATCCCTCCTGCTCTGCAGTTTTCTCTTATTTCTTAATGAAGACCAGACGCTCCAATGAAAGTTGCAAACTAGATCGTTTGTTTATTTTCCTGAGGTTGGAGAAGACTCGCGGCGAGTCCTGGAACGGACACGTCCCGTTGTTGTCGCAGTTGATGCAACAGAAGATAGCGAAACTGTGAAGTTTTTCTACTCCGTCGCGATAAATCTTTCACAGATGCGCAGCCTTAGAAATGAACAGAGGAAAAAAGCCAAGGTTGTTCTTTTAAAAAGATCATGAGTAAAAATATGTCTCGAGCAAAGTTTTGTCGCATCAAGTATACTCTTTAGAACCGTACGCATTTTGTTTCAAAACAGAGAGTAAAAGGTGAAAGAGAGAGAGAGAGAAATGGAAGGTGGAATGAAATACTAAAAAATATTTTTTTTCATCAATTTTTTCAAATCCTTATGCGCCCTCTTGTTAGATCTCTAGAAGCGGAATAAATGTTATTATTCGTCATAGGTGTGAAATGTATATAAATTCACTGTTTTACCCTACAGTATAAGTGTGTAACGTCGAACGTTTTATTATTATTAAAAGCATTCATTATTGAAATAGTAACAAGGTTTGCGCGTAGTCGCAAGAGACTCGAGCGCACGTGCACTTGTCGGCTGCAGAGCCGAGAGAGAGAGAACAATAGGGCAGGTACCGCTGCCGGGCGGATGCGCCGAACTGTCGCCTGCGCACGCGTTTTTTTTACACAGGGTTTAGATGCACCCGTTTTTTCTACATAGGATTCCGAAGTGACACTGGTCACGCCGAAAGCTGATGCGTAAGGAAGCTCGGTTACCGGAAAAGTCGTAAAAACTGACTTTCCTCACCGATACGCACCTTTCCAGCTCGGTTTAGCGCGAATCGCGAATACATTGGAAATCGGTTTTTGATCGATTTCTAATCGAATTTTGTTCGTTTTTAATTCATAAAATTTTGAATAGATTATATGAATAATGACCAATGTAATGATATCTCATTTGGGGTAGTTATTACAGGATCTGATAGGCTAATTAGCATATTAATAATGAATTTGATATCAAGTTAATGAAATAAAATTCCCTATTGTAGTAATAAAAGTTAAGTTTACAGGTAAGATAAGATTACTGAAATGACTTTTTAATTCAATGTGTAGTTCATTTTGCTGAAATAATTAATGTTCTTAGTAAATGTTATGAATAAATAATGATCAAAAATTAGTATAATAAGTTTTCAAAGAACAAACGTTCGAATCTGGACGTCTGAAAACGTTTTATTTGGTCGAAACGCATATCTGATCGAATAATCGATTAGAAGGCGATTATAGGCCAATAGTTGATAATAAAGTGTTGGTATATCGTTAGAATAAGTTGAATTAACACTAGTTAATAGATTCGAGAGTTTTGTGCAAGGATTTGAATTACATCTATATTTGCACGAAATTCGCGAATAAATTCGCGAATATGCGTCGCGCGCGCTTGTGCTTGCGGGCCCTGATAGAGGCAGGCTTCGTAGGCGGAATCGCGTTCGAAGATTTTAGAATTATTAATAATTGTAAACGGGATGCCACCTGTAAGGGTGAAGGGAGGGGGAAGGGCTATCCTCCCTAAGGAGTGACGAAAACAGCCTATCTCTCCATTTCTCTCTACTCATTGGGCCCCGTGGAAGTTTTGGGTATAAATAGGACCCGTTTCGCATGGAAAAGTCAGTCTAGATGTGTCCTTTCTGAGGTAACATCTTGAGAGAGCTGGGTGACCGTTGACTTAGAGTTAACGCGAGTCCACCTCCCGTGATTTCCACAGCACTAGGTGTTTGTGAATTGCACGGCTCCGGGGACAGGCTACGCTGCTAGGCCAGTTGGAACCTGCCTCGTAAGAAGATTTTCCTTGTGGAGACGAGCCCTATTCCAAATTGTAAAGGAAGGGTTTTTAATAAAGATAAAAGATAAAAGTGAGTAAATTTATCTGTTTTATTTATTTTTCAAGCCCTTAGTAGGCAAGATTTGAGTAAAAGGCCAAGGTAGCCTATTAATTATTATTTTTATATGAAGTAAATTTTTATTTTGATTTGGAACAAATATTCAAATAAATAAATATATATTTTTTTTTATTTTGACATTCGGAGTGTTGGCTATACAGGATGTACACTAGTACCCAACCAGCTAAGATGGTATTAGTGTTATTCATGTAGAGCAATTACATTCCGATTGTCGAGCTATTGGAGAACAGAGCTAAGTGAGCAGTACATTTGGGCTTTGCCCATTTCTACACTCACTCCTGAAGACGTGTTTTTTTTTATGCCGCGTTAACTAATCGGTTCGCGTAATAATTTTGCTGCCGGTAACGTTTATTTTATTTTTTTACGCGACAATTTTGGTTTCATTTCGATAGATAACGTAATACATATCGGCACGTATACCCAGCTATAGGATTAAGTTCCTGGCTGAAAAATCGCGAGTTGACTAAGCAAATTCGACGTCACAAGTGGTTGATTGAAACTTTCTGTCAACGTTTCATTTTTTTTCTCAGAGTAAGTATAAACAACGACTTGTTGGCATACTACCATCATGTTATACTCAAGCAATTGACCAAATACACTTTTCGCCAAGTAAATTTATCGGAAGAAAACTTTCGAGTAAATTATTTAATCCAGATTTAATGTATATTGTTTTATTCATGACTTCATAATAATTCCATCTACGTGAACAGTGTATTATCGAAATATTTAAAAACTGAATCATTATAATTTGATCATAGAGGAGATCCAATTATATTATCTTTAATTACTCAATTTGAAGAGATTTGACAAAACACTCTTTTGAAAAAAATGTCGCAACCTCTTTTCTTATATACACAACATTACAACATGCATGCTGTCATTAAGAAATAGAAACTGTGGCTAATCGTTTATTACTAGGCTGAAAATTCCCGCCATATTAGCCATATTTACACTCGTCATATTTTTTGATAACGGTTATTATCTGACATCTGTATTCAGATCGCTACGTTCGCAACCCTTCGTCCAATCAGAAAATATGAAATGTTGATGACAATATTGCGCCATCGTTTCATTCTTGCTGACAGGGGTATACATTTTTATTTAGAGGTTGTCATTAAATCAAAGGGAATGCCAATAATGAAAAGAAATATCCTTTTGTTATTTCGCGTTGGATCTAGAATGTTCGAGGTGAACTATTTTTTCGCCTAATGCCAAATTAATGCTGAAATGACACTTCACAAAACCACTCCCGACGCTGCACCACTGCGTCTCGCTTTTTCCGGGCTTTTCTTTTTGTTATTTTTTTCTTTCAGCAGCGTTGAGTGTTGTTGTGTGGCACCTTAGTGATTTCGAACCCAGTGAATAGTACTTAAAAATTACAATAAGTCTCGAAACAACATTTTAGTTTTCTCTTGCAACGTATTTCTTATTGTTATTCCGCAAGAGTACATTTTGATCCAATACTCCAATCCCCTCTCTATTTTGTTATTCAGGTTTATCAATGCCATTCGATCTTGTTCCTGTCTCCCATTCCATAATAAACTATAATAATTCAAATTTTCATGGAATAAAAGTGATATTTTACAGGATAGATTGATATCAACCGTTTAAATTATCATAGATCTTGGGCTCTCAAAAACGTCTGCGAAAAGCTCCCAAACAAGTCAACGCGAGTTTCATGAAATTAACTCCAGAATCATGGCGAAGTCAACTCAATGCATCACTAAGCGCTCCGGTTTTCATTTTAAATATATGTGGGTCCTCGCGATGTTTTTGTGTGAACAGTAGAATTTTGTCTCTTTAGTTGGAGATAAATCTTATTCAACGTGTTTCCAGATCCATACCTAAAAAGTCAGCTACCTACTTCCATGTCCAATCAGTTGAACTGCTGAGAAGAACCCTTGATTTTTTTATTTACATCAGAACTGAGAAACTAAGCTCACGTCCACTGAGTGTATTTAGAAACGAGAGAAAAAGAAATACACGAGCCCATCCAAAATTTCCATCCATTACGTGTTTTGTAATAAGCGAAATTCGACTTATTACAGCATATATTAGCGTTATTTAATATGCGTATTCTTTATCTTATCAATTCATGATCGAGCACTTTGAAGCACGAACGAGCCATGCAATTCAGTTCTCAACTTTTCATCATTCGAGCAGGTCACACTATTGTAAAAAATGTGCAGCGATAAGGCGCTCTTTATTGCATGCATTTTCTCGTTGATTATAATAAACACGTCATCAGTTCCTAAACTAAAAACTGTATTCCAATGGAGCAAAATTGATTTCATACCAAACTCGGTAGAGGACAATATTAAATTTGATACATTGAAAGCCGTGCCATATGATTTTGAGAGATCTAGAGGTATGAGATGATTCATCCTACACGATGTGCACAATCGATATGAAGTCTATCTTATTGATCTTATTGATAATCATGTTTGTTAGTAAACGCTTCAGTATATAGTGTGCTAATTTTGTTTTATTAACCTTATGTTCATTGATTTATCAAAGTAATGTAACAATAGTAATTATGTAATACGTAATGTAATATGATAATGAGTAATAGTTATTAATACTTGTGAATTCAAAATTCTCAACGATATACAACAATAATTACTGATAATCAAATACTGAACATCATCTCATGATATTAAAAAGTATATAGAAAATAACTATGAAATTATTTGATTTCTTCAAGATGGGCGTACTTTCATGACACTCGTAGCGAAAAAAAATTTTTCCATCAGCTTGACTACAATAAGTGAAAAAAAGTCTGAGAATGGACCTTTACTGACACCATATCCAAATTCAAATTGGTTTTCGAATCCCCTCGATTGCAACAATATCACAGGTGCTTGGAGCATAAAAGTAAGTTGTTATGAACCATTCAAGTTTATCGAAAATTTATTTAATTTTTAATATCACCCTTTTAATTGTTATTACGTTAGGTTGGAAATTGTTATAGCATATAATTGTTATAGCATTTATTTAAAAAGTCCCAGAAACAAGTCACGGCGATTTAATATAATTTTGATAAAGTGAACGACTGTTGAGCAAAACTTCATGATTTCTAATATCGTTTGTTTCAAGAAATAGGTTCCAAATCGGTTTTTCAAGAAAATCGCAATCGTAGGGCGGGATTCGATGATATTTGGTGAGTGAATCGGAAAAAAAAAATCTCCCCGGCGGGGAATCGAACCCCGGTCTCCCGCGTGACAGGCGGGGATACTGACCACTATACTACCGAGGACTTGCGTCATATGTTTAATTTTATTGCCTGGATGGGGTAGTTTGGTCGATAACGTAGGGATTTTAATTTTTTCTTACTATCTTAGTGGGACTGCAAGAAATAATCGTATCAATATGACAGCTAATCTCCGACGCATTGAACTACTAATATTCATCTTATCTAGCCACAAAAAGATGGAAACATTTTTCTTTATTATTTCTCCATTGAGACCCATGGCTCAATAGTGTTATTATAAAATGTGATAAATGACGTGCGTTTTTTGAAAAAACGAGGGTATTTTTTTTCATAACGCACGTCATCTCACGATCAGTTTTCATCCATTCGCAATAACGTGGGGATCGCCCAAAGCCACTTTTCTCCGATTTTACTAGATTTCATGTTTTTATAATGCAAAAATCTAAGCCACAAATCGAAAAGAAATATTCTATATTTTATTTTTATTTTTTCCTCTAGAATCGATTGTTTATACAACAGAAATGAAAAAATAACACGGGTATTCGTTTCTTCAAAAAAGTACACAATCACATCGTTAGTTTTATAATAACACCACTGGACTGGCTGTGGGATTTAAGCGATCAGTGATTTCTTAGAAGATGAAATCGAAATATATTATAGCATATGTTAAAAGTAATTCAAACCAAAATAACACCCCTATATACATATTTACAGATTGACAAATGTAATAGATTATGGGTATTAGATACCGGTCATATTGAAAATCTCCAAGTCTGTAATCCGAAATTGTTGGTTTTCAATCTCACAGACAATGAACTCTTGGATAAGTATATAATACCAGAGCAGATGTATTCCAAAACTTTAAATAGAAGTGTATTAGTCAATCCAGTTATCGAAACTGAAGGTTCATCGTGTAATGTAAAGACTGTACGTTTATATCTTTTCATTTGCAACGCACAATTTTATATCAGCTTTGATTCTGGATGAAGGAAAAAATAATTTTTACTTTAATATGTCTTGAAATTCTTTGTTCCAATCAGATTTTCATGGCTGACTCGCAAGGCTACGGTCTAATCATGTGGAACGGAGAAAAATTCTTAAGACTTGATGGAACCGAATTCCAGTCTGTACGTGATTCAACGCATTTCAATATTTCGGGTACAACATTCTCTTTCGCAGCTGGTATAGTTGCAATGGACTCAAGCCCACGTCGAGAAACTTTATTCTTCGCACCTCTGGCTTCTCACCACCTATTAACATTCAACAAAACCGAATTGAGAAAAATGTTCGATGGAGCTCACAAACCAATTTACCGTGGCATGAAAGGAATATTCAAAGCACAGCCATCATCTTTTCGTTTGTCGACTGATGGAAAAATACTTTTCATGGGGCTAGTTGACAATTCGATCCATTGCTGGCGTATTGGGAAGCATATCACAGCTCAGAACTCTGTAAGTTATTCTTTTTATACTGGGAACTAGTTTCTGAATTTGCCGGTAGTGGATGTTTGTTTTGGAAAATAAAGCTCGAGCTCAAACTTTATACATTGAAGAACTGAAACTCCTCTATGAGAAATATGAAAAAAGTATGATGATTCATGATATTTGATTCTTCTAGGATACTGCAATTGTTGATCATTACAAGCTACAGTTTATCAGTAACATGAAAATATATCCGGACGAGGATCAACAGGATGATGATGAAGTGTGGATCCTCACGAACAGAGTACAGAACTCAATCAGAAGGATCAGAATATTTAGTGAAATCAATTACAGAATTCTCAAAATCTCTAAAAAAGAACTGATCAAAGGTACTCATTGTGAATAATTCAAATTCCCATGACTAAAGCTATTAAAATTAGATTTTCGAGTAAATCTCTGTTTATTCTTGATCTTTGAGAGAGAAAGAGAGGGTCAGAGAAAGAGGGAGACGGGAGTAAGGAGGAGGGGAGGGAGAGGGAGTGGGAGACGATGGTTGGGTGGACAGAGAGACATACACAGCTCTTTAGTAGTTTAGAGAATATTTATCTCTAATATTCTAGATCAGTTTAGCCGTACAGCGATACCTTGGATTTGATAAGAATATTGATTTGTGGAAATTTGACTTACATTGAAACTTTTTTTTCATGAATTATTTCGAAATTATAGAAGCTTGAAACATGTATGCATATGATAAGTCATTCTATTTAGACAGTCCAGTTGCTCGACGTTTCTACTCATGAATATAAAGTACCACTATATTGCATTTTACGCACTAGTGCTTTTCTCAAATACTCTTTAACATAACATAAAATATCGTATCTAACTGGTGCGTTCATTTTTAATCACTCGTGGACACGTCCACGCGCGTCTTCAAATTTTCACGCACTAGTTGCATGATATACTATATCACACTTGTATAGATTTTTCAAAAAGCAATCTGTAACGTGCATCAATCAGCAGATTCAGCTCTTTCGTGCGTGGTTGTCGTTTCATACTTTTACTACGTTGCTCAAAGTGAAAAACTTTTTCTGTAGGAACTGGCAATAGTTACTGTAGCTACACTGATAGGTCTACAGTTAACGGAAGAGAAGCGCCACTCTCTAGTAGCCGACACGAGTCCACACGTTTGAATTGTATATATTTTAAGCCACTAATTTTCAGTAAAAGAAGTTTCTCTCGTGAAACATTCCATCACAACATAGCATTGTCGTGGACAAAAGTTATGTTGTCAAAATTAAAGATGTTTAGCTTCTCGAGCAGTAGATTGAAACTCGATGACAAAGTTCCGACCTTCCCGTTGTTGACAGAAAGACAAACAGGCAGACTCCAAGGTAAAGCTAAATAAAAGCGCAAGAGAAAAGCGTATGAAAAGGACCAACAGTATGCGGTGCATTTGCATGGCAACAAATTATCCATCGTAAGCCCTGGACATTTTGAATCACTTTTAGTATTCGATAAACAGACAAATCTTTGACAGTTTACTATACATTAGTATAGACTTCATACTCTATTTAGCCTATACTACGCGTGTAAAAATGATATTCGCACCGTCACCATAGGATATACATTCACTTTCATCATACACAATCGACCTGTCATACTAAGCCGGCTCTTGAGCGCATTCCATCACCCGTGGCTCTTACGCTCTTGTAATAAAAAAAAAGTGTTGATAATATACGAGCACGAATCATCTTGCGTGAAACGCTCTTCTTCATTTGGCCCACGAGGGAGAGAGAGAGGAGGGGCAGGGTATATCATCTCTTAAATCCCTGTTCGTCAATTGATTGGCAAACGAGCGGAACCCAACTAATCACAGCATCGACCTAATGAATCTGCGGTTACGCGTCGGTCAAGCGAGTCTCGCCAATTAGCGATTAGTATCATTCTGAATCAATTGCCCATACCAGGCGTACTGCATCGAGAATTGGTCAATAATAGCTCGCGGCTCCCGCGTGTATATGTAAGTGAAATACACGCAGAGGTAGAGGCGCGAGGGAATGAAGAGCAGAGAGAGAGGGACTGTTACCGGATTGTGAACAATCGCCGCTCTGCTTCAAATTGGCGATAGCCCGCGCCGCTATCGAATCAATTCTGCATCGCCGCGCTCTCGGCCGGCTTCCCAGTAGCATGCGCGATTCGGATTGGATACCCGTAGTAGTAGGTGAACGAGTAGTTCCACTGCCCGGCTACCTTTTCGAGCCGATAAGCCATGGCTGTGTTGGAAATGTCGATTCCGAATTCGATTTTCGAGTTCAATGCAGCTCGAATTTGGATTCGTCGTGACTTTCGACGCGCCAAGAAATAAGTCAAATTCCGACCCTTCTCAAGCTAGGACGTAGTGATGAAAGTTTTTGTCGGAGACAGATGACGTTTGCTTAGCCAGGCCAGAACTGAACGAGTCCTACGTCCTCTACTAGAGACGATATGTTATCCCGAGAGCCATGGTGAGATTTACGTTTCCGGATGCATGAACCAACATCGCAGATGCATTACACTTCATTCGAAGTGATAGACCAAAACTTCTCGTCCATTTTCAACGAATGTACTTCGATTTCATTTGACTTGTTTAGTCGGCTTGCAATGCCCGCCAGGAGTGTAGGGAAGACAGAAATTCTCTTGAAAAAACTGCTCGATAATTATTCCCCATAATCAATTTACTGATGATTACATCTAGAGAGTCGCAAGTAATCACACGAGCTGGACGGCAAAAATTAACGTTGAGATACAAAGGGAATCGGCGATGTCGTGGTGGCAATTAAAATAGCGCGACGCGAGCTCGCACACGCGTGTACGTGCCGAGGCACAGAGGACCGATCGAAGGCTCGACGCAGCAAAGGCTGTGTTTATTAGTCTGCCGATAATTCAGTTTGTGCACAACCCACTTCCTACCGCGACGCAGCAATTACGTATCGCCAACGTCTCTATCGACTGCTACTGGCTTTGCCCCGTCTCTCCCATGATGTATTGCCGTTTGGAATTCGGCCGAAATTTGAATTCTCGAATAAAATACCCCCGCCTACGACGCATATTCGCTCGATTGTATATTGGGACCGCATTCGTCGAAATTCTCATGTAACGAGATTCGTACGTATTGCGAACCTCGGTAGATTCAAATTATATTGGTCGGTATGTTGATACTGTTTTTCATCTAATGCAGCGTGATTTACAACCATTTGCAAACAGCTTCAGCTAGTTTCCTCGATGAATCCCACGAAATTCTATGAGCTTTTGAGTTTTGGCAGAACCAGATTAATGTATCACTCTTATGAGGAATAGCGATTTGTTGAGATCGTAACGTCACGAGAAATATCATACGTAACTCATAAAATGCTTCAACTAGGTATGAATGTGACATTCATTACTGTAATGTCTTGATCGTGGGTAAGGTTAATCAATGGTCTATCTGAATATGATAGGATATATATATTTATTAGAATCACATCATGCTATACATGCTCAAAGCGCAGCTGGAATGCAACTGCCGCTCGTGCGGGCGCGCCGAGGCTCAACGCCCGAAATGTGCTGACTCGTCAGTCACATGCATACACCACAACTCTCCGCCTCTTTTATATCTGAGTTTCCCTGAAAACGCGGAGAGCGTCTTAATTTTACATTCGTATTATTTCTCTTAATTATTTGATCTATGTGTCGTTTAACAGTCACACCTTTATCGTTCGATACAATGTACGTGGATGGTGAAACTTGTTTAATAATAGTACCGCTTGACCTTTTACCTGATCTCACACCATGCTCATCTATCATAACACTATCGCCTGTTGACAATTCAATCTTGCGCTTCCCTGCTCGAGCTACAATTTGCTCACGTTGCTTTTTCACTACAGTTTCTATAACATTCGGTCGAAGCAAATCAAATCTCGTTCTTAGTTCCCGTTTTGACATCAAATACGCAGGGCTTCTACGCGTTGTACAATGTTCAATACTTCTATAATCATATAAGAACATATTAATTGCATCATCCAGCGACTCTCCCCCCTTGACAATTTTAGTAACCTTATCTTTAAAAATTTGAACAAAATTTTCAGCTGCTCCATTTGTAGCTGGATGATAGGCTGGAGATATCATGTGTAAAACACCATTTCTAGTTAAGAAATCATGAAATTCATTACTTCTAAACTGCGGTCCCCCGTCCGTTACGCAATGTAGCGGTAGACCGTATCTAGCGAATAATTTTTTAAATTCCGCTATCAACCTATACGCTTTTGTGTTTGTCTTAAAATCAATTATTTCTGGCCACTTTGAGTGTGCATCTATAATTATTAACCACATTTTTCCGTAAAATGGTCCTGCAAAATCACAATGAATACGGCTCCAAGATTTGTCCGGCCAAGGCCATGTAGTCAACGGCGTTTTAGGTGGTTTCTTCCGCTCAATCATACAAACTTTGCAATCATTAACTAGGTTCTCAATGTCTCGATCAACGTTAGGCCACCAAACATACGAGCGTGCACACATTTTGATTTTTACAATGCCTAAATGTGTAGCATGTAATTCGCGTAAAATTATTTTTCTCATACTCTCTGGGATTACCGCTCTTAGTCCCCAAAATAAGCAACCTTTTTCAACTGTTAATTCTAACCTTCTACTATATAAACTTTTCTCATCGCTCGTCATTTCCTTTGTATTATTCGGCCAACAACCTAAAACTCTTCTAATTGTTGTAGAAATTAATGCATCTTTTTTATTCATTTCCGCTAACATTTTATAATCAAATGCAGTTACGCCTTCATTGAAAAAATTTACATGTGAGAAATCAACGTCTATCATTTCCGTATCATCATTAATGGGCAATCGAGACAGAGCGTCGCAGTTCCCATTTGCTTCTGATTTCACATGTTCTATTTTATATCTGAATCCCGATAAATAATAAGCCCATCTTTGAAAACGATTATCGGCTGTCAATGGAATCCCCTTTCTCGGACCCAGTATACATTCTAATGCCTTATTATCTGTTCGCAAAATGAATTCTTTACCAAAAAGAAACTGATAAAATCTTTTAACTCCAAAAACTATAGCCATGGCTTCTTTGTCAAGTATTTTTCTGTTCAGTTCATTCTTTGCTATTTTTCGCGACGCATACGCGATTGGTTTTTCGGTGCCATCTTTATACTGATGCGATATAATCGCTGACAACCCGTAATCCGAAGCATCACATGCTAGAACTACTTTTTCTTTCGGGTCGTAATTCACTAAAACTTTTGGTGAAATTAATTCATTTTTAACCCATTCAAAAGCTGTCGAACACCTTTCATTCCACTCAAATTTTTCTTTATTCAATAAATCGTATAATGGCTTCAATTTTTCCGACCTTTTCTCTAAAAATCGAGCATAAAAATTTATTAGCCCTAGAAAAGATGCTAACTCTTTATTATTTGTTGGTTGAGGCGCTTTAACCATCGCCTGTATTTTTGATTTTGCTTTATGTAAACCCTCTGAATTTATCACGAATCCTAAAACCTCTAGTTTCTCTTGCATGAACTTACATTTTTCTACGTTCAGCTTCAATCCACATTCTTGTAATCTATTACACACCTTATGCAGGTTTTCTAAATGATCCTTTTCTGTTTCACCAGTTACATAAATATTATCAATATACGCTATGGTGCCATCAATTCCTCTCAGACACTCATCCATTTTCTTCTGCACATCCGCAGGTGCAGGTGATACCCCTTCAGGTACCTTTGTGTACCTAAATAACCCCTTGTGAGTTACAATTGTCAATAATTTTGAAGATTCTTCATCTACAGGAAATTGCATGTATGCATGTCTTAAGTCCAATTCAGAAAAAAATTTACCGCCTTGCAGCTTTGCAAAAATATCGTCTATTGTATGCAGAGGATATTTATCAATTATTACATATGGATTTACCGTCATCTTAAAATCGCCACAAATGCGTATTTTTCCGTTATCTTTAAATACTGGAACAATCGGCGTGGCCCATTCGCTCACGTCCACTGGCTTCAAATGTCCTAAGTTTACTAATCTATCGATCTCTTTTTCTACCAATGGTCTTAAGGCATGCGCTACATTTCTACATTTCAGCGCAATTGGTCTTGCATTTTCTTTTTAAATAGATTTTTGTTTGACTTTTATTATATACTCCTGGTGAGTCATCAAACAACTCTTTTATATTTTTCTTTCACACTCTTCGCTACATTTTCAATATTTAACATATTAACGTTGTTTTCGCAATTTTCACCAAAACTTAACGGCCATAAATTAAACGCTGCTAACCATTGCCTTCCCATCAACGATGGTCCAGTACCTGGTAGCACAAAACACTCCAATTCACTTTTTCTATTCCGAAATTGTACCGTTAAATTATTCAATTTACCTAGCGGTTGCAATATACTGTTATCGTACGTTTTCAATTTTCTTTCGGTTTTTATAATTTTAAATTTCCTCAAATTCTCATTATAACATTTTTCCGAAATAACCGTAGCATAAGTGCCTGTATCAATTTCCATTTTCACAATAACGCCATTTATACATACATTTACAAACATTGGATTACCTTCCATATCTTTATTATTCATTACCTGCTTACCAACAAATTCCTTTTTGTCATACCCTTCTATGTACAAAAATTCATTCTTGCCTTTTGACCACTGTGCAATTTCATTCGTCACCTTCTCGTCGTCATCAGTTCGTCCACTGTTGCCCGCTGTCTCTTCATCGTGCTGCATCAGCTGTACTCGTTGCTGCTCTCGATTTCCTTGGCTTTTGCAAACTTGCTTCAAGTGTCCCTTCCTGCCACACCCATTGCAAATATATTCTTTGAATCTGCACTCGATGCTTTTGTGATTTGGCTTTCCGCAACAGTAACAAACAATTCCTTTTTGATTCTTGTTTTGGGAATTTGTTCTACTATAGTCAGCAGGTCCCGGACGCCTTGCGCCTTGCTCTGGCTGCCGCTCCGGTTTCACTGTGCTTCTCTTCTTCCAATCTGTACGCTGATGTGTATTTTTTAGTGCAAACACTTCTCTTTTTGAGTCTTTACCCTGTAGTATATTTTGCGTACCTGATGCATTTCTTTCTGCACTTTCTTGAGACACTGCTTCTTTGTAAGCATCTTCGAAAGTCAAATTCTCTTTTTTGAATAATGCCACCCTAGTGTCATGGCTCCTTAGACCACAAACAAATTGATCTCGCAAAGCTGTATTTAAATTTCCTTCAAAATCGCAGCTTAGTGCTAATTTTTTTAATCTGGCTGAAAAATCAGCCACTGACTCAGACGCTTCTTGTCTAGTCATATTGAAATTGCATCTCTCCATCACTACTGATGGTTTTGGGCTTAGATGTTCACTCATAATTTTCACAATATCCTTGTACGTCTTTTCACTAATTTTTCCTGGCGATACAAGTTGCTTTGCTAATTTAAAACCTTCTGTGTCTACTTGCATCAGCAAATGAGCTTTCTTCTTTTCCTCTTTGATGTCCTTTGCCTCAAAAAACATTTCCATTTGTTCGATGAATGTGTCCCAATCATCCTTATGCAGCGAAAATTCGATACGCGATCCCATTTCACCGTCTTCGTCAATTTCTTCACTGTTGACGTCAACTAAATTCTTCGCTCTTCCGAATACGTTTTTCTCTTCGTCAACTCTTTTGCTGGAATTTTGTTCCACAGTTGACGCGTCTTTACTTGCCACTTTCAATTTTTCTTGATAATCTTCTATAAGTTTCTTAGAAATTTTTCTCAAAACATCTATTGTCAAGAGTTCTAATATACCCTCTTGTTCGTAATTAATCAATTGTTCAATCAATCTATCTTTTGGTAATTTTCTAACTTCAGTTGAGATATTCCCTTTGGTGCATATGGTTCTTAATTCGTCTACGGGCAGTAAGTTTAGTATGCTCTCAAGTGTAAAATTATCTATGAACTCAATTAATTCTCTTTTGGATACTAAGTGTACCCACGTAGCATTTTTACCTTCAAATACCTCTTTTTCATCACCCATAAGTAATATATGTAGCCTGCACCTTTCTGCAACTACCTATGCACTTTAATCAGTTCATCAATTTTGAGTTGCGCACCTTACACATCAGCTACACTTTTCTGCAGCTGTACACGATAACTTGACACGTCTGCACCTTCCTGCAGCTCTATTAAGTCACTTTTTCACTATTTTTCCGAACATCCTCGTCGCCATTGTAATGTCTTGATCGTGGGTAAGGTTAATCAATGGTCTATCTGAATATGATAGGATATATATATTTATTAGAATCACATCATGCTATACATGCTCAAAGCGCAGCTGGAATGCAACTGCCGCTCGTGCGGGCGCGCCGAGGCTCAACGCCCGAAATGTGCTGACTCGTCAGTCACATGCATACACCACAATAACGTGATTCCAACTGAAGAGTTATTTCCAAAATATGAACATTCTCTCAAAAAACGTTACTGCAGCACGCGAGTCCGGTTGAATTGACTGGAAATCAAATATTTATTGGCGAGAAATGGCGCTCCAAACAAAATTACTTATTGATCCCTACTACGACCGTTTTCAGTTTCTTACGAAAATCTACTTGGTCATTATCACCGCGCAGTAATTTTTGCATGGGGTTAATCCGCGTCGATGTTTTCCGGGTAGCATTTTTCTAACAAGCAGAATTTTCATATTGTGTTCTATCGATAACTTGAATTCATCATTTTTATTCGATCAAATATCATGCAATGCGTCAAATATCGTGCGTAACTCTGGGTTTCAGAAGTTTGGGAAAATTAATCTCGTTGATATTGTGAATTCAAAAGAAAATAATCGTTTCTTCATAGACATAGATTTTTGCCATAGAAAACATAGTGTATATTTGTAGATTTATCACAAGATTTCATAATTCGATTTATATTCTATTTTAGAGCCTTTTTCTTTCAAGAGTTATACTTTGCAGTTAATTGTTCAATACAAAAAGATTCTAGGAGGTAGAATTTTTTACTTCCAGGCTCATCAGACTGTTAAAATAAAATAATAAATAATGGTGTCCTACAATGAAACATATATCACTGCCAAATGAATAAAAAGAAAATATAATACGAACTATCGATGTTTTGAATGTAGCAGTTGACTAGCAGCATTCAACTTTCACTCACAAAAATAGTTGTGCTTTACGACTCGATGGAATCTGATTGTATCATTTCAAGACGATGAGTTAGATCGATTTTATTAATTTCGATAAAGAATTTGATATGATTTCTCCTAATTGACAAACTCAAGAGTCGAGTCGCAATGATGAACATAAGAAAAAAAATTGATTCGGACCTGTTTCAGCAAGTTCTCAATATAACGATCGTCTCTCGTATCAATGAGCACCAAGACAATCATTCCAGGGCGGCGATGAGCATGGGAAACAAAAAAATGTAATCTAGAGGTAAGTTGGGTGAATCGGGTTATTCAAGCGAGCTGACACATCGACTCTCCACCCCGGCGCATTATCGCGGGAGCGACAAAAAAGCTCACGGGACGTCGGTGGGCGCGAGTGGCGATAATCGGGTCTTGAGGTCGCGGCGCATTCCACTCGATCGGCTCACCCAGTCGGCCGCCGGTCCAAATCGCGGATTCGGAACAACGGATCGGCCGAGCGACCGATTCATTACACCGGGGATGGAGCGACTCGAGGATTAAAATCGCATCGACGCCTGCCGTCTGCGGACTCGAAATTAATCGAAGCTTCGGTGAATAATTGCCGCGAGAGGCTGGACGACAGCGATCCTCGGCGTATTTCCCCGGGGAGCTCCCGCGGGACCTCATTGTTCGTAATGAAATGTCAAGATGCGCGAGCCCCACCTAACTTACGCCCGACTCCCTGTAAATAAGCACCAGCCACCGGATTTTCACCGAGTATTCACCAAGCGCAACGCCCCGGCTCTCCGCTCTATAAAGTATTCTTGGAGTTATAGCAATTCCGCTTCCCCTGGCCATATCTTCGCATGATGTGCGCTCATTTATTTTCTCATGTATCGATTCGAAATTCAGCTGCAATGTTTTGAAATAACATAGGCCTATCGTCTGGCGTTAGCGAGCAGTTTTAAGAGTCAGCTAATCCTGTCTACATAGAAGTATCACGTTCTCCGTGGTTGAATGCGCGTAGTGAGAAGTCATTAGAAATCGATAGTTATATGGAATCTCAGAAAGTAGATGTACAGTGTCATTTAAATTGTATCGAAAGGATTCGTGATTGCTTTCGCGCAGGTGGGAGTTTGAAAAGTTCATAATTCTTCCTCGTCGTGTTTATGACTTTAATCGAGTGGCCTGCACTATGAATGGGGCATTGCAGCTGAAGTAGGTTGATTGTAACGTGTTCCATTCAAGGGTGAGGGAACAAAACAGCGAGCGCGAGCGCAAGATTACTAATCAATCTGTCGAATCAGTTTGTTTTTGATCGAACAGCCGATACGAGCGCAAGTGCATTCGAGATTGATTGTGAAAGTTTTGTGAGTAATCGAGCGAAGGATATAACGGCGACGGCAGCGAGTCGAACTTTTCAGCGCTGAACAAGGAGGGGAAAAAAAAGATAGGGACTTGCGCGTCGGGGGCCGGCTCGGACCCGCGCGGCAGCGCTGAGAAATGAAGGGGCAAATTTGCGCATTACGCGAGGCTGCCATTCGCACGGGACGCGCCGTGGATATACCCTTGGTGGATTTGAAATTTTGATTGGAGAGCGAGACGAGTGACGGGCGGCGATAAATCCCGCGGCGGGATGATTCAACGCGTGTCCGGCGCGCGGCGAAATATTTATCGCCACGCGCGTGTAAAAAAAGCCAAATAAAAAAAGCTCGATCAACGCGTTGATTTTTGCCCCTGTCAAAAGCAAACGAGGTAAACAAGACCGCAGCTGCGCGGCGGAGAGCCCCTAACAAGCCCCGCGGAAAAGCGCCGCTGAATAATAGAGGCTCGATACGGCAAAAAGCGCCAAATCCGCGTGCGCGATGACACTCGTCAGAGCGCCCGAATTAATGATGCACGTCACGAGCAACGGATGGACGAGCTGTGCTGGCTCACAGCTCGCGACCGCAGTAATCGCCAAATGGAAAAGTTCGCGCGCGCGTCAACTATCGCCGGGGAGGCAGGTTGTACTCGCGGCTTCGGATTCACTTCCGACGATTCTTTCGCTAACGACGTCCCATCAAGCGCCGCGCGACGCTTTTGGCTCTGCTCCGGCTCGGATGGATTGTAATTACTCGGAGTGGCCGCGAGCCGACTCGGGCGACCAATCGATATCCATCTCATTTTTCTTCGACGGCTCCTTCGATGATGGGTCGCATCTGTTGAATATACTCGATGTTTCTTACAGATTCGTTAGACAACCTTTGCGAATCCGACAATTTGATAATCACTACCAGTTTTAACAGGTGCAGGGTTCTCATGACACATTATTCACGGTAATTCACGCGACAATCGACGCGAGAGAAATAAATAACTGCATTTCATGTTTTTTTTTCCAATATCAATAACGCGATGGGCACATTTGACATCTGTAACGAAGCCATTTTTATCACCATTATTCAGGATGAATCAATATTAATCGAGTGTATAAAATTCCAAAACTTCTTCCGTATTGAGAAGACACGATTTCCTCAAAACTTTACAGGTAATTCATCAATTATAAATAATTTGCTAGATATGCTTTTTAATGTTTCAATACGAACATAATTTTTATTTTCATTCATATTTTGTTAAAAATGTTTCACTCTGCGGAGTTTTAAAGAGAAATATGAATAATCCATTCAATTAAAAACGAATCCCTTGCGAAGGTCGTGCGATTATTGCAGGGTATCAAACTGATTGAGCGACACTAACTTTGAACAAGATAATATTCTTCATAAATTGTGAGCGAGTTTTATGCAATAAAAATCATAATGATGTATAATAGCGTTATATTTTTTGATTTTTTTAGTATGACGAATGAGACTGGACCTCAACGATGCCATTAGGCATTCGTTAAATCATATTCTGATAATATCTTTCTCGTGAAGGCTAACGGATAGGGAGGAATTTTAAAATTTATTATTGCAGATGATGGAAAAATATAAGCACGTACATATATATTCACCATTAGTTACTGTCCAATTTCATATCTGTTCAGTAAAAAGGTTCTCGGACATTCATTTTTAAATTTCAAAAAAATTGCTCAAATGTACAAAGAGCTCAGTTGGATATTTCACATTCTCTCGTACCATCATTACCAACTTGACTTTGCAAACTCATTTCTTCGGTTGCCCTTTGAATTATAAAAATCATAAAATTGACAAACTAGTTTCGCTCTAGTCTTCCGAAATATCTCGGAGCCACAACCGAACCACTCGTCTTTATTTCCAAACTAAACCTTCCACAACTTTAACCGGTCCTACAATAAAAACAGTATACAATATTTATTTGCCTGGGAGCTGGTGGGCTCCAACCCAACCCCCTGTTGAGCCGTTAATCAACGACGACGATTTTCTCGTTTAAAACGTCGGGGCCAAAATCACGACACTCTCGTCCCAATTAGTCGAGGCTCGTCAGCATGAGCAGGCCGATAACCGATCGGGGTCAGCCATCGACCGGCCGTTAAGTGCGCCAAGTTCGAGAAGCCTCTCCCTCTTCTTCTGGCGATGGAGTCGAGTATTGTCTCTCCTGCAACTCTGGCGCCGGTCCAGCACCAAAAATGTGTGCGTCAATTCGGTATGCGCTCGTTATCACAATTGCACGGTCTAACAAGTTTAACGCGTATGTACAATGGGTTCGCGGTTCAGAGTTTAGTACTCGGAGCTTTCGATCTATGGAGGGAATTTAAACGGACACATTTTAGATTTCAGGAAAATCTTTTCAAGATTCCCGGCTACGTACGCTTGCCGATTCTATTTTGACTGATTAACATTTAGAACAGACAAAATGAATCCTCTCCGAAAACAATACTCTTTATTCGTACATGAGCTATGCGATAGTTCTTCATTTTCGTTGACTCGGGATATGAAGCCGAGGTTGATGAATTTCATGGAGAATTTAATGTCAACGAGTAGAATCTTACAATAACAATGACAATCCATCATCAAACTGTGCTAAAGCCTGTTCAAAAACTCTACAAGAATCGAGCAAACAATCATTTTAATATGGTCCAATGCTTAATTGCTACTGTTTCATGAGTGCTTTAGTTTCCAAACTCCCGGAACAATGGGGTATTTTATTCATACATTGAGTTTGGAAGCTCAATCAAATGCGAAAGCACTCCACATTTTAATACTCTCTCAACCCTATACACTAACTGACAGCTATTTGATCGCGAAAGTTATAGCCTGTTCACAAGTTTTGAAGGCATTCATTCCTCATTCAAATTGCGTTTTCAAATGAATTTCAAGCAACTATTTAGAAAATACAGGCCAAAGGCTCAAACGTTATGGTATATCTGCTGCAAATTTGCTACTCCATCACGAATTGATCTTGAACTTCTACATTAAACTCCCTTGACAAGTTATCTTGAGATTCTTCAAAAGATATTGAGATTATTCAAAATTAATCAATGTTTGAACATTGTTAGGAAATATTGTCGCTTGGGAGGGAAAAAGTTGCATTTCAAAAATTTTCTATAAAAAGTCACATTTCAGATTTAATTCTATAAAAAGTGGCATTTCAGTTTTTGTCTATAGATAGTGCCATTTCAGATGCGGATATATAGAAAGTGCCATTTCACGAGAAATTTCATCCCTCGGAGTTTCTCCGACTTCAGGGATGATGTGGTATGCGCGTGTCTGATTACGAATTCGGCCTCAAATTTTGAATAAATCATTCATTCATTACGAATCCGACATTATTTTGGTAGATTCGATCTATGAAAATTGTGAAATTTGGGGAAGTTGACTCACATTGAAATAAAAGCGTACAAAAATACATTGCAATTTGAGCTCATATTGCCATAATAATTTCAATTCTCATTGTAAGTATATGGATACGTATGACTTAAACTCATTGCTCGCAGGTATAGCGCGGTGAGTTTCATTGGAAGCTCTTCACTTTTTCCGGAGCTGTACTGCAAAAATTATGCATACGGACTCGGGCGGGCGCATAGAAAGTAGAATATAAAGGAGTGAATCAACTTGAAGTGAATGAATTAAATTTGATATCGTTGGAATTATTCAGATTCAAGGCGTGGGAGTCATACAGGCAGATGATAATTAACAATTGCAAAAATGAAATTTGAGTCCAATTTGACACCCATCTGTGAGGAAAAGCTATTATCGCACAGGGGATGAAAAATTTGAAGAGTCATACCCAACTGTAGCGTGCATCTTCCTGGTAAGACTTCAGCAAGGATCAATAGTGAGTAGAAACTTGTGACCGCCACAAAACGTAGCTAATCAAAAATGACGTTCACGGCTCATGGTTTCGAACAATCAGAGTGTCACGTGGGCTAATTCAACCCATCCGCGACGAAGCGTGAGCGAGCGAGCGTGCGCGAGCAATTGCAAAACTGGAGAATCGAGTTATTAGTCATGACACAGTGCGCGCGAGGGCGGTCCCAAGACAGCCGGAGAATGGCTCGGGAAATTTGTGTGAAGAGCGGGGAGATTAATAAACAGCATTAATGGGCCTGGCAGTTGGCGGCTCATCAAATACGCGCAACATGCGTGCTTTTAAAAGAGCGCAGGCGCGCGCGCGTAACTTTTAATTGGCTCTTTCAATTTGTCGCGTGCGTGCGGAGAGGCGCGCGTGAGCCGCTTCCAGGACGAGCGCCGCACCGGAGCCGGGCTTTATCTACTTGCTCACTCGCGCTGCTCCGAGGGATGTTTTTAACTGTCGGACAAAAAGTCAGACGCCGGAGCTTACGCGAGTTAACAGCCGGTGATAAGGCTGAGCCCTGAACGTCAGCGGCAATTAACGAGATCCCGCGTCCCTGTTTGCCCCCGCGGTCTTTTTGTTTGGCGTCTCTCTTCCTCTCTCCCTCTCTTCATCTCTTGGAGGATCTGGATTTCTGGGCCAACGTTATCTTCGTCATACTCCTTAACGATGACGATCTCTCAGTGGGAGCGAGATGCGCAGCAACGGGAAATGTACCACACTGGATTTAGCGGGTTCACCGGTTCACCTATAACGGCAAAATCAATTAAACTCCCCGAAGTATACTTGACAATAAATGCTACTCGAATAAGCCCAGTTAGCGTTTGCAATTTTGAGATTCACTGATTTCGAAGAAGACAAATCCTTACTAAATATCTCTGATGGGATAATGAATGAATGAGGGCAGACTGAATCAGATCTGCTCGTTCTTTCGTTATCAATTGTCGGTTACAGCCACGTGATCCTTTGAAACCTGAACGATTACTCCATCAAGAATTCACAGGGAAAGTGATGGTTCGTCATGTGAAGCCTGAAGGTAACTTATGGTTTGATTGAATTTAATCCTAACCACGTGACGAGGGTGAGCGAAATAGATTTAGAGAAGGCAAGCTGAAGAGAAACCTGGAGCACTGGTCACGGCTATTAGCTGAAAAGGGAATAGATCAGCTTGAAGATATTTCTGTCAAGAAACTGAGGATAATCACTTTCGAGATGCTAAAGATCAAAACATGAATCTAGGTATCAAAATAAATTCATGAAAACATGAAAAATATAATCGGCATGAAATGTGTGAACGTTAATGAGAATATGCGATTACAAAACTCGTGAACATTGATCGCGGCTAGTGTGTGAGCCAGTAACAATAATGTGACACGTGTGACTCGCAAGCCGTGACCTCTTCTGAAGTCTACCGTCTGAGTTTTCACGAGGTCTCTCGGAGCAAACGGCTGTCCTGTTGCAAGAAGAGTCGGAAAGTTCCTCATTATTTCACGACCATTCTACTCATCCACGAGCGAGTAGTAAAAGCCGAGTCTGCTCGGACGCGCAAAGTGCAAAGATTTGCCGGCTCTCTCACTCTCTGAGTGCTGGAGCTCGCGACGTCTTGGTGGAAATGGTGCCGTAAGAATCTCTCGGCGCTCGAGTCTGTCGAGTCACGGGGGTGGTGGCAGCGGGGCAATGTGACACAAACCTGCGCACTGCAGCCACTTGAAGAAACGATTTGGCACATATGGCGAAACGAAATTCGACACCGCGCGCCACAGGATTGTACGGAGCTCGCGGCGCGCGAGAGCATACGCTCGAGCACGCACGTCGCCGCGGCTCTAAATCCCGAGTTGGGCCGCTCAATTAGCGGAGTAATTACGAGTGGGGCGCGTGGGCGGAATCGAAATTGCGCGGCGCCAACTTTGAAATGCCGCGCGATTCCCAAGAAAATACTGCGGCGAAGCTCGGGGGGCCGCTTGTTAGCGCCGCGCGGCCTTGTTCCCGCTCGGCGGAGCTCGAGGCTTTGGGGGGATATGTCGAGCTTTAACGATTACCTGTTCTCCCGCGTGACGGAGTCACGGGGCTCAGTCTACCTCAACCCCTTTCGCCTATTTCCTCTCGTGAGTCAGCCGAGCTAATCGACACCAATGCTGCTCACTTTTTTGCATTTCAACAACTTTGACTGTATATATTCCGTGGATTAAAATTTCAAACAGGTTCGAATTGAAAAATTGAATCCAACAATTTTGATGATTTCGTTCGGTGCAAGGATCATGCGAGTGTACGAAGTGTTCATGTTTGATTCGGAATTATTCCATCCCGCTGGAACAACCGAGCCGGCGTTGCTCATTTGCCTGCAAACATTCGCATTCGAACTTTTCTCTCCGAGGAAGAGGGAGAAAAAAAAAGTACGGCGGGGCACGAAACATCTGGGGATTCGCTCGAGCTCGCGCCGAAAGCCAAGGAATTTGCCGTGGCGCCGTCCATGAGGGACTAGTTAGCCACGCGCGCGCTCGCAACTTCTTTCGCTGCGAATTTCCCGCGAGGCTTCTTTCGCCGTGCGTCCCGAGATCTTTAATTTAGATCGCGCGCAGTGCAGCCCTCGACGCTAAGAGGCCGGACCTAATCTGCCCCGTAAAAACAACCCAGCACCATTAGCGTGCCATTCTAGGCCGGAGCTCCCGATGGCTCTGGTCAGATAACTCGCGGCGTTTTGCTATTATCATCCGGCGATCCTTTGTTGTTCCTGCTTCTACGCGATACGCTTTTTACACCGCTTGTCTGCCCCGTTGAATGCAACGTTATGATGGAGCGAATTTTCAAAATTGCGATAAGAAAATTCATCAACATTTCAATCTGTGTTCTGTCAGCTAATTTTCAACATTGCATGTATACTACGGCTTCATCATACCCTGTATCGAAGTTTTCTACTTGATTTGCAAGTCCAATCGCTGCCCGTAAACATGACTATTTAACGATTCCGCATGCGATTACTGTTCGTCTGCAGTATTTCGAAACTCACTGTGAGTCAATGAAATTCAGATACGGACAATTTCTCTGAATAGACAGAATCAACTGCCACTTCCACTGCTACTGTGAAACTCGTATGCACTGAGCAACGCATGCTATCAGCTGTAACATTGTATATATCAGCCGTTGCTTCCACTTCCGAATATTATAATGTAAATTGATATAAATTCGAAAACTTTTGAGAATTAATTGTTGTTTTTTTCGTCCATAGTTTTTCACACCGCAATTGAATAGTTGATTACGCGTTTGTTTGTATAATGTGCAGCAGCCCAATGAGGCCAGTGAACCTTGCCGGCAGAACAATTCATTATTTTTCAAATCCCACTAGATTAGCTATCAAAGATCATCTTCTTTTGTATTTTTGAAAAGTTTTAAATAACACGCACTTAAATAACAGTATCCCGATATGAATCATGAAATGTTACTATATTGTAGATAAATCATTTTAGCAAAACGTATATCTTCTGCGCACATAAACACAAAGTTTCGTTTACCAAGGTCAATCAATTTGAAAAATTATATCGTATTGACCCCAAGTCTAGTGCTCCATTGCTAACTCGAAAAGATATATAAAAATTTTAAGCTGTAAACTCATTCACTTGTCTACGTAACACTTGAAAAAGTGGAGTGTGCTGGGCGTCGAAGAATATGTAATGAAGTTTATACTCGTCACGACGTGGCGAATTGTCCACTCAGCCGCATTCACACTGAATTCAATTGTGAAAGATCCTAACGCGCAAAGTCACGAGTTGCTCGGCAAATTAGCCGGCATAATGGTAGTCTCGGGGAACAATGCTCGAATTGAATAATAGGTTGGGGTGAATGGGATTTACGGGAGCCACTCGAAACGTGCGCGGGGGTGCCAAAAAGTAGCAGCTCCGCGGCGACGGGACGTTAATTAAAAAAGGGCAAAAAGTGTGGCTGTTGTGACCCAGATGAGGCGGGAGAGGGTGGGGGCGGGACCGGGACAGCCGGCAACATAATGCGCGCAGCCTACCTTTGCTCGAGGTAAAGTTTAATTACGGCGAACAGCGAAACGGAAGCGAATTGGGCTGGCGCGCGCTCGCCAGATATTCCCGAGCTCTTCTCCCGACCCTCCTCACCTCCTCACCTCTATCTCTCTCTCTGTTTATCTCGAGAGACGCAATCGTTCGGGGAGGTTTTATCAACGGCAGCTTAACTTATTCAAGAGCCACTAATCTTCCCTCCTCCTGCTCCTCCCGCCGCCCGCCGTCGGCTGAGCTCTCACTTGACATCCGACACGTAACAACGCACCAGATAGGCCAAGGAAAGTGGGACGAAATTTTTGGTCGGTTGGACGAGTGGCACGAGTGATTTTGCCCCGTCTAGTTTCGAGAGGATACCTCGTGCACTCGAAAAATGCCAGACTATTGTATCGTCATTGACGGAGGTGCGCGCGTCGAGAGCTATCGATTGCGGCTTATGGCCTTCGAAAGGAAATACGCAAAGTTGGATGAGCCTGGTGTACCGCGTGGAAATGCAGTATTTTTTAAATTTTTCTTAAAGTTTAGAGTCGAGAACAGTAGCAGTTAGCTGTATCGTAGCTGTTGTTGGGAAAAACGAATTCAGATATACTATCGTGAAAATGTTCTCCCGAGTAGATAGAACTTAGGCGTCTAGGTGATAATAGATGCGTCCTATTGAATTCATCGATTTCTCTCAAGTTTAATTATAAATTATTTTGGGTAAAATTTTATGCCTATTAGGTTACAGAAATTGAATGGTTTATAATGATTTGTAGTTGAAGCCAATAACGTTGTCAAACTGTAATTTTGCACTAGGAGAATGGGCACAACCTTCGGGTCGAAATCGTGACGAAACTTCGTGAGATGAACCGAAGATACCCCTGTAGCTCATATACATATATATCTATATCCGAACAGTCTGGCATATCGATTTCCCGGAAATATTCAGTCAATTTATCCGATTCCATACATATCAATAGTATGTGTCCAAAGCGTTTTGTATGTACAGATATTGATAGAATGTCAACGGGAAATTTTGAAACGTTATACCGAATAGACGTACATATGGAAAGACCTACTTGGGTATCCAAGACCCGACTCGCCAAGTTGCATTGTACGACCGGTTTACCAGCGCTTGTTCCCATGTTTTTAGTGAGACGAAAAAGAAACGCCAGTATAAAGTGAAACGAAGTGGATAAATCCAAACAATAAGTCCTCGAAACGTCAAAGCGTCAGTGTAGAAATGAGACCGTCGATGCGAGGTTTGCGAGCACGAGGGTCGCGCGCGGCTCGCGAGAGTTAAATTCAAAGGAGTACATTTCACAAGCCGCGCAATTACAGCAAGCCAGCCTCGGCAGCACGAAATTCCAACAAGACAAGATACACTTGCTCGACGCAATACTTTGGTCTCGCAGCCCGAGGACATCATTCGTCGGGTCGTCGACGTCCACTTCACGGAAGGAGAATACACACATACACACAAGATGAAAGAGATGAAGCGCGAGCGACTCGCCCCCGGGAAAAAAAGCAGCGCTGAAAGAGCGGTCCGAGAGACACGTACAGAGTCCTGCAGGGAGCAAAAGACGTCCGGCCGATTTAGGAGATTTGAAAGCTCTTCGCCCCGGCGGAATAATCGAAAGGACAGCGCGCGCGCGACTGTCTAGCTCGAGCTGCAACAACTGCTTCTCGTAAAAGCGCCTCGCCTCCTGTCTTACATAGATGCCGCACGCGCGCGGCCGCTCCTTTTTCCCTGCGCCGCTTTGCTACTCCGCGGACTGAAAGCCCCGCGCCTCCGTCGCGTCGAGGGTCCATGTATATATATAATATATATATGTATATATAGGACACAGCCGCCCCGATACAATCCATTAAGAGTTCGCGCGAGCCGCGGGCGGAATATCCGCAACTTTCGCACGCGCAGAGAGAAAGTCGAGAGTGCAAAGCCCGATACCCACGGGCGGACTATTCAAGCCGAACCAAAGCCGCGGCCGCAAATCGAAAGGATGTTCCGTCCGACCCGAGGCAAATGCCGCGAGCTGTGTGACTTATACGTAATGGCGAATCCGAGAGGCTTCGCAGCAAATATTGCATTATCCGTATAGGTTTTTTTTCTCTCTCTCTCTCGTGTACTTTGTTATTCGTTGTGTGTTGCACACTGCCGACTAGAAAAAATATGACGACGAGCCTGGGGATTCGAGAGTTTTGAATAGTGGTCGAGAATTGAAAATTAATTGCTTTTTTTTAATAGGATGTGTAAAGTACCCGTTTTTCCGTCACGTTTTGTGGGAGTAAAGTTTATTTTTACGCCCCAGGCCATAACTTTATGGTAACCAAGTGGCAGTACGTGATTCAGTCTAGCTTCTTAGCCATGTGGCCTTGTTTTGCGTTGTTACCATGGCAACAGCCCATGGGTGTGAAATCGGGGACGATCGGGAACATATAAAACGCACGATAGAAAAAAGTCAGATAGGAACGACAAGCTAGCGAATATATCGCTGGTCAGCTTATTCTTCCAAAAGTAAAGCAAGGACATTGAATAAGCTGGAGAAAAGAGATCTATGGGTTGCGATCCTCACAAATCACAAAAGATATGCCAAAATTTGACCTGCAATTTTTCGGATCCATTGGAGAGTACGAGTCTAAAGCAACATTTGATAAATGAAAGATGTATGTTATTGAGAATTGCGTATTTTATCTTTGACCGCGTGATTTTCAAGATCGTACCGCCCAGACGTTCAACTGGAATTGTCGATACTCTTGGCTGATCTATTTTTCTGTTTTGACCTTCGTTTGTTCTCGTTTTCTTTTTCCCTACAAGTCGCGAGTGCATGTCGCGGACATTATGTACTACTGCTGGTGTACACAAAGTCGCAAGACACACAAAGCTTTGGCACACCTCTCGCGCCGGATATTTAGCACCGGAGAGCCAGCAGTTCACGTGGCTTTTCCACCTCCATCTGTCTCTGTCTTATTTTTGTCTCTCATTTAGCCTCCTTCCGCGCTCCATTTATTCGCGCGTCTCGTTGCTTCTTTTGTGCGCGCGTTTCTCATTCTTCAGTCCTTATTTCATTCCGGCCTTTTTACTTGCACTTTCATTATACTATTATCGTCCGCTCCATTTTTCTCACTCCGCTCTCTGGTGGCCGGCTGAGTGCAATTTCCGATCCCTCAGGAATAGCCACTTTTTACGCGTCAACTTTTCATATTTCTCTCACAACCTGCAACTGCGCGTTTCTCCCCTGTCAAAACGTCGAATCGTTCGCGAGCACGTAATCGCTTACCTGCGATTGGTCACAACCATCGATCACTCATTTCATGCGCTGTTATTGTTTTGCCATTACACGTTATTTAATTCATTAACCCGACAACCGTAAATCAATTCATTAATTAAATCGAGTATCGCGTGTTTAATATTCACCAAGCTCTATCAATTTTAATGAATTACTTGTGACGAAGCCGAAATCTGGGTTGATATCTCAAGTATCTCGAGTGAATGCTCCTAATTAGGACGCGAGACGATCAATCCCGATTAATTATTCATTTTAAACCTTGTATCGATCGACGCGTAGATATCTGGGAAAAGGAACGTATATTGCTTTCGAAATAACTTCAAAGTTCAATAATTAATTCAGTCCTCCCGCCCCGATCGTAATGAGGAATGTTTTATTGAAGTCCAATCTCCATTGGTCTGTAAGCCCATGCGGAATTAATCGGTATTTTTCCAGACAATTATGGAACAAATAGATTTCCCACTTGGATTTTGAGTAGGTATTGTCATTTTTATTCCTTTCAATTCCAATTGTTAGATATTATATCTCAAAATATAAGAAAAATATAATCTATCTATTTTTCACATATCAAGTGATTTGTTACAGAAATCTTTAGTTTTCTTCTGTGGTAGAGTAAAGTTTTATACCGCAAATTATTTCTTTCGTAATATCCTTCTACTACTTATATTTTTCGTTTAATAATGAATCTTTCCAATTTGCAAACATAGCAAAAAAGAACTCTTGGTTGCATCACTATAATGTCACAACAGCTGCAGCTGTTTAAACCTATTTTTGAAAATCGCTCACTGCGACACTTCAAAAGTTATTGATCAATTTCATCGTTGCAAGTAACTCCTTCCAGCGTGGCGGTTTACTACCGTAAAAGTAGTTAATTACTCTTTTTTTCTGACCTGATATTGGCACGTTATATAGACATTGAAGTAAGTACCGGGAGTTCCATCAAAAGTTACATAACTAGTAAAATAACACTAATAAAGTGTTGAACAACATGAAGTGGCGTAACATTGATTTACGACACAAAGGATTTTACGATTGAGATGTTATTACTTTCTCGTAAAGTCTTTGTAATTTATAGCCCCAATGAATTATATCGCCGAACAAGAGCAAAAACGTTATAAACGGGCATTTACCAACGACTTGTGAAAATTTTGAAGCGCACCCCGCTTTTGGTATTTATTTGAACATTCGATGAGAGATAAGAATGTTCCCCAACAAACTATCTTGTGAGGTATTCTCATCCATTTCGGTACTTCTTCTTGGATGATGAATGTTTGATGTTGATGCAATGGCAGTAGCCGCTAGATATAGACTAGTCATCAATCAGTCCCATGCATTTGCGATATAGTGGAGTAGAGAATTTTAGGTCAGACGTAAGTTCATTCCGCTAGATATCATCTTTCCCGACTACAGCAGCGAAAATACTCAAGATCCATCATGTTTTCTTTTTTCGCTTTATCAAGTAAACATCAAGATCAAATCTTAAAATTATCGGCAAACATTGAATTCAAGATTACTCACTAATGCAAAATTTGCAATATATCTGTTGCGTTACTAGTTCTCATTGAATCCACGTACCTGAAATATAAAAAAGATAAAAATGGTTAATTTTCTTGCAAATTGAATGAAATGCATAATATTAATGATTTGTTAATAAAATGAGGAATGATAAAACCTTGTATATTATTAATATTTGTATATGAAAATGCGTGTTAGGATATTTTCTAGAGATTTAAATACGTAAAACTAGGTCGGGTTTGTAATAACATTCTTTGTCATTCTCATAATTATGAATTTCCGGGGATTACATTTTTCCATTCGGCTTTCATCTGGTTTACTCCGACATATTTTTCAGCGCACCAACACGTATTATTCTCGGACTACGACTGATGGAAAAAGTTTCCCATCAAAAACATCAATGGATGAAACAGATTTTCCGTCAAAAATCTCAAACCGCATTTTTCCCAAGATATGACTTATTAAGTCGAGGAGAGTAAGGAAAAAGTAGGAAATATAATGTGCCGAGTACAGCACGGCCTTGTGGAAATCCGATGCCATGCATCTTGCTGGCTCTCGTTACGATGCAATTTACGAGAGCCGCTGCGAAATGAAGATCGACGAATCGATTCGTATGAGCTACGTTGAAAGGATAGGCAGCGTAGGCTTGTTGGCCAACTCGCCCGGTGTGGGGAAAAAAAACCGACCGAATCGAGGTCCTGCGAAGGGATCAATGCGCAGCAAAGATATCCCGGCTGACTCTCCACCCTTACAAGGATACCGCGATTCTTTGCACTTCGGCCGAAGTGAAACTTTGCGCGCGACCAAGTTTTCACCGCGAATCCACTTTCGGTGTTCTTTCTTCCGGTAGCTTCGCCGACAATCCGCCTCTCGTAGCGCAAAGTTTTTTGAGAAGGATAAATTTCGTCAAATGTTACTCCTCACCGGGACACCGTTTCATCATGTTCCACGTTCGGAAAGTGCCCCGTGAAAGCATATTCATTGAGGTGTTACGGAACTGGTAATGCGATCGACAGAAATGAAAAAAACTTCAATTTCGGTTCGAACTTCAGTTCAAAACTTCTCAATCTCTTTCCATCTTCCTGTATTTCAGATGCTATTGACTTTTTCCAGGATTGTACGGAGAATCTAATTGGTGAACTTCCATTCCGTCAAAAAATAGAAAGGAGCGATTCCAACATAATGGAACTCAAAATTCGTATAAAAATTCTTTTTGGCTTGATTTGTATCTGTTTTATATCTTGATTCGACAAAAATTGACACATCAGCAAGTTGAAATATGTATATACTGAAAATTCGTCATAACGAATTCTTAACCTGCTACATTACCCCCGAAATAGCGTGAAATCGGGAATGAGAAAATATGTGTCAATCACTCCCAACAGCTCGTCAAAACTAACCAATTAAAATGTTCCACACAACTTCCCCGTATCGAAACCATCCGCAAAAGGATTTACCAAAGAAAGTGTAACTGTTGAAATTAAATTTTTCGCTTCTCCGCTGAATCCACTTTTCGAATCTTTTTGGCGTAGGAATAAGTTGAATAAGTCGGCGAGAAGCGTCGAACTGCCGTGAGTATAAATAAACACATATACGAGAATAAATAGACTCGTCTCGGTGGAGCGCGGCACACCCACTATACGCCGTAATCGTCCGAATTGCACAAAAGATACACAAAAATGCATCCACTCGGCGACGGGGCGCAGCACTCGAAGGCTATATATATTTTTCTAAGAAAGTCGCGCGGTCATGAATAACGCATTTGCCTCGCTTTCTCGGGGGCGCACAATATCTGTATATCTTTCTCTCCTGCCGCGGCTCTCTCCCTGAATGCTCGGGCATTCTTCCGCGAGCACGCGCGCGCGCTTGGGTCCCCGCGGAGCGAAGACGCCATCGCCGCAGTCTCTCTCTCTCTCTCTCTCTCTCTCTCTCTCTCTCTCTCTCTCACTCTCTCTCTCTCACCCCCACGACTTATCGCAATCGCACAAATGCTGAATCCTAATACGATAAAAGGTGAATCAGAGCGTGCGAGCATATACATACAGCTTTTGTACCCGGCCCGAGCTGACTCCAACCCACCGAGATTAGCTCGCTGCTGCCGCCTCCCACGATGGATGTATTCCAGCCGTTCAAGTAAGCAACTCTTCGGGCCACACAACACTCGCTCAACTTTTCTCGTTCGTTCGCTTAATGGAGGAGCAGTGATACGACTGATTGAGTTATTATTCGGAAAGCCTCGTTAGACAAACTTAACTCTGATTCGATCAATTAGATTAGTATCTTTGCTGAATTTGTCGGAGAGTGAAGCATAGTGTAGAGCTCTGGAGAAAGGATAACATTCCTCGACTCTGGGCTTTCGTTGGATTACAGAAAAATTATTATTGGAAAATCTCTATTCAATCCTCGCTAGTGAATGAATAAGGCTATCAATGTACCGTGTATTCAATGTACCGTCTCATGAAACTAACCAGGATAACAAACGCTATTTTAGGACATTGGTTTATTGGGTACACTCATTTCACAGGATTCTTAGAATTCAGAAAAGAGATCCCATTTATTTCACGAACGGGATTTTTCAGCATCACGATTACTCCATCAGTACTATCGTTTGATTAATCTCTTGGAGAAACAGATAGAAGTTGAGGCACTTTGAGCTTCTTCAGCAAAGCAAAGGAGTCAAAGTTATGATCGCTGCAGAACGCGCTCCTGATTCGAGCAAAAATCGGAAGACCCACTTCCTTTGCCGCTCCGAATTATTGTCATTCGAGCTCGCCTTCCTGGTGCAAAACTTTCTTCCGTGTACCTTTTGTTCTTGCGTTTGACCACCACCGACAGCTATGTAGAGGGGCCAAATAAGAAGACGAAGAGAGAGAGCGGCTTGGAGAAAGAGTCGGGCGCGCGCGCGGGTGCACATAATAAGAGGAGAAAAGGAAGCGACGTCCCGTCGGCGTGTTTGAACTTAATTATTTGGTCACTCGGGAAATCGCTAAATGGATTAGTAAAGTTCCTGAAGTGGAGAATTTTCCTGTCTTTTGCGGTGGAACCAGCGTACTTGTTCGCTTAATGAAAATGAAATGTACCACCCTGAAATTTTCAGCCAGTAGAGATGGCGGGATAACCAGCCACGACATTCCTTACTCGGTACTTTTGTAGTGACAAGTCGTTTTCACGGTTGCTCAGTGTCTTGAGCTTAGAATTGCAGATTAAAAGCTGATTGAAAAACCTTAGTTACTTTTCGATTGAGATTAACGAAACATCAAAGAAACCGGGATTTCATGAGGGAAAGCAATCATGTAACGGAAAGCAGTTTTTTCTTCTAAATTGTTGTTCATACGAATTAAAACTGTTTCTTCGACTTTCTCAGTTTTGCTTTAGACATGGCTCTTAATTTACTCCTCAAATAATCACGTTCTCGGAACTGACTTGCCTTGTAAGAAAAAGAGTTGTTATAGTCGGTCTCTATTGAGTCTCTTCTGGAATGCATCTTGGACAGATCTTCGTCGTGACGTAGACTATTCATTTCCTTCTACACTCACAAAAATATCTTCTAGTTCCCAGAGGAATTGGGCCTCATACAGAATTCCGCTATTTTCAATCGTAATATATTGTTGATTGGAGAAGAAAAGTCTTCTTTCAAGAAGATTCTGTTTGAAAGTAGCAGAAATTCTTAATGAGGCATAATTCCTCTGGGAACAAGAAGATATTTTTGTGAGTGTAGAATGCACAATCGATTCGTTGTTACAGCAGCTCTCGTGTTCCTCTCAAGAGAAAATCAAATGTTTGAATAATACTCAAATTCAACTCTGCGCATCTCGAGAGCTGGTCTTGATTCGGAAAATTCCGTCTAAGAGTTGCAAGCCAGCTGCCTCAATCCAAGGATAGAACGAACGAATAGCTGAAATCGAGAAGCTCATGGGACGGTACAATCATCAATCATATTGCCAACTTGCCGGGGGCATCAACGGGTGCGTAAAATATTTAGTCGGTAAGTATATCGATAAAAAGCAATGGAGGTCTACATATAAACTCGCGGCCCTCCGTTCGAGGGCCATTTATGAAAGAAATTCGTTGTGCGAACGAAGCCCACGGGTGTAAGTTAAATAAGAGCCCGCGGCGTAAAATGTCCGCCCCGTAAAGCGGGCGCTAGTGCTGAGAGCTCTGTAATTCCGCGACGAACGAGCCCCCGGTATTTCTTTTCCCGCGTGGTCGGGTGCAAAGAGCCCAGAGCGGAATTTAGAATCTCACCTGGGCGATGGTATCGCTCGGCTAAAGTGCTGCACTCTCGCTGAACTTCGCCCCACCAAGTGTGAGATATCGCACAGTTTAATGATATAAGGAAAGTTCAAGTTGATGCGGTTTCCCCTTGGACGAACGTAGATATTCATAAAACCACATAATCTCAACTGATGTGTATATCTTCTTCGATCTCCAAGACGCTCTTCGAGTTCATTTTCAGAATCTTCATGGATCTCCGCAAGAAAATTTTTGTTTAACAACATTAATAATGTAATGGTGACAGCAGTGGGACTCTGACTTCTTTCAGCTGGTGAAAATTCAGAATAGAAAGTTGCATATCCGACCTTCGAAGTTCCTTCTTTTATAAATACACAAGGAATTGTATCACACAGATTTCACCACTCGTTAATCATTAGATTTCCCAAATTGACCCGCCACAAATAGCACATGGTACAAACAGCACAGCTAGACTCAAAGTGAAAATCGCAATTACAGTGTGCAGGATTCCTCGCGCTTAGGTCACTGACCCATTCCGATTCAAACAAGTCAGGGCAGCCAAAAGCAATTCGCTCTTTAATTTTGCACCCCAAAAGCGACTGCAAAGCGTCTTGTGGAGGGGGTACGTGTAATTGGGTAATCGCGCGGTAGATCGCGTAGTCCGAGTGGCTTTTGAGTCCAGGCGAGGAACAGGGAATCCCAGAGCTTTATGTACAGTTCATCGAGCGTCAGCTCGTGAGCTCGTCCCCTTTGATCCACTCGATAAAACTATCACCAGCTCTGACGATGGCCAAAGGGCATATATTACTTCGAATTTCTCGTCCGTAGGAAATTATAAAACAATGGGTTCGGCGCTCCGGGCCGTTGCGGCACCCTGACTATCGACGCGGCAGTTCTAGCGGTGATACTGAAGTTGCTGATAGTTATGAACTTCGTGGCATGCGTTGGAATGTTCTATATGAAAAGAAGAAGAAGAAGAAGAGCCATAAGTAATAAATGATAAAAGCAGTGTATGGATCGCAAGTGTGCTTTTTATGATTCGACCTTTGGTCAAAATGAATTCCATAATGGATTTCCTGGTACTTAATGCAACTCATGGGTCTTTCGCACACTAAAATAGACTATCTAAGTAAAATTTACTATACTACAATATAGTCCAATATACATGTTATAGAAGGATTTGTTTTATTGGAACATCAACACTCTGTTGACTTCTCGACTATAAGATCACTATAAAAGTCATGAGCAGGCACGGCATAGCAAAAAATATCATAGGCAACACTAAATACTCAATAAGTACTATTGTAAAAACTAATGTTCTTTACAATATTTTTCTATTAAAATCTGAAAGAATAAATATCTGAAACCAAATGAAACCATGATTCATAGTTGATCTCTAGTAGGATTGACAATATATAACTGTAAGTGTAGGTATATCTATACCAGAACTGTGAAGCGATTAGTCTGGGGTGTCGAAAATTCGATGATCCTGCATTATTTCAGAAATCCAATAACTATCGCCTTGAATTCATAATGGATTATCGACGGAAAATGATAACGAGTTTCGCAACACTCGAGTGAGTATCTATCTGCCCAACTTCAAAACTTTTCCCCTAATGCCCCTGGCTATAGAGAAAATCGCGACGACGTGATGATACGGGATCCCCTTGAGCCCGATATTCGTTCGTACAAGGATTTAACATGAAATTGATCATAGCCGCATAAAGTCTCGATTATGGTTCTTAAGGGAAATTCAATTCCGCTTTCACCTATTTCCATTTACGAGAAATTAGATACTTAACGAAATGTTCCAGAATTTGAAAACAATATTTTGTCCTTTCCGTTGCTAGAAACCGAATAGACAGAATGCTGTGAGCTCAACAAAACTGTTTCTTATAGCAAGATTTCATTATTTCTCATTAAATTCACAATCAATCGAATGCATTAGTCATTCATGTTTCAATGAGAAAATCTACGATTATTTTGTTCAAGTGCACTGCAAAAGAAATTCTTGAGTTGGAAAAGTTCGAATCAAAAGATGCTTGACTGTACAAGAATATAGAAATGTTCTCAACAGGAGTTTTTAAGCAAATCCTCTCGATATTCTATTCTCCAGTATTTTGTTATTCGCGATTCTAACTCGTGCGTAACCGATTCATAACATCGTAGATAACATCTAACTGCAGAGGACGCAAGCACCCTATGAGCAAGCAGTAAAACACCAATAAAACTATCTTCACGCCCGTCCGATACGCGATCGATGAGCCCAACTCCACCCATCCTTTTTCCCCCGACCTGTTCTCTTGATATTCACGTGAGTTCGACGCGTAAACGGGATTCGGAACAAGCGTACACGAGTGCAACCCGACTCCTCGATGCTCAGTGGTAAACTTGGTGTAATCAGCGGTGGAGATCCGAAAATTTAGCTCCTTATTTGTGCGCCCATTGGAATTTATGCTAGATTCACCCAGAGAGAAACTCGTGCTCTGCATAACGATTACCGGTAAGAAGCAGAGAACCAAGATATCGGAGCTTTCATAAAGTTGGAGTGGGAGATACACGGATAGCTGGAAATACTGGGTGAGGACGTAACGGGAAGTAAAATAGAAATACATTTTTTAGTCTACAATCACGGATTGAATATTTGATTATTTTGTATCCCTTTAAGAAGTTCTCCCTTGCTTACGAGCTTAACTACCATGGCCTTTACAAAAACTAGTACTATTCAGATTTTTAATATTTTTGTATTTTATCGAAAAATTCTTCAATTTAGTCATGTTCTGAAATCTGCTTCGGAAGACATGAATATCATTTTTTTTCGGCGGGTATCTGAAAAAATTCAATTTCCGTAACAATAGTGCTGCAAATGAAAATAGCGAAAAATACTTGATATTTCTTACATCAGCATATTTTGTGATATAAAAGTTGTACCCAACATTTGAGGATACCTAGTTGACTGGTGAGTTAGATATGAAAGTCGGAAAAAATGGTGAGGATCTCAGAAATTTCTTGAAAACGAGAGAATAATATGCAATGACTGGATATATGCAAAAATCATATGCCTGTCATGGAACAAAATATCAATGGTTTATTATCCCCCAGAGAAGGACCAAGTCAAAATTTGAAGGATAATCAAATTCAAAAGCTTAAGACGCGCTCATAGTGTGATTTTACGCTGCTTAAAAACCTTCATGCAACTATAATAAACACGGTTTTCACTTTACATACAAAAACATCTCTTGCTGTCCAGCTCTCTAAATACGTTGCACTGATTTACCTATGACTTTTGGAAATCACTGTGTAGCCTCAACACCAAGCACCAGCCTCGACATCTTGCAATATGCGATTGATTCTGGATCAGCCATGAGTTTGATCATTTTTCTTGGTCGACATCCCAGAATCTCGACTTAATTCACAAATTAACCAGATAAGGCTGGGAAATTCACTTGCCCCGTCAACCAGCAATAAAATTAGCGCGTCACACCTTAGCTCGTCCGAATCGACATTGGCGGCAATTTTCGCAAGCAAGCTCTAGCGGATCAGGTGAGGGGATTATCACGTTAAAATGCCAACGAGGCCGCCCAACTTAATCTAGTTAAAGACTTTAACAAGACGCAACCGACAGTTGAACAAAGATGGTGGCTGATTGTACGTTCCCCGGAGCTTGTCTCTCGAGCGAAGCACTTACGAGTTGGAGTGCGTTTTACGCGCTCGAACTACAGTTTGTCTTCGTTTCACGGCAATTAAAGCTACGACGAGTGCATGCGGCAGTAGCAGAAGCAGCAGCAGCAGCAGCCGCGCCGCCGTTCTCGTCCGCACCTTTAACCGGCGACGCAGAGCAGCCATGTATCATTTTCGACTCGCTGCTCTTGCCACTGTGCCAATTGGACGATTAGTTTGCGCGCATACTGCTGCTCTCTCATTCAATTTTTCCTCCCGTACCGGCCAATTAAGTTGGCTAACGAGTGTGAGCATTTAGATGGAGCGAGAGGCAAGCGAGATTATCAAGTTATGTGGATGAGTTCTGTCGCTACTCGGGAAATTTTAATGGGACGGTTTCGTATTTCATTACTTGCGAGTGTCGAGTCAACCAAGTGTGATGATGTTAATGAATTCAAATCCTATCTCTCGCGTCGAACTTATTAAGTGTCGCTGTTCATCGATTCAGGAAAAAGAATCAAGGCTTTATGATTTCCTATCTTGTACAGGGAACTTGAAATTATATTTTCTAACCTTTGTTAAACTCTCAAAAAGTTATTTGCTTGTGTTATTTTTTGTTTCTCAAATTGACAAATATTGCGGAAGTTACAAAAGCCTGTGATGTTGCAGGAAAAAAGATAATCGTGTTGTCACGAAAAACTCGAATCCTTCGTATCACCAAATTCATCAAATCGCATCGTAAAGAAAAATACGTACGAAATCACTTATCACTCAACTAGAGATTCACAAAAATTAATGTTCATAGAAAATTCTATGCAATTAGCCTACTGATAGTTGTCAAGCTACCATATAGTTCCGAGTCTTGCCAAGTGAACATAGCTCTGACAAATGACGTGCCATGAAACCCATAAAGGTGTCAAACGATATAGCTGAATGGAACTGTGACGGTGAAAATATAAACCAGCGCTGAAACGAGTCCAAGGAAAAATCTGAAGAAAAACTGTGGAAGACAAAAATCGTCGGAAGAGAGTTGGAGGATGCTCCCTCATATTTTCGTCGACTAGCATGAAAACTCCGAGATCGCGCGACAGTGAAATACTTAAGAGAGGCAAAAAAGCAGAGCCGGAAGAGAGTAGACAGCACGTAGCCAAAGTGAAACTCCTGCCGAGACAAAAGTCCACTTTGCGTGTCTCTGGAAAAAAGCCACCTGCCAAAGTTGGTGAATTAAAACTTTTCTAACCTAAAAACCCAGCACCACGACTCCTGTTGAACTTTAAAGGAATCTCAATAGGTCGTGCGTCGCGTCGAGTAGTTCGGGCCTCTTCCTCCCGACCTCTCCGCCTCCCCTCTCTCTCGTATTCCTTCAGCGCGAGATGGGCAAATCTTGCCCAGCTTGGTAATAGCCCGAGGGACTTGTCCGCGCTGATGTGGCAGCTTTGTGCTCGGAACAAATAGGGATTACGATTTGTTAATTTCGAATAATTATGGGAAATGTTATTGTGACTTCATTGTGCCGAGATGATAAAGGACTCGAGCTGGTCTTGAGACGCAGTCAGCATTTGGAATTCATTTAGTTCAAGTTTAATCTCGGCAGTATTTTGTTTCAAGATTCTCATTGTTGGCCCGTCTTTGGAGATTGTGCAGGGAAGAAAAAAAATTCTAATATCTGGGCTTGCTCGAAAGGGAGAGTGGATTTAGTAGCGAGCTGTTCGTTGTTGGGGAATTGTGAATTTCTATCCCTTTCTTCTGGGAATAAGTATCAGTTATTAGATAGCTCCTGAAACTTTGAGTTTTCGAGATAACAGGGAAAGTTTTTAGTCCAGCGCGCAAAATGCCGGAGAAGTTATAATTAATGTGATTTGAATAATTCAATTCAGGACGAAGCACTCCGAGTAGATTCTCATAATTAGCCATAATTGCATTACGAAGTTGGAGTAATGGAGCTAGAATTCGTAATTCAGACGCTAATCAAGGAATTTTTGGACCTATTATATATGCATCCTCGAGGTTATTTCGTGCGACATTCATCATCCCCAAGAGCCACGGATCAAAACGGTCTCAATCAAATGTATGAACACGCCAGTTCCCTTCCTGGGACCAAGACAGTCACGTTTCTTACCTTCTTCAAACCAATCATTGAGTTCCCTGTGCTCATTTCATTAGCTACTGTTGGCGTTTGGGTCGTAAAGATCGCGCAATCTCAGGCGTTTGAAACTAGAGGGCGATATAAAAAGCCGGGGAGAAAAATCGAGTCAAGTACGGCGGAGTTAAAGGCGTAGAATGGTTAGAAACTTACGTAGATGCAACTCGCTTGGCCTTCTGAGGGCAGCGTTTGGGGGTTTCATTGCAAACATGAAGTTGCCCGGGGAGTGGGAGAGAGGGAGTCGAGGGGCTCTGAACGGAATGACCCATTCGTTCGCTTCTGAGGCAATAACAATGAAAAACGAGTGAACCGGCAAGAGAAAGCCAAGTGTCGCTCGCCCGTTCCAAGAGAAAGACATCGAGAACTTTACAACTATTCGCTGGACTCGTAGAAAAAATTGATGATAAAATGATTACGGTTTTCAAATGAAGGGTCGTCACGTTTGCTTCTGGAGGAGAGGGGGGGGGTCGTTGGTCGAAGATAAAGGTTGTAGCTGACGTTTTCCTCAGATCAGTAATAGGTCTCGTAATAGGTTCTCTCAACGAATTTTCCCTATAGTTTGTTTCGATTGGACGCTACTACAGAGCCAATAGAACAACAATTTTCTGAGAATTTAATAAAGGTATATTCAGACATATCGAAGAAATTTCAGCCAAATTGGTATGAACAAATGTACCACATAAAGTAACATCGTTATATGCTGTTCACTTCCTGTGTACGGAATTGAAATGTGTTTTCTGCTGAATATACGTGTATAGTTTTGTTCTCTAGCGTCTGCAAAGAATGACACTTTTCCCCTCGATTAACGGAAAGTAGTCCAATATAAGATTTCTATATAAACTACCTTGAGCTCGATCAGTCGATGACTGGCGACAGCAACGAATAATTCAGCGCAAATTATGATGACGATGTCGCGGAAAGTTCCCCTCTTCCCGTTGCACAGCTTCGCTTGTTAAAACTTTATTATCGGCTAAGTTCCATAAGACCGCTGAATGAATTTCATTAGTTCGCAATGGAAGAGTTTAATTCAACGTATTAACAGTGCCTCGATGAAGAGTTACATTCTTTTTCACTCTTGGGACGATTTGTCTTGAAAGGAGAATTAATGCAATTAGCCATGCGCCACGAGATTCGTTAGCGGGCTACTTCGAGAATGAACAGGTAGCTCGGAAGGAATGAGATTCAACGAGTTTTGAAATCTCGTGCGTCAATGGGTCTTAGAGGCCCGAAGAAAGCTAATCAATCGTGATTGAAGGGACTAAAGATTTCATAGAGGCTGCTCTGCTGGAAATAATCTTGCATTCAATGTTCTTTTTATTAATGAATTTCTGCGAGTTGATGAACTGGAACATGGATTTGAACATTATCGAAATTAACAATTTGTTATTCATTAACATTTCTACGAACAATTGAGAATTCTAAAATTCCGAATATTAAATTTGATAATTAAGTTCTGAAAAGACTCTGAACTAGTGCAAAATTAATTCTCGACATTGGTTAATGTGCTATAGTGGAATGTGCTTTAGTAACACGTACATTGAACTTCATTATTATGATGAGCTGGTTCATCAATAGTTCAAGTTCCTTCTGGGAAATTCAGAAATGGAGAAAAAAATCGAAGTACACGTTAAATTTTGAACAAGGTAATCATGCGATTTTCCGCTAGAATGCATAGTTTTTGAGGAAAATAGTCTTGTCGATCAAGAATCCTACGAACATGATTGTATAATTGTCCATAAGATTTTGAGATATTCTCTTATTTCTTCATGAGGTATTGATAATCATTTTTAAAAAACACTCTCTTATCTAAATTACTGGAAAAAAGGAATAATTTTTCATATCCGGAACATCGCTTAATAGAAACGCAAATTTTGTACTCATCATTTATATTCCAAATCAAGTCACTCATCTATAAAACACTTACAAAACTTACAAAACTTATATCTATGATGAAAATTGATTACTCCTTCACTCACAGTAATTTTAGTAGTGACGTACTTTTAATGAATGTTTTCTTGTGAATTCAAGCGTCAAAAAGCTCACATCAAACAGGAATAACGTTGACCGGTAGAAAAAACGCGTAGCATCCACCCAAGTATGCACCATACAGACTTGTGGCAGTTTATACGTTTGATATTCTGCATCTCTTAGCTGTTATTCTACAGGAATAATTCTTTCGGTGGAATATTTTATTGCATTTACCACAGACAGCAAGTATATGTTTGCAACATTCGAAGGAGGTTACAATTCAGTTACAAATATTTGATTATCAATTGGCCAACAGACGTTGGTGAACTAAAATCGATATTTCTGGCACTAACAATAAGTGGTGACCACACCCTCCAGTGTCAGTCGCTAGGAAACTTCGCGAGAACCGCATCTCACAAGGTTTCATCGCAACTTATGCGACAGTGTGCGGTGTCCCCTTACGAGCATATTAAATCCTGGTTTAATTTCCAGCCGGTTCACTATTCTCGAATAATTATTTATTCAGTGCACGAACCAGCAAGTTGCACATGTGGTTTTCAATCGCATAGCAACTTGTTGGACTCCGTTTGCCGTTGAAATATCCAAGTATCTCATTATTTGGCGTCATTAAAAAGCAAGAGCTCTTCGGAAAGCGTATTTTGGGGGGAAAAAAGCAAAAGCAAGGCTACTCCGGGGCGAGCCCGTTTGATCCGCAACATTTTCCCCCGGCTCCTCGCAAACTCAGGGCTGAAATTTTCTCCAAGATGCTGTGCTCAATGACCCACACCCCAAAAAGTTCTGTCCTTCTCTTTCGCTTTGATGATCGAGCCTCGTTGCCGAAATGGCCTTTCTCCCGCACAAAAGGCCTTGCCGCTCGCGAGTTTTTCATTTCCGGCTCGCTCCTTCTTTGGCAATTACCTTACTGCAGGCATATGAAGGTCGAGTTGGAGATTCTTTTGTGGGCAGGCCGCGCGGTTGAGTTACGATTATTACGCAACTACTTGGAATTACATTGTGGATGCGTTGATGGCTGGACCACGCATTGTAGTCTGTACTTTGCCTCCCTCTACATTAAAGCTTGATACTTTCTTTTATGCGCGACATCCCTAATTTGTGCACTGCTTGGCGCGAACTTTCGCTTGAGTACACTGTGTCTGAGCAGCTTTGCAGATTCATTTCTTTGCTTCGCTTCAAACGCGAGCTGATCCGCTACAGTTTACTGTGATCATAACTTTCTGTGGATTAAAACGATAGACTGTGCTTTTGCGAAAGCTAAATAGAAGATAAATCAATGATGCCGTTGCGATTTTGATGTTTTTTTTCAAATATTCGAATTATCTAACTCATTGACGATTTAAATCAAGATAGGTGTACTATGTAAGACCCACCCTCTAATGAAATTCATCTAATTTCTTTCTGAGAAAACAGAATTATTTTAATAGTCTCGGACTAGATAAAAAAAATTCAATTCATTGGTATTCCACTTTTCTTATTCTATGTTTTTATCATCATACGCTGTTCTTATCAATTGTATCAATAAATTTTAAATAATTTTAAATAAATCAATAAATTTTTTGTGTGAAATCGATTTTTCTCTCGATTTGATAAGTCTAATGACCGTGAAAAATGATTTTTGAACTCTCTTCAAGCGCAATGTAGTGTGTGTTCTGATTAGTTTGGCTTCATTGGGTACACTCGAGTTTGTTTTCATCAAAATGATGATTTTGTTTTGAAAATGCTACTTTTTTGGTTTATTATGAAGGTATTGAGTAGATCTTGACATCTTGGAGTAGATGAAAACTTGTCTCCCCGACAACCATGTGACTCCTTGATATAAATTGCTATTTCACCAACGGGTATTTCAATAACCGATACAATAATTCATAAGATGAATAAAATACAATACAATACACGAATCTCAAATTGTTTGCTCCAATCTGGATACTGCATCAAAAAGTATCATTTGTGCAATCTGAATCCAGCGAAGATTTCCCAGCGCTATTTCATATAAGCATGCGAGCATATACGCAAGAGTACGTAATAATGCTTGAGTAAGCAAAGGTGTTAATCTGTATTATACGCACAGACGCACACACTTACACATGTGCACGCATTTGTATGCACCGCGGGACACGCACTTCCGAGGCTTTTATAATACAGGTCAGCTGATAAAGCGTCGAGTTATAAAAAGTGCACAAACGCGTGCACAGCTTTTCAGTCTCATTTTCAGCAAAGTCTTATTAAAGTGTTTTGCCAGCGCAGTTTCACATCGTATTTAGTAAGTAGCTTCAATAGTTCTTCGTCATGCGCATAAGATTAATTCAATTTTTCCGCGAAGGAATTGTTAATTTCATCCGATGAGTTCACTTCGTTGCCTGGATTATTAACGAGGGGGGAAATGTTTTCAAGTAAATAATGGATCGTGTACTTCGATTTTATGATTAAATGTATTCTATATATATTTCGTCCAAACGACAAAGCATTATTTATAAAACAGTATTTCTATATCTGTCACAATAGAATATGTAAATTTTCTTGAATAATCAATGGGATAAATAATACATATGTACTATATAGGATGTTTCCGAGTACATATTATTCCACTTTTATAATTCGTTCTCCTTTCTTTCATTCATAGTCCATGAATCATAGATTCTAGCGCTACAACACCGTAGTATGATAGAAACAGTTTATCCAAAGACCCAACGTCGCCGTCGAACATTCATATATGAAACTGTGGAGTGTGAATTTGTCGGAGAAAATAATCGTGGCAATCGCAGCGAGATTTTCGTAATTGTTAAATTCATCGTGAATGAGCCGAACGGAGGAAAACGAATGGATGCGAGAACGGCAGAGCGAATAAAGCATCGAGCGAGAAGTAAAGTACGCAATAAATGATGCAATCGGGAGACTGTGCAGAACGCCGAACGGCTGATCGCGCATTATCTTCCATTTCCTACTTGAGTATTCCATATGACTCTTGTGACCGAGCGAACGCTCATACGTATAGCTCAGTGCTTCCCGCGCCTGATTACCAAGAGGTAGTGTTCACGCGGCGTAGTGTCGCGTAGGTTGGTGATTTTTGTTTCACCCTCGAGTGCGAGATTTCAAGACGTGTGGATGATAGAAGGTGAGAAAAAAAAGTTGTGCGAGTAGCTGTTGCTCAGGAGGGCATCGTAGATATATATACTTAACGTGTGCACCGAGAGAGATAGAACAGAAGAGTCGTTGCTGCTCCCCAGAGTAGGACCGCTCGGAGCAATAATTCGAGGGAGTCGAATCTATCCCACTGGGGAGCTATTTATGCTACGTCGACAAACGTGACTCGAACTTTTTTGACATAACCACGAATACATTCATCATTTACAAATGTTTATCGTGTTTACTCGATCCTTTGCTGTGATCATAAATATTACATTCCAGTATTACTCATACGACGTATAAAATTCACTGTCGCGATCCCGATAAATTTATTTTGTTAATTTTTCAAGTACAAATGGACTGGAGACTGTTCGTATCAGTGAGGGAAGCAAGCTCTGCTTTTTTATCCACTCCTCTTCTTGCGTATAGTATACTAATATAGACTGAAAACAGAAATTACTCGTCTTTTCTCTCATGACGTAACGCTAGATGACTTTCGTCAATGAAAAAATCACTATCGATCATGAATGTGGAGGGGGGAGGAGGAACTGGTTAAATTTGATAATTTTATTATCATTATGGTAGTGTTATGATAGAAGTATCATGAATCTCATCTGACTCGAAAGAATGTTAACAAACAAATCTACACTCTGAAAAATTGAATCCTGGTTCGAGGTAAAAATGCGCTTGGAGCTATAACAAGAAGATTTCCTCTGGAATCAAGACTCTTGTTTTGATCTTCATCACTTTATCAAAGGGAGAAATCGTCTTGCTATACGATCAATTATCCTTCTTCAATCAAGAGTTGCGAGCATAACAACTGTCGAATTTTATCATCGTAAAATCGGAATAAAAACGTTGATAAAGGCATTTTTAATTATACCTGGGTCGGATAATTGATCGTGAAAATTCATTGGGAAGAAGAAGCGGAGTATTGAGGCGATGCTTGGGCGCTAGAGCCATAATCATGCTTGCACGAGTGTCGGTATGCCACGCGATAGTCTATGCAACAGCTCTTGCGGCCGATTGAAATCGAACAAAGTCAGCGTCGATGATGCGAAGGTAACGGGCGCGGGGCAATTAAAGCGAGCTCGTTACACCGAGATAAGAAGGCCGGCTGCAATTTTACGAGCGCGTGATAACCCGGCCCATTCCAAATTCATTAGCGGCTCGCAGATAGCGGCCGCGCTTTAGATGCAGAGCGCGCCCCGGAACCGGCAAATTGCGCAACGCCGGAAACTGCCTTGGCGGCCGTGCGAAGAAAGCTGCTGCGCTGCGCTGCGCTGCTTTTTTGCGTGAATTGCCGGATGAGAGAGGCTCGAATGGGCTGGCGGGGCTGGGAATTTGAGATATTAAGCACCTCTGGTTCCTTTTTTCTTACGACGCGTTTCCGAGTTTCGTGTCAAGCAGAGTCAAGACAATTCGAGAATTTCATTTATTTTTCTGCTGTATCGTACTTCCACCTGTTGAATGTCCGCGAGCGCGATGCATTTGTGATTGCAGTATTCTATCCGACTCGAGTAATTGACTCAGAATAATTATAACTTTCCAGCTGGGGTATAATATCTGACCTAAAGTATCGATATTTCAAATCAAACATACAGAGAGAATAATGTATCGATAACGATTGCTCATTGCATATTTGATCAATTCAAAAATTCTATCTCCAGTTCAGTAAAAAGGCGTATTATCTCCACCGAAATGTTACGATTAGCATTTATTTATTTAGTAATTCACGTGACTGGCTGGAACCATTATTCCATATTCACATGCTCTGATCAGAAAGTCGACACACGTATTAATAAATAAAGATTATTCGTCACTGCAGATGTATAGAATCGAAATTATCCTTTCTATGTGCCTCTGAAAACTACTAGCATCTAGTGAAATCCACCGAGCACTTAAAAAAATGCCAATCCAAAATAGATATTCCTCATTGCGATCCGTGCTGCTTAGAATTTGAAAATAATTATCCGAAACGTAATTTAAATTATCGATTAATCGTTCATGAGTCGAGCGATAAAAGCCCATTACTCCGAAGCAATAACAACGCAGCCCTGCCTCGTATAACTCATAAAGCAATCGTCTCAACGACTTGTCGGCGCAGCAAGGAAAAGGGGGAGGGGAAGGGGAGGTAAAAAAGAAGGAGAGAAATGGAGAACGAGCGTTTGGCGGACGTGATTCGGGGTCGAAAGTACCAGAGGGTGACATTAAAAGCCGCTGGAAGAGCTCGAGACGTGACCCTTTCATCACGATTCCCGCGTCGATACATTAACGCCGTTCTTCTGTCGTGGATGTGCCTTTGTGCGCCGCAGTCCACGCGAAAAATCTCGCCCCGTGCGCTTCATAAATTATTTAACAATCGGCACCGATTTGTTCGGGCCGCTTTCTTTCAGACTTCCCGATTCGAAAGGAATGTTGCGCCGCGCGGCGCTTTTTGTTCTTGCTCGCCCCCGCGGCAAATGTCGGTCGGCCCGAGAGTGGCAAAGTTCGAGCTGCCATTACAGCGCCTTTTTACCCGCGCTGGTTCATGTGACAATGGGGACTTGTTTGGCCCGCTATCGCAATTCCACCTGGCTCCTTTTTGCTTAGCTCAGTCCGACGAGTGATTGACCTGGATTGGGGCCGCAGCGCGTGTCTCTAAGGCCTAGGATTTGGAAATTACTTCTAACGTGATTGATGCACGAAGGCAAATCGTATTGTGAGAATTAATTTTCTCCGTAATGATACCATGACAGACGGCCGTTATGATGTTTTTCACAATAACCTCCGGGAAGAATTGATAGAGAGTATGCAAAATAAATGTTATCCTCAAAAAAATCTTTTTTAGAAAAAGTAAAAATGTTGCGTCAAGCATGTGGCAGAACTAGTTTATCTCTTATATTGCTTAAAAAAAAATGAAATCCATAATAGACACATGAGTCAATTTATTATTTCATCATTATTCATTCAGATTAATTCTCATATAGTTGGAGTATCACGTATTCTTATTACAGTTTACATACTATAGGAGACGTTGTCAACTTTAACTAACCAATTACGAAAAAACTTACCAGAATGCTCTTAGGTACCTCATCAATTATTTGAAGAACTAATGACGAACCAAATTGACGCCACTTGGTAGGCATTTTTAACGTCTTAAAAATAATAATATTTCACTAAATCACTGGATGTAAAAATTATCATAGAAATATTATAGAAATATTTATAATTTACTGAGACATATGATCAATAGTTTGAATTATTAATATTTGTCTCTTTGAAAGACAATGAAAGTATTGATAATAGAAGAATATATAAAGTTTATCTGAATTATAGGATTAACTGCATTGCAATTACGATACAAAGATATATTTGAAATAAATCAAACGATTGAGGAGAGGTTGTGAAACCGTTTAACTAGAAATAAATAGGTAATGAAAAAAATAGGTAATGAAGAATATTATATGTCAGTTTAATAAGGCATTCAAAGATATTCGATCCTACCAAGTGGCGTCAATTTGGTTCGTCATTAGTTCTTCAAATAATTGATGAGGTACCTAAGAGCATTCTGGTAAGTTTTTTCGTAATTGGTTAGTTAAAGTTGACAACGTCTCTTATAGTATGTAAACTGTAATAAGAATACGTGATACTCCAACTATATGAGAATTAATCTGAATGAATAATGATGAAATAATAAATTGACTCATGTGTCTATTATGGATTTCATTTTTTTTTAAGCAATATAAGAGATAAAACTAGTTCTGCCACATGCTTGACGCAACATTTTTACTTTTTCTAAAAAAGGTTTTTTTGAGGATTTCAATTTTTTTTGCGGAGTATAAAATACTATAAGAATAATAATCAATAAAATGTATATGCATTATCGTCAGTAATAAAATCAAAAAGATATTTTTCCAAAATGCAAATATTTATATGGATGAGCGATACACAAAAAAATGTATGTAATCAGTAGAAAATAATTAATCTATTACCTAAATTTAAGACAAGACATCAAAATTTATCACATGTTTTTTTATAACTATTTTTACATAGGCAAATGGTGGTTTAGGATGACGATGTCGGCGAGTCGACTGAATATTTGAATAAGGATATAACCTGATACCCGATAATGTCCAGGTGGCTAGGATCGCTGATGACAGTGTCCTGAGGATGCGCTTCTGGTATTTTTGTTTGAGGAAGCTGACTACTTTGACTACCTGGACATCATTAAGGTCCAGAGTCAGCTTCTTGGAACACCGCCATCGGGTACCCTAGCTACCTGGACATCGTTCGGGTCCAGGGTCAGCTGCTTCAAGCGAAAATTCCAGGAGCGCACCCTTGGAACACCGTCATCGGGTACCCTGACTACCTAGACATCGTTCGGGTCCAGGGTCAGCTTTTCCAAGTCAAAATACGAGGAGCGCACCCTCGGGACGCTGCCATCGGTGACACTAGCTACCTGGACATTATCGGGTATTAGGGTATATGTTTATTCAAATAAAACTCAAGTCGACACGCCGACATCGGCATCCTAAACTACCATTCGCCCGTGTGAAATCAATTATAAAAAAAAAACATGGAATGAATTTTGATATGTTTTGTCTTATCTTCTGTAAGTTTGAAAAAATCTGCAGTACTTTTCGTTGAATCTATGGGACACGGCCAATAGTTTTGCCATATTCTTTCTAATACATTAACAATTTACTTTCAATCCCATGGTTTCAAATCTATATACGCGGGAAGCAAGAGCATGTAAACGTGTTATGTATATTATGCGTGAATATAGCTGCTTTATCAGGCTACCGCGGCTAACTTCAGGGTCGTAACATGAAGAAAAATTTCTGGTCGAAAAAAAAGTAGTAGATCGCTCGACACGGTACTCCAAACTTATTATTGCGAACGAGTTTTTGAGTATTTCTTTTTGTCGATCGCTCAATTGGGATGGTAGATGAGCATTTAATCCTATTTCGCATCCAACAAAAGTTGTTTTGACTAAATTAATGCCAATGTAAAAATCGAGTGTGCGATCTCAAACATTATATAGTTGCGGTGTCTTCTGCTTGACGCATGGAACACTACCGCGTTCCGTGACATTCTGATGCGTTTCATAATTCTCTTCGAATGTTGAGATACGAAGCATCGTAATGGGTTCTTATCACTGCGTTACTATAAAGAATAATCAATTTTATAATACGAATTGTCTTCGAGCATAGTATGACCTTTATGCAAATGTTTTTTACTTCGCATGTTTTAAAATTAGCTGTAAATGTTTACACTTGTTTCGATCAAATGTTCGTCTGATGTTTTCTGCTCGATGCTAAGTTATTTCTTAATGAATTCAAATCGACTTGGTTCCTTATATAAAAAGTGATGGGGGTCAAAGTGAAGCGTCTTAACTCGTAATTTGATTGGTGTAGAGCTAACCACATGATGAGTCGAGTAAAATATAGATATAGATAGTGAATGCGAAAAAAAAAGAAACATAAGAACGATAAGTTTTGAGGTTGTACCAGCCAAATCCTTGCCAGATGTTTCCAAAATCCAAATGTAGGTCTTAAAATTGCGGATAATGAAAATAAAATAAAAGTTTAATGAAATATGAATGAAAGGTTTAAAAATGCGAATATTGTGAATGAATTGATAAGTAAATGGAAAAGATTATCGTATGTGAATGACTGGAACATAATTTTGACACGCACGAATGTAGATCGCGCGCAGCGCGTCTGAATGTAGCTAGTGAGTATAATTAGGGAATAATAAGAACCACTGCCAACTGAATTGGTAGTATGCTTTTTCAACGAGAGATTGCATAATTATGAATTTTAGTGAAGCCATTAAGGAAAAAATTTATCTGACGTTTGGTCTTCAATCGTTCAAACATTTGAACATGAATTTTTTATTCCCAAGTAGACAGCTATCTCGTCTTTATTGATTTTATCGATGTATTAGATATATGAATTTATGGGTTCTTGTGTATACAGATAGATAAAATCTGTAGACAGCTGAATCGAAATAAAACTCTGCTCACAAGCTTGTTTTGACAAGGTGTGAACCAAGTTCAATTTTGCATGGCAACCATTCCTACCCGCAAGGGCAAATTATTGTAAGGTCCATTTCCAAAACTTTCGACAGCCAGCGGTGCAGATTTTGTAAATATCTGTAGCAAACGTTGTTTGCGTCCTCAGCAACCGTTGCCAACGGTATGGCAAGGTCAAGATAAGGTCCATTTTAAAAAATCATAAAGACAAATATTTGGAATTTCTTCAATTCACTTCATATTTGATAGCTACCACTGTTGGAATCCGTTGTTACTCGTGTTAATATTTCGTATATGACGAACATTGAAAAGAGTGAGAGGAACTCGATGTGCAGTTAATTTTTATGATATCCCAATTTAGACAGCCACTTGAGAAAGCGTACTGATAATGAACGGTTTATTCAGTCCCGTCTCCCCATGTTGACTGCACGAATAAAATCTATGGTTGGTCAAATATCAAGACTTTGAAAAATGTCTCAAAATAGGTTGGATTACCGAAAAATTTTTTTTTTTTTTGACGATTACGTCAAGGTACAATCCTCACATTTAAGCTGATGTCCTCGAATTACTAATTGGGACTGAAAGGCTTAATCGAATTTGATCGATAAAAACTGATCGGTGGTGTGCTAGAAAATGTCACGTGCATACACATATACACACATTCACACACACATACACACATATACACAATTAAAGACAAACATTTTAAGAAAATGTCATTTTTCTACATGAAGAATCTAATTATGTTGAAAATCAAATATTCGAGAGCCAGGTTTTGATCTAAAATTTCCTTTCTCTCGAAAGCAAACAGAAATAATCACGAGCTATTCTTTTTACAAAGCAGTATAAATTTTTGGTATTCCGAATGAGATTTGAGAAGAGAATCATTTCTCTTTGCTTAAATTTAAGATTACTTAGCCAAGGAAGGTTCGAGAATAATCTCATACGTTCAATCGTATGTACACAACAAATATATAGATGAGCTTCATTAAAAGTATAAATTGCGACTCACATGGAACTTCTATTCCAGTTCTTGTTTCATACCACTGGTTTGAGCTTCGAAGCTAAAAATGGCTAGTCAATCTTCTGTACTCTGCCTAGTAGCTGTTTTCATGTTTGCGTGTCTTCTTCAAGCCAGCTTGGTAAGTCTACCTCACTTGATACCATTTTCTTTAATTTTGAATGATTTTAACGGGATTTTCATGGATTTTGAAAATTCTAAATAAAAGAAATATAAGCATCTAATACTAATGATAACTGCCATCATGGCAGGTGATAATTATATAGAAATGATTTTTTTTTCATATCCAGCTGTATTTACGCACCAGTCATAATTTTGTTTCACCAAATTATTTGATGAATCCGTTTCTGTTTACTCTCAATTCCACAAAAAATGCTTTCAGAAGACGGAAGCAGAAATATTTGCTTTGATCAATTCATTTTGGTGCGAGTTGATATCAATAACTGGGAATTGATCTAATGAGTCATTATACTTTCTATTTCTTTTACTCAAAGTTAATCCTAAACAGATTCACTAAATAAATCATAAATCACCAGTACGGTCTTGCTATAAAATGCTCAAAATATAAGTTACTCCTGATTTTGATTGATTGGTCCAATGGTTTAATCGGTATTGACATAGTTTGGGCAAACACAATAGAGCTTCTTATTACTCGAGTAATGGGTATACACGGATAGTCCGCAGTGGCTGGTTTACTTTAACACAAATACACGACTATAGGGTTATTAAAGGTGTAGTTCGGGTACACTAGTACAAATAGTAGGGGCGCAGGGCCGGATTCCGTAGCCGATGGATGGCCCAAGATCCACCCAGGTTTTTCCTATGTGGTTTGAGCTGCTGAACACGAATTTCGAGGGTGGACAGCCGGAAAATGGGCAGGAAAATTTTTATCGAGAATTTTCCGAGAGCGATAGAAAAATCAGTTTTTTTGCGAAAAAAAAAATATTTTTATATTCTCCTCAGCATTCTGCACAAGAAAGGTCCTTATACATTTTTCACGAAAATGCGCCGTTCCGGAGTAAAAAATTCCCAAACTTTGAGAAAATGCGATTTTTCCGATTTTCAAGGTGCTGCTGCTCAGTCACGCCACAATATTTTCCAGTCCACCCGGTCTCAAACTGCTGTTTTGGGTCTCAACTGGAGATTTTGATAGTTTTGAAGCCGGAAAAATGGTATTTTCCAATTTCCCGGCATTAGTTTTCCAAGCACCTCCAGCGCCGTTTAATTACGCTTATTAACGTGCTAAAGAGTTTTCCGAGGTTGGGTCGATGGTTGGAATGTTTTGGATGGGTTGGGTCGATGGTTGGATTTTTACCCTCATGAGATTTTCACTTAAAATTGCTATTTTCAGTGTTATATGAATTTTCCGAATTTTTTTACCAATTTCCTGATTTTCCTTCGAAAAATTGAATTTTAGAGAATCCAAATAAATGGGAAAACATTATCGAAAGAAATTGGGTCGAATCTAACCATCGACCCAACCTCGGAAAACCCTTTAGCACATGAATAAGCGTAATCGAAGGGCGCTGGAGGTGCTTGGAAAACTAATGCCGGGAAATTGGAAAATACCATTTTTCCGGCTTCAAAACTATCAAAATCTCCAGTTGAGACCCAAAACAGCAGTTTGAGACCGGGTGGACTGGAAAATATTGTGGCGTGACTGAGCAGCAGCACCTTGAAAATCGGAAAAATCGCATTTTCTCAAAGTTTGGGAATTTTTTACTCCGGAACGGCGCATTTTCGTGAAAAATGTATAAGGACCTTTCTTGTGCAGAATGCTGAGGAGAATATAAAAATATTTTTTTTTCGCAAAAAAACTGATTTTTCTATCGCTCTCGGAAAATTCTCGATAAAAATTTTCCTGCCCATTTTCCGGCTGTCCACCCTCGAAATTCGTGTTCAGCAGCTCAAACCACGTAGGAAAAACCTGGGTGGAGCTTGGGCCATCCATCGGTTACGGAATCGGTCCCTGCGCCCGGAGTAAAACGCGTTTTTAATGTAATGTGATTCTGAAACTAAGACGAAGATTAATTGGTATTGAGAAAAATCTTAATCGATTAAAAATGTACGAAATTCCTTTCGGTATGTTTCACATTGTCACAAATGATGATTTCAGTGGAAAATAAAAAATTTTCTGATCACAAATCATTTTGAGATATAACTATGGAAAAGCGTTCATATTGCAGCAAGAAATATTTATAATCAAACCATTTTTTCTTTAGGCACACCAAGACTGGGATAACCACATTACCAAACATCTTATGAAAACGATCGAAGAAGTTAGTAGATTTATATTCTATCCATATAAATAACTTGTCAATATACGTGCATTTTTAAGTAATAGGCATGAATTTATTCATTTTCCAGAATAATATTAACTGTTCCAACTACAGAGAATATTGCAGAACTCAAATGGGCAAAATAGAGGAGAAACCTGGAGCCGAGAATATCCGTGAAATGGCTATTCAGTTTTGCGGGGTATGGCAAACTCAAGGAGGCAAAGAGCGTACAACCATCGGGTGGCCAAATTATACCAAACTTTTAGAGATTTCTTTTTTCAGCTATTTCTGAAAATCACAGGGTCTAACGCCATTCGGGAGAAATCAAAGGAACATATTATGATTAGTTTCTCATTATTGGCGGTATAAGGCTTAATAATAATAATTAGGGCCATTCGATACCCGTCTACCAATGAAGTTGACTCATGAATATGTGTTAAACACTGCATTTAAGACATGTCAACTTCATATGAAAATCTAATCATAATATCTTTCTTTGACTTCTCCAGAATGGTTGAACGTTGAATTCCCGAAAGTCACAGGATGAGTTTCGGAAATTTCTTATCATAGAGATGAGAAGTCGAGATACCTGAATTTTGGTATAATTTTGTCACCCTGGAGGTGTGCGTACTCCTTGTCAGAGCATGTTGATTATTAGATACGAAAAGTCACCAAATTATTTAATTTCCAGGTGATGCTTCAATCTTTGGTTTGCACCGATGAACGTACTGTTCAATAAAATCCACTTCACCTATGGACTCATCATGATATAAAGAACATTCAAGGACAATTTTTAAACGAGGCAGAAGTTTTTATTTTTCGATTCCGTTCATAATTTATAAATCACAAATACTTCGTAATATTTCCAATCCTCTGAAATAAACGATATTTTGATTCGTCTAGACTAACCCTGCACAATGTGCCTAATGACTTTTCAACAACCATACACTAGATCAGTAAGTCGAACAGATCGCGCGATATAAACGAGCAAATCGATAATAGGAAAAAACAAGTAAATAACTGCTCTCTACCACCTCATCAACTCGTGGAATGATTTGTCCAAAAATTTCATCGCGGTACGAGCCGAGGAGGAAGCACGAAGCGGAGGAATGTAGCGCGGAGGAATTCGAGGAGCAGATTGCTCATGCCGAGTTAAGCCTACGCGCGAGCCAAGGTATAAGTTCGCAGCCGCCCGAGGACAACGAGAAATTAAGCCTCATACATTTGGTGGCGAGAGCTTTTCATCGTTCCCGGGCAAAGCCACTTGCAACTCGCCGAATTCTCCATGCGCAGCTGCATTCCATTTTAAAAGATTTTTACGAGACGCGCCGCGCACTACTCGACCGGCTTATCCCGCGCCCGTAAATTCATCGGAGGAGTGGCTGGCCGACAGAGGGGCTGGGATAATCGTGAAAGGATGTCGCCCGTGTGCTGGGGTTTCGCGAATTGTCGCCTGTAAAAACGCAATTTTTCAGGGGCTTTGAAGACACGCCAGATCTAGCCTCGCCAGATTTTGCCGGCTCGAGTCTTCTTGGCTCGTGCGAAATAGGGGATCGCGCACGCCTTCGAGACTCGCAGGTCTTCTTACATGCCGGACGATAATCTTGCGGGGGAATTTTCAAAAATCCTCCCTGACCGGCTCAACATTCTTATAAAATTTCAGTGCCACTAAGGGGAAATACTTTTACGCTGTTGGAGGAAGTTCGGACTAATTAAAAAAAATGGCTAATTGTGAACGCAGAAGATATCTGTCGCAAAAAGTCGGGAACTGAACATAGAGAATTTACGATTGTTTAGGTATAGCTTTCTGACGTATCTCACGTTCCAAAGTGAGTTTTCACCACTTTTCCAATCTCATCACATGTACGAGTCATCAAATTGGATTCAGAACAATGTTAATCGAAAGCGTAGGATGGGAGATTTTCAAACATCTCACTCCGTAGAATGTAAATTATTTTTTCTGCAGAAATTTTTCCTCGAGTATCCTGACACATAAGGATATTGAATTTTTCACGAACCGTCAGACTGTGGGGGTATATTCTCAGATTTTGGATGCATGATCCATACGTTATTCATATAAAAATATTCACAACTTATCCGCTCACGGAGGAAGGATTTCATAAAAGTCACGACACGACACCCATACTTGAGATCTGGCAAAGAGCCAGATTCTATTGTCTACGTGACCGATACAAGGACGAAAATCGTCGTATCTTCGATACCGCACTCTCAGGAAAACAATCAATTCTCGTATCATTCAATTCGTTACCAATTAAATGAAACAGTCGTTTTCTCCAACATCGATTGTCCTAATTCTTCATTCTGGAGAAAAATCGATATTGTAGAAATAACTACTCCGCTTAATTTTCCCCAAATGTTACTGAAACAAGTATTGCTATAAGAAATAGTAATTTTCCTCCATACACCGGCTACATCAGCCCTATTCAGTTATTCAGTCGAATCCAAACAAACTTTCTCGTGAGATTCAAATCCAATGACATACGGAAACTGAGTATATCCCTTCCGAGAAGTAAACAGAAAGCCTACCAGTGAAGTTTAAGCAAAGTTTGGAACTCATAAAAGTTGCACGTTCCCATCTCAAATTGAAAACGCGATCGAGTCGCAGGCAAACGGAAAATCAAAACGTACCGCCTCCAGCACGTGGAACATCACGACTCGCGAGTAAATTCACATCAAGTAAGTAGAAGACGTAATCCTCCGAGTCGGCGCGTCTCGATAACTCATCAGCTCGAGACCCTGTTGAATCATAATGGAGCGATTAGATCGTCGGGCGGACTCGGATACACTGGCTCTCGGATACACTGGCGCAGGACGATTGCGAACAGCTTACGAGGGTTAAACGCTTCCTGGTGGGCCAGCTCGTGACGCGTAAAGCCGGAACAGCCGATTCGCAGCGGTGTCCATCGGCGAAATCTGGCGCCGGCCGGGCTCGAATCTAATTACCCTGGGGCTCGGCTCTGCTCTGGCTCGCTCCCCCCCCCCCCCCCCCATTCCCAGTTCATTTGCATCCGCGTGTCCGAGATGACGAGTTTCGGTTTCAACGCCAGCCGCGTGTATATACCACGTATGAATATGCATTCGTTTGGCTTTTTGTTCGACTCCGCCAGACGAGCCTCGTCTTTTTGGTCGCCGTCAGTTGTTCGCCAGCAGTTGCTCTCCACCCTGCACACTCGGCTCGAGTTTCGGATCGACACGTTGTTCTCTCGATGGGACACGCGCTCGCGGCCTCGGAAAGTCGTTAAATCGGCCTCGGAAAGTTCGGCCGACAATTTTTTGCCTCCCCTTTTTTACTTTTTTTCAACTAAAAATGATTTCTAATAAAGCCGAGTTTGCCAATCCGTGTGCGACAAATAAGTATGCGCCGCAGTAGAAAATGTTTCGTACTTTTTAATCTATAGCTTACAACTGGGATCTACGTGTACATCGTTACAATATGGTTATTCAAAATTGACACGAGACGAAAACACACTTCATAATATTAGATGACGAATTTTCAAATTCATTGAATAAGCATTAATATTTGAAAATCACTTCAATACGTATCCCGGATTTTTCGGCTAAAACGATAATTCTCTACACTCATTGAGCAATTTCTCCCAAAGTTACGGTACTACCTTCATAGTCCAGAAAACGCGTCGACGTCATTTCAACGAATGAGCAAATATTTCAAACGCATACAGACCGGGTTTCTTATTCTTCACGTATGATTGATTTTATGTCCCATTTCATTTTAAAGGTTCTTTCTCCGATGGTCACCATACTTCAAAGTATCGATTTTAACGTATAGGTTAGATGAAATACATACTTTCAAGATTTTTCCTATTTGCACGAGGATAAATATGAAAATTATACATATTGCTCGAAAAAAAAATTTACCCAAATAAATACAACCATAACTAGGTATCTCAAAAGAAGCTCGAAAGGCTTTTTAAGAGCTTAACAAAAAATGAGGAACGTTCGACGTGGTCGTATCATTCGTACCACCTTCACAATATCAACATCAATGTTAAAGTATACTTTTCAAATCTAAAATAATAAAAAACTAATGTTTAATAGTAAAATTGCTCAACTGATCGATATAGTAGATACCTACTGAAAATTTGTAATATTTACGAGTAGAACCTCACTGGTAAAATCGTCTAAATTTTAATTAACGAAGCTTCAGAGCTCGTCGAAACATTAGGGATACGTAAATATTCATCGTGGCGTTGCGTAAAGAGTCATCAGGAAAAATTAAAGCTGTGTCGCGCGCGGCGTTAATTCCCCCCTCGGACAACAAAGCGCAGCTGCGCGTCGGGCCGGCCGCGTTTATTGCAAATTCCAGAGCGCACGCGCGCGAGTCCGGGACATTTTTATCTCGTTGAAGAAATTACAAAGTCCGCGCACCCAGGCTCCTAACAATTTCCGTCCGACGTGTCGGTCAAACTATTTAAATGGGACTGGAGCGCATCCCCTCCCGCCCCCACGCCCACCTCTTCGCGCGACTCTCATTACAGCAGCAGCGTTTATTACGCGGCGCACACGGCCATCTTTCTTCGCTGGCGCGGCCCGCGCAAAGAACCCCCGGAGCTTATGACGCGCGCCTCGAAACACGCGCGCGCGCGCTCCCTTATAAAATAGCCTGGCTCGGGGCCGCGCCAGCGAAGAATTAGCCCTCGGAGATGCGAAAATTAAATTGAATAGGAGCCGCGGGTCGTGTTCTCGTCGCGACTGGGTCAATGCGCGTGGCGCGATACAAACGTCGCGCGTCCCGCAGCGTCGCGTCTTCAGCTGAACAGGGCCAGTTATTGCGCGTGCTCGGAGTATCTCCCTTGGTCGTAGCCAGTCCTCCTACAGTCAGACGAGACCACGCGATAAAGTGCCTTATTCTACCACTGGATTAAACTGAATTATATCATTGTGCAGCCCGAAGCCAAGTCGGCCCGGACATTTCTCGAGGTAATTCGACGAGGCAAAAGTATGATATCGGCACGTCAAACCGCTTCTCAGTTTCACAGTGAAATTCCTTGAGTTCGGAGGGATGGGTCCTGCATCGAATAACGCAAGGACAATTTCTCCTGGTGATCGACTGTTCTTCTCTGATTATAAATACAAGTGTTAGTTTAACCCTGATTACTGAATAAATTGAATCATACACGATTTCCCGTCGCGTTTCATATAATTGTAATTGTGTCGTGTTCGTCAACGAGTTATAACAATATGCAAAGTTTGTCCTGTTCTTGCTCGATTCACAATTCGACCAGTTGCATTTTGCATCGTGAATACAAGTACGGCGTGAATACATTTATGACGAAGCTATGACCTCAACTTGTGCACTGCCAGAATGTTTATCCTGAATCCGGTTTGATTCTTATTCGTCATCTCCCTGAACAAACTAGAAATAATTCAGATATTCCAGTATCGATAGATGCTATTATAAGAAAAATTATTATTATCAATCAGATAAACGTGTGCCTGAGAAATGGTGGTGAATTTGAGTATTAGTTGGCCAAGATAGAGCTCAATCGGTAGATTGTGTTTAATGTGGACTGCAACAATCAGGATTCAAATTTGAATATAATGTGAACTTCAGTTACATTCGGTCTTCAAATTGACTCATTCAATTTTGCTATTTTTGGGAATGTATAAGAAATATAGCATCAATTTTTCTCAATCTTGCACTAAGATTGAAAATTGTATTCTTCAGCAAAAAATAATAATGATTCAAGAATATAATTTTAAAAATGGTGTATGAATTAGCTCGCTATGAAGTTTTTCAAGAACTTGTTAATTCTGTAAAGTTTTTGGAATTAGCCAAACTACATAGAGTTGGCAAGACGTGCACGAGCTCAGCCACAGCCCATGGCCACAGTCACAGCCCACGGCCACAGCCCACGGCATTTGCGAAAACTTGCGAAAGAAACGACACAACATGGGCACAAGAATAGCCGACTACAGTATTATGTTTATAATATAAAGTTAATATATTGTTGAAATCAACCATATAAGTATTAATTTCATGCTAACTTTTCATTGATCTTTTCTGATTCAAAAAAACGTTGATACAATTTCAAAAATTGATCAGAGGTTTGACTGAATGTTTATAGCGATGAAGTTTCGTTATAGATGAGCTCAACTCAAATGTCAAGTTCATCTCAGTTCCATTTGCCACGTTCATATAAAGTTTATACGAATGTAAGTATGATCCATATTTTGTCACGCGAGACAAATTTGATTATATTGTTTTATTGATATACGCCTGCCTGCGAGTCGCCTTGCATACGGAACTCACGAATGCTTTGAAAAATTGTTGCCCAACGACTCAAAAAGTTAAATGTCAGTCCGAGTTTGAATGGGCGCGACTCTTAGGCAAAGCAAACACGGGCGGGACTTTTGGCTTGCGTCGAGCTCAACAATAGGTCAGCGCGAGGCAGAAACAGCCGCCTCGAGTAAAGTGGCCCCGCATAAAGCTGCCCATTCCCGCTGGCTATCGCCGAATTCACCGTGTTAGTCCCGGCCCGATGTGATTCCATTCAAACGCCAGGACAAGGACTCATTAGCCGTGTATGAGAGTCGAATATTCATAGGTCTGGTGCTCGTCGAACTACGGCTCGGCAATGATGTATCAGGGTCGAATGGGCACGCATAGTTTTGTGAGGCAACGGTTCGATTATATGGGTTTCTAAGTTATCCCCGGCCAATTATGCTTGGCTCGTGTGGCCGAGGAGAAATTCGCGGTTGATTCGCTTGAACTCTGCACAAGTCGGATTGTGGTTAAAATACCGATCGATGGTGGAATTATGAAAAATAAAAATTTCTCCCGGGGACTTAGTATTCATTATTATGAATGATTCATGACAATTCGCTTGAAAAATTATAGGTGCACCAGGGGAAAAATACTTTGGGGTAGTACGAGTATAGGCTTTAAAAACGGTAGTTATTATCTCGCTCCTTCAATTAACCAGCCGGCGAATTATCATAATAGGTAGTCTCTTCGTGTTTTGTACTCCTAATTTTACAGAGATTTTGGGGCTAATTAATAATTCATATGCTTTGTAAATTAGCAAATTAAAAGAGTAGCGCACCAGTGTGCACTGAATTTCCATCGACTATTAGGTACAATGTTGAATATACAGACGTATATATTATTATTTCATGTTCATACTTACGATCGTGTTTGTTATTTGCTCTTCTCCAATGAATGAATACGTACGGACGTATAAAAGGGATATGAGTATTTGAACTTCGTGTTAATTGGATGGAGTATTGAAAATCTCGAATCGGTCATTTTACGCAAGAAAAAGAAGTCAAAAATAACATTTTTCTCCACACAAGTTTTTCCGACAGCTCACTTCTGCATGACAAGGGTCTTTTCGTATGGTCCATGAAAAATATGACAAATTTTTCCCATAAACCAAACAAAGTAATTTCGAAGGTCCATTGGGAATTCATCTTGAACTAGAATCTATGCTCTATAATCATTGAATCATCGAAAAATGAAAAAATTAATAATACAATGAAGACTGAATGGGAATGGAAATTGATTCACTCGGAAAAGACTATACTAATGTAGTTCGCAGCAATCTGATTATCCAACAACATTTTCAACGTGAGAAAATTATCTTCCCGGAGTTTAAGTATATGGATTAATTTTTCCATGAGCTTACTAATGCTACTCGAGCCTCACGCGTCACTTGAAACGACCAGACGTGTTGGGGACGTCAGAAGTTTTCCGCAAAGCCTTTAACAAATCAGAAGACAATTCACCGCATTAGATATGAAAGCGTCGCACCGCTCGAGTTTTGATTAGGCCAACCTGCTGGTCGAGCCTTCGCTCCAGCCACTTTCGCGAAGGCACAGCTCGTGTTTGGCTGGCGTCTCCGGCAGTGACTGGCATTAATGGGCGGCTGGTTTTAATTAAAAGTGACATTAATATCGCGGAACAATTACGAGTCGGACGGCTTGTTTCGCGGCCCGTTAATTATTCGTGCCACGTGGAAAACGAAGAGGACAATGCCGAGATTGTGTGCGGCGCGACCACCGTAGCTCGCGTGCGCGCGATTTAATGCGAGTTCCGGGCCTGTCTTTTCTTCTGGCTTGTTGTTCCAACTCTTGAGCCCGAGGATGGATGAGAATCGTGGGCCGAGCGGAAATTCGAGGATTTGTACCCTCACCTACTTCCACTCCTATCGATTCGCGCTCCAGAACTAATCTCTGATGATTGACGGGAAGTATTTCGGATGTGAGAAGCTCGTTTCGCAAGTGTATCCCAACTTGATGGATGATTAATTTTTATCTCTAAATAAAACCCTTTCCAGGGCAGCAGGACCTGTCTTGCACATCAGGTTTTCCCACATTTCTAATAGATATTTACTTTTTGATATCCAATTTATGCAAACTTTGTAGAAAAATTGCGTTCATTTATTTAGTTGATTTATTCACTTGTGTGCTTGTTTTGAACAAATAATTTGAAAATACTCATCTCTTTGAAAAAATATAACACTTAAAAACGCTTCGAAAAAATATGTGCAGTTGTTAAGTATAATATTTCTATAACATTATCGCAAGAGATGTGAATCTCCTCAAAAAGATTTGAAATGAGATCAAGTACCATATACCTGAGCAAAACAATGTTAAATGAGAGCCTTGGAAAATTCAAATTTTCAAAAGATAATTCATATCAAATGCGAGGAGAGATTACAAAAAAGACACTATAGGCAAGGCAGAAGCGGCATCAAACTGATACCATGTTGAGCAGCAAGATTGATGTTTTAAATCTTAATATTGAATTTTCTACGGGTCATTCTATCTCTTAGGTGGAAGCGGAAGATTAATCACCATAATTTATCCGGTCGAGTATAGGTGAGCTAATTGATTCTCGCTTGCTAGTCTTTGAGTGTACGAATATTCCGTTTCAAAATATTACGAGTCATTGATGATTCACCCTATAAACTGATTAAAACTCATGCATAAAATCACTGGCTCATTGGAAATCAATCAAATTACATCATAATTAATTTCAAGTGATCTTAGATATTCAAGTGTGATGTACTGCGCTCATTAAAGCATGTAATAAGCGACAAGTGCTGAGTTCAGGAACTTCTCAAGAAGATTTGGAATCGATATATGGTGAAATACTATCTACACAGAATTAGAGCTTATCTGTATGGTGTACAAAAACTTTGGATTGCTCAACGTCTTGGGAGAAAATAATTATTTTCATGAATCAAATTCTGATATTTAATCGATCAACTTTATTCGTACAATTTTGTCATGAAACATTGCAGAGACTCGAACTATTCGCATTTCTTTGGGCGGGATAAGCATACGAAATCGTGTCAAAATACAAATCGTCGAAATTTTCATGGAACTACGTCGCGATAAAACACACCACAGCCTCGCCCGGTTCTCCCCTATGTTTTCCTCTGTTCGTTTCCCGTTGGGATGAGCCGCGAGTTCCTGCGGAGGCATATATTATCGATCGAGAAGAAAAGCTCTCGAATCTCGTCGCGCCGTAGGGTTGAGAATATGGGTCATGCACGGAGCGACCCAATCGCGGCGGAGACACCTCCCAGAGGATACACGTCGAGACGTATCGCAGGACGCGCGGCCCGAACGAATGTGGGACGAATGTGGGACTCGCAAGGAGCCGATTAGCCGGGACAAGTGTGCGGGCTAGATTGAATTGCACGAGGATCCCGTGTGCAGTGGGTCCGTGCATACGTCATCTGGGATATCTCGCGGGCAGCTCAGGGCTGGTGTCGGCTGATCGTTGGCTCGCGCGCAATCGTCGGAGGGGGGTGGGACGCGTTTCCGCGCCGTTTAACAGCTGCAGCTTCTTCCGAGCGGAATCCTCGGGACGAGATTAAGCTTCGTCTGCGCGAGGGAGAATCGTGCAAGAGGAGGGAGGGCTGAGGCGTATCTTTCTCTCTCTCGTCGTGTCCCGTTTGTAGGTCGACCCTTTCAGACGCGCTCTACATTTCATGGGTAATTAGCCATTCAGCCGTTGTGTGTGTGTGTGTGTGTGCCAAACAAACTCGCTAAATTACGCGCGCCAGTCCTTTTTCCCTCCGTCCGTCTGTCGAGGCACTGCAGCCAGCCAGATGATACACGGCTAATTGAAAGAAAGTGTCAGGAGCGCCGGGCGATGCGTTGGCCCCATGGCTGCGCCCTCTGACAGCTATATTGCCCCGGCGGATTTTAATATTCCACGCTGACGATACTCGGCAGTCGTGCGCGACCCCGTTCGCAGACTCGCCACGTTGCCTCGGGCGTATACTCCGACTTTTCCTGCGCGACCTCCTCCTGCATCTTGTTTCACAAGCGCAAACAAGCATTGTATCGTCCGAATCAGCTTATACCCTCGCTCATCCGCGGACATCTGCATCGCAACTACGGCAAATCCAATATAGCACGCGAGTATCTTCGGTCGAGGTTGGTGATTCGTCGATTCGTTCCTCCACGTCGCGGACACGAATCATCCGAGCGGAAGACAGATTGATACGGGATAGAATTCAAACTTGTCCATTGCTCGACTCGTGGGTCTCGTGGAAAAGCACCCAAGTCGAGCTCTCGATTGTCCGTGGGAACCGACAGCTGCGCGTATTCTGCCGAATTCACACACGCATCAATTCCGTCGAGCGACCGTCACTGAAGTCGCTCGGAACAATTTGTTGAAAATAAGCTATAATAAATGCGGAGCGATAGACAGGTCGACTTGGGTCGATGAATAGAGAGATTATCCAGAGGCCGATCGAAATACGTTATTGAAAAATCGAGCGAATAAAAGCTGGAGCTCGTGCGCGCGCGCAAGGGACCGGTTTCTCTCCCTCATCGGCAAGATCAAAGAGTTTGCCCGCATGAAAGCTCGTAATGGATGCTCGTGTCCGTCTGGCTGCGGCTGTAAAGGGGCCGAGGACCTGATTCCATCAGCACTTCGGGCATCATCAATTCGAGCAATTAGAAGTGCAACTACGGGTCATCGATCTACTACCATCTCATCCGCGCCACACTGACTTTTCATTCTTTACACTGCTGCATTACGGTTATTACACGGTCAATCATTGTTGATCCAACAGCTCGTCCTCGTTTGGCCTCCAAACTCCTCTAAAATTCGAATAGAATAATACTATGTCGCTGTTTCTCGCGATGTTCATTTTCCAATACCTCACGAGACATGACTCCGAATAGCGTAGTTCAAGCTACTCGAGTTGATTAATTAATTTTTCCCCCAACGTACAGGTGAATCTCATTCTTGCTTTCCCACTACATGGAATCCAGAGGAAAAGTCATGAACCGCCCGGGAGCGAAGGTACATGTAAGTGGATCGATTGCCGATACTGCAATTGATAACGCGGGCAGCGTAGCCTTTGCTCGTGATCTAAAGGTCCTCTAATGGCGAGTAGCCCACGGCTAATGTCCCGTGACGGAATGATATACTTATATGTATAGCAGAGCATCGTTTCATATAATTCGAAGCGGCGGCGATCTCGGTCCCTCCCTCCTTTGCCTCTCGCTCAATCGAGTATGCTAATCCTAAAAATCGCTAATTGGGGGCCGTGTTGCGCTAACGATTGATAATCTAGCTCGTGGCCGTAGGGCAGGGATTGCGGCCGTAATTGAAACGCGCCGCGACACGGCACGACGGCCACGAGCGATGCGTATAACGGCTACGCACGCCTGCTAGCTTATTTTTGGCCCGCAGATTAATGTAGAGACAAGACCTGCCGCGGGCTGTTTTGATAGCTCCCCTCCAGCCGACGTATGCCCATCGATGGATGAGCGAAATTCGCTTGCTACACTTTAATTTGGAACCGCGGCTATCGTCTGTTTAGCTTATACGGTCGATTGGGTTTTCACACTTTGTTCGAAAAGTATTTGTCGTCTAGACAGCTGTATACGATGCTGAGCCATGACAGCTCGTTTTGTAGTTTCCGCTTGAATATTCCCGACGCGCGTTTAAAAACGCATCGACACAAACGCGATACTGCACTTGTATATAAGGTACCTGTACCCAATATGCGCCACCTAAGCGAGAAAGGTCACTACACAGCGTCAAATGAATATTTTCTAAAATAATTGGTGTCAAATGAAAGGTCTACTCAATACCTACAAAATGAGCTGAGTCTTTTTTAATTTGAAAAGTTCTACGCTAAGATACCGCGGTTTAAAAAAAAAAAAATTTTTCGGGAAAAAATTTTTAGTGAACCCAATATGGCGCCACCCTGAAAATACTTCTTTTCATCCAATTTGAAGCACGAAGCATGTCTGAAATGAATACAAACAAAAAAAATATATTTCTTATATAATTTTATTGAAAAATACATTTTGTCTTTGATTGAACCATAGTACATAGATTATATGAACTTCTAACAACCTAAATCAAATCAAGTTTTCAGTTAAAATTCATGAAAAACCGTTGTTTTTGAATCAACAAAATTAACTTATGCAACATCTAATTCCAATATTAATCTCTCAAATTGATGAACATTCTTTTTAGTGTAATTTTAAATATAATTGAGATGTTCTCACTGAAATGGAAGAGTTCAATTTAAAAAATGTCCGAGCCTATTTGAGACTAGCTATTGTCATGATGGTAGAAAAATTCTGTTTGATGTTTTTTCCTAGACAGTACTTATAAACGCATAACCTCAAGATTTTTCTCGTTATAGGATAGCCAATATCTGCTAAGCGTTCAATTCGACTACATAATTCTTCGTTCTGTACTGTCGTTAACGCATATGGTCGACTCATTTTCCTTTTTTTGCATATGTTTTGTTTGACATATTGTTGAAATGTTCGAAGAGGTATCTTATATATAGTCGAAGCCATCCTCTGCGATATCTCACCTTTCTTGACCTGCTCCAGAGCTTGAACTAAATTTTCTTTCGATTCTGTTTGGCGGATATTTACCATGAATGGGTTGATTGTAGCAGCTGGAAAAGAAAATAGGGGTGGCGCATATTGGGTACATTTGATAAAAATAACGAAGAGCTATTGAAACGGTTGATAAAAAGGGCGTAAGATGAAAAAAAAAATTGGATGATGTAGATGGGATGTCAAGGAATCGAACGATATGTCGCTTGATTCTTTTAGCCCAGTTTAAGGGTATTAAAAAAATTCGCACTTACCTGAGCGAAATTAGATCGAGAATGAAAATTGGCGAAAAAATGGATAAAACGAGCTGTAACAAGTTGGTATAAGGGTTCCCGATCAGTGAAAATGTTTTCTTTCCTCATTATTTAGCATTGCCGACAAGGTTCTGTGCCGCGGCGATGCTCTAGACGCGCGTATATATGAAATACGAAGGGTGGCGCATATTGGGTCCTGGCGCATATTGGGTACACCTACCTTAGTTGAAACAAGCGTGATTTCGATGAAACAATCAAATGAAATGGTGTTTACTCCGGGGCTCGCGGCCAACTGCATTCATCACTCGCTCGCCACACGTGATCCATTAAAGTCTTCGACGGGACGTTGAAGGGGATGATCTGCGCATGTGTATATATATATATAGCAAACTCCCCGCAGACGTACGTACGACCGTAGTTTGCATTGATAAACACGCCTGATCCCACATTATATCTGTTATGACGTTTGCATGCTGCATCGCATTACATCTCTCGCTGACTCGGACGGCTCTCCGACCTATGCGATATGCCCACAAGACGCTCCGCGCGGTATATATTGTTGCGGTGTCGTTGTTCCGGCTTTACTCACAGATGAATTGACAAGTGAAAGTAACTTTATTCAGAAGGAAGATGCGAATACAGTGACCTGCGCTGTTGAGTAAGAATCGAGGTGCGATTACAGTCGAGAAGAGGAGAGCGCGGATGACTCGAGTTGTTTAGCAAATATCTCGTCACATTACTTTTCGAGTCTTTTTCACGGCAAAACATCCATTGGTCCATCTACCCGAGTCACGGCGTACTTTACCTTCTAAAAAGAGAGAAACGGATCTCTGAGAATGACAGTCGCCTAGTGCACGTAGCCAGAATCAATCAATTCAGGAATTATATACCGGGAATTTAGATTGAATCCAAAATGATAATTGTGAAAACAAACGAGATGTTTGGAAGATAAATAATAATGAGCAGCGAGCTGCCTGATAATAAATTATTTGTAATAACAACGCAATTATTGACGGTAACAATTGTCTTCTATATTATGAATATTTGTTGATAACAGTCATCGTTGAATTGATGTATGTACCCAATTCCGTTCTATAATATTGTCATTGTCTCATTGTTATATCACATAAAATTTAGTTTTATTTTTGCCATATCGCTCGTTGCTCCGCTCGTCGGTCGAATCACTCGAATCACTCAAAACGCATGGTTGTTCGTATAATCTGGCTGTAATGGAGAGGAGAACTTGTCTCCGCACTACTATTCAAAGCCAGATCGATCGCAAACATATTATATTCACACACGTAGCATACGTGCGACAGTGTGTTTGATCTTTTCATCTATATTACCGGGTAAAATACACACGGGGATTTTGATGGGTCGCATTGACATTTCTGTGGGGGTGTTTATCCCGGGCAAACGTTTTCGACCGTCATAATTACGAGTTAACGACCGAACAATGCGCTGTTTTCTGCGATCGCGGGAGGAAAAATAAAACGGATGTACGAGCTCGGCGAATAGCCCTGTACATCGCGCGATATGAATCGTGTTGTCGCGCCGCCCGCGGGATAATTTGATCGTTGATGCCGCGCGCCCGCGCGGCAGCGTGCGAAATCAATTTTCACGTTAACGAGAACCGGCCGCCTCCCCCATACCCCCCATAGCTGCAGCGAGTATGTGGATTCGGGTTGTTTAGCAGCGTAAGCCGAGCCCTGCGTAAACACGTCCCGGATATTTGATGTCACGCGACACTGCCTCGTGTGCCCGCGCGCCAACGTAAAAGCCCATCTGTACACCTGTATATACGAGCCGAGTCACGCGCCTCGATCACTCCAGTAAGGAGCTGCATCGACGCACCGGTGGAAAAATATAACGTCGCCTGAGCCAAATCGAGAAAATATTGTATTTTGTTGGGGAGCGAAGGATAAGCGGGAGAATTATACGCGTAATCGAGAGCCGAAACGACGAGCCTAGTTTATCGTTCTCGAGCAGGTATGTGGATCCGGTACTCCCTCTGAATTCCGCCCGTACTCCCATCGGAATTTATAATTGCATGGTTCATAAATTTGATGCTGTTTCGTCAGCATAAACTTATTGTTTATTGGCAAAGATAAAGAGTACTATTCTCCCATCAGCCCAAAGTACTCCATGAAAACTCTGTGGTACTCCCTCTGGGACAGTACTGAAATGAGTAGCCCCTCGTAGTAAATGATGTGTGGTAAATGAGATTTCCAATTTTTAACCATGAATCCGCTTTTGGGAGTGAAAAATTCTACATTCCACCTATAAATCGACGTGTCTTACGAAGAAAGACACATCTCAAACTGTCCGCGAAGAAAGACACATCTCAATTTGTCCGCGAAGAAAGACACAACTCGCAATCTAGCCGCGAAGAAAGACACAACTCGCGTCTGCCCGCAAAAAGGATACATGGCGCACATCCCACAATTTTCCGACGTAAAAAATATATGGAATGAAAGCTTAGAATGAGTGTTATCATTGACAAAAAAACAAGCCTTTTCTACAGTTTAAGCTCTTTTTTCGTTAATATTCGCGGGAGAATAATTCCGACATTTGTCTTTCTTCGCGGACAGATTCAGTTATGGGTCTTTCTTCGTAAGACACGTCGAAATGAACTGATACGGGATCAGACTATCCACTGTTGCTTCGTGGCGGGGTCATGATCCAGCTTTCGCATTTTCGATCTATTGAATATGGATAAATATAATAATAAGATTGCCATAACTAAGTGTGTGACTGACATGTTGATCTCGGCATTGATCGAATTTGAACCTTCCTAGGACAATTTGATTTCGATGTAACTTCATAGACACGTTAGTTTGTCATTAGTTACACGTCACCCACTAATCTTGATATCGATCGCATCCGATTTAGGCTAACTAAGGCCCAATTTGGTCTCGATTGCATGGTCTAATTTCATGATATTTTGTAGGCAGAGTCTTGTGAGGTCAGTTGTGAGGCACGATCTGATTCCGATATTCATACAACCAAAACGCGCAAGAGAGGAAAATATCATTGTTACAATCAAGAAATAAATTTGACTTTGTTTGGAAATCCTTCGGGAATGTGTAATTGCGAGAAAGCCTCTTCGAGAAAGCTGTGTAGGGAAAGACGTAGAAACAATAAGTATAACAATGAAATTCTCTACCAATGCTACTTCTATCCTAATCCCTACTTCGGTCGCTCATTACGACACTGCTGCATTTTGCAAAAAAAAACAGCACAATTGGATTCGATAACGAGTGTTGTAAGTTTGACTCTTAGCTCGTGCAGCCAGAGGCTCGAGCGAAAACAGCGAGCCAATAAAGAATCTGATCACGAAGGAGAAATTGCAGTGTGTTATCGTGTTGGTGGCACCTTTCGAGCCCCGGCTGCAGCACAGCGAGGTGATACGCCGGCCGCGAGAGAGAGCCGGTGAATTATCAAGGCCGAGCTACCCGAGATTAATTTTTAATCAAGCTGCAATCCGCGGATGCGCGAAAATGTCAAAGCGTCGCGGCGAATGAAAATGAAACGCGCGGAATCGGCCACTGGCTCGCTTTTTCCCACCCCATCCCTCCCTCGTCCCACTCTCGCCTTAATTGCGAGAGTCGCGGCTATATCCGTGTGATTCTTTTCTCTCCGAGCCACTTCAATGAATTGCCGCGATGCTTTACGCTCATGAGGTCTCGCCGGCTCTCGGGATGATACTTAGCCGAATTGCCAATTGTAATATGGATGCCCGTTGGTCCGAGTTAAGAAAGATTCAAAATTATTTATCAGGAGCGCTGGGTCAAGTTTAGATCGTTTCATTTTAATTCGAATTTTTTGAGTTTCGGTTAATTTCACACACGACGCCGCATGTCGATCTTGAACGAGGAACTCGGATGAACTGTGTGAGTACGGGAATTGCGATAGGATACGATTCCGTTAGCTGTTGGTAAATTACGAATTAGTGAGAACAGGCTGTTCGATGAATCATGACTTGGGTCATCGACTGAAGAAAAACGCATCTTCGGGAAAACGCAATAGAGCAAATTGAAACGATGTAACAAAAAACGAAAGAACATTTTTTTTCAGAAATAGAACTGGTTGACGCGAGAAGATGCAAGTGAACAAAAGTTGTTACGACGTGGAATAATTGATGGAAGAGAACAGGACAACCATCACGATGCACCGGTGAAACAGCTGCCCAAACATTGGCCGGAAACTCGCTCTTTCCTTTTTTTTCATCTCCGAGTGATATTACGAATGGTAGAACGTTGTTAGTTAATTAAACTCTCGCATTCTGATGGGACGATACGCAGCGTTGCATTTTTTTCTCACTACACAACAGAATGTAATCAAAGCGATTGTAATCAACATAATTATGTATCTTTCATTATTGAAATCATTCATCATGATATTATTCGTCTTCATTTGAAAAAAAAGAGTTTTTTTTTAATTTATACTTCTCTAGTTAAAGCTTATATCCTTTTGGTTTTTTTCCAAACAAACGAATAACGAATGGAGCCCATAAATCGTCAATAGATAATAGCAGATGTCGAGCTGTGACGAGAGATGATCAAATCAAATCAACTAAAAATGAAAAATAACTGTCATACATGAGGATTGATGGCTGGAAATAGTCAATAGGGAATGTGTCGAAAGATGATGAAAGATGAGCGAAGATAAAATGGATAACCAAAGACGAGAGATAATGAATCGACAACGGAAGAGACGATCAAAAGACACTCTTTTTGTTTATCGATCAAGCAAAAACAAATGTCAACACCGAGCGAATTCGAGTTGATGAAAATGTAACGAATCGCCGAGTTTGGCGCAACAGTTACGCAATACCGTGCTCTTGTGACACTCAATTCCTGCCAATCGTCACGTCTCGCTGATACCACCTGGGCGGACGCGCGCGCGTATATGTACTCGCTCTGTCCGCGTTCTGACGATAAAATTTCGGAGGTCGGGGTCGCGGCCTCCCGAGACAGACGCCCGCTGAATTTCAACCGCGGCGTATGAAGCCATTTGTTACTTTTATTGCCAGCTCCGTGGTTTCGTCGCTCTTCTCTCTCTCTTATTTCTCCTCCTGAATATATATACGCATTCACTCGAGGCACGAGCGCACTCGCGAGTTGCGTGACTCGAGTTGTGCCGCGCCGCCCTATATACAGCTGTCGCACGCTTTGCTTTTCTAATGGGCTCCGTTAATTTTTCGTTCTCCGGTCGCCGCAAAAGGGCCGCGCCAGAATATCGGGCCAAGCGGGCAGGTCCCGCTGCAGTAACTAACCCCCGGCAAGACAGAGAGATGGGTTGCGCAGTATGGAAATCCAACGTTTGCTCTTACCAACGTATACCGCCGCACTGATTTGCCCTGCATTACGTACAGTGAATTACTCGCGGGTGATGGACCGACTTGTAATTATGCTCCGCGCAATGATGCACTGCGAGAACTCACCTGCAACACGTAAAACGAAACACCACTGCGTGGATTACACTTCCGTCAAATCAGTCCCGGTCTAATTCTCCTGCTGCAATTGGATCGCACACTCGCACATTGTTCAAACGCTGCTGGGGCGCATTTTTTATTCAACCAATCGTGAATGGAATAGGCAGCTCTCACAACATCCCGAGCGATTCGATAATCTTCAATATCTTACGATGATGCCCTCGTGACTCTTTCTATTTCAAGTGATGGCCTGTCAAGTGAACGAATTAACTCTTGATTTATTCTTGGATAAGTCCAGTTGGCGTCGCCAATTGAAGAAGCAGGAAATGATGAGTTTTGAGGTTCTACTGATCCAATCTTATTTTTAGAAGCAGATTAAAATTTAAATTTAGGATTTTTAAATGAATCGATCGAAGGGCGTAGAAAAAATAATCGTGATTTAATTTGTCACTGGAATATACTTGAACGTAAAACTATAATGTATTTGATGGATGACTCTTCCAATTGAATTATATACCAAATAAAAAATTTGCTATTCATTGGCAGACAGTATTATACATGACTCTCGTGGGTGTAACGGGATTATTCGATTTTTTTTATGAATTATATTCTTTTGAAAGATAATCATGAATGAAAGATAAACTTATTACAGCCAGAATATGTTGTTAGACAATGAAAACGGATTGTCGAATGTGGTGTAGCTCGCCGCCTATCTACCGGCATCCATCAACGACTATGCCCGGCCGAATCTCTGCATCAGCAACTTATTCGCGTGACCTCGTAATTCTGTGGGATTGGCTGGAGTCTGGAGGCCAGTTTTGGCTTTAGATGTTGATGGTTCGATGGGTGGCAGGCAAAGTGGACGACACCCGGCGCCAAAGCCTTGCACGCAATTTGAGCTTACGAGGACGCACAAATATCTGATAGCGCCGAATCGATTAAGCGACGATCAAGTCGCAATTCAATCCGGTCGCGCGTGTTTTGTATATGTTTCACAACTATTTATCTGTGAATCGCGTCGATGGATAAATGAATAAATAGCTGGATAAACATACAGCCAGGCCCGCGTATATGTGCCTGCAGACACGGTCATTCTACCAAAATACGATAGGGCGGCAAGCTTATCAGACTCGAGCTTTTCTCTGTATGTGCAGGGGAAAAACATTTGGAGCGTCGCGCACGCGCGAATGGAATCACGGAGAGGCGATAAAAGCCGGGCGTAATAATTGAGGTCGGATGGAAAAAACTGCTCGTCCGTCTTGGGTGACGAGCGGCCGGGAGCGAGCTCCTGCGCGATGACTTTTTTATTGGCCAGAGCGACTGCGACGAATCGGCCGATTGTCCCGGGAGAGACGGGGGGGGGAGGCACGACCCGCGTCGATAAGTAATCGAGCCTCGTAGACGCGATTGCGATCACCGCGGCTCGAGCCACCGTAAACGCTCCACGAGAGGTTTATTGTGCTCCCGAGGTGTATATATACGTATAGCGACGACCGGACGACGATCGACGGGGATTGCGTGGACGCGTATACCGAGTTTCCCTCGGCAACTTCGTGACGAAGCGATGTTTAAGCATGACGTATAATTGCCCTCGGAAAATACCGGTGATCCTGTTGAATGCCGTCGCGGCGTTTGGAAGATTGATGGATCTTTCCTTACTTCTGTATCCATAAGAGATTCTGTAGCTATTTGTCAAAAGTATACTTTGAAGATCGAGTAAAGGTGACCGGGAAGCTATACTGCTATTTGTCTAGACACAAACTTCTCCAACTTTGTCAAGATACAACTCGATTTACATCCCATTCGAACGCCATTACATTTGTTCCCATACCATCTAATGATCAGTATTTTTCTGACATTGCAGTAATTACCTTAGACACGTTAATTATCAATACAGAACAGTGGTTAATTCGACTGACCCACATTTGGATCAGAATACCTCGTGAAATACTTTTCTATGGAATTCGTTGCAACTTTGCAAGAAAAACTTCGAGATGAAAAAAAATTTGTAAACTGCCATTGAAGCTTCCGAATTTATGCAAAACGGGCTAATTCAAGCGCGACAATTGTAACCATCTATTCGTAAGTAATTATCGTGATCCATGGCATCAACCCATCTTATGACCCGAAGCATCACGCCAACCCAGCGCGTCGAGGCACAAGTCGCCAGACCCGGGGACGTTATAGAGTACAACAGAGCAACAGCGCCTCCGCCTTGGGCTCCGATCGGATCACGCTAAAATATTCACTCAGAGCCGCTGCTGATCCGGGGAATCAGCGATCCCCAAATACCACCCGGAATTCAAATTAGCTGCACACCACGTGAGAAATCGCGGCTTTCTCGCACGAGGACGTGCTTGGGGTTTAAGCCCCGACGCGCGACGATCGCAATTGGGGCTATCCTAAGCTACGCTGATTCCGAGCCGAATTGGACGAGCTACGGACGTGCGATGGAAGAGTCACCCGGCTCCCTATCGACCACGTCTCTTATTGTATATACTCTTCGGCTCTGCCACGCGATGGAAAAAACCCAATTCTTCTGAGCTGCTCGCGAATAGTTATACTTTTCGTGCATTTTCCGAAACGAACAAATTCAATTGTCTAATAACAATGTCAATCTGCTTTGTCAGACTCCGTCATACGTTATTGACACGATGAAGATGTCCGAAAGTTGGATCGCTTTCCAACTTGGATATGCAAGCGAAAAACTAATCTCTATCAGTCTATCTGTTTATACAGGTGCTCTTCAAAATTTCCATACGAATTTTGCACTCGTGGAATTATTCATTTCCGCTATCTACACAGCACTGTAAGCTCGTGAATTTCAGATTAATTGCGATGCTGGTTGAATATCATTATTGTGTTAGGGACAAAGACTCACGTGATACGATTTTGTTGCGGAAGATTTGTATCAGAATGAGCTCTCCATTCCGTTTCGCTGCAGGATTCTCCGTGATTCAATCTGCACGACGGTTTTGTGGTGGACAAACATATTCCGAGACTAATTGTGTAGATGTTTGCAAAACATTCGAAGCTTCGGATCAAATGAAAATCATTCTCTCTCTCGTCATTCATTTTATACGCTCTGCCCTATCGAAGTCAACTCCATTGACATATCGCAATATATTAAATTTTAGTTTATTATTATTATTATTACATGAATTAATTGGCACACGTTACGGGCGTCAAAATGAATCAACCATTACAAAAAGAACAAAATAATAAGGTAGAACAATATTTTGCAGTCTGCATTGTTAAAAACGTTGTTCAAAATATATGAATGTATGGGTAATATAAAATACATTCAATAATTGTACACTGTTTTAGTCCATGAAATACAATATTTTTCATGAACTTGTAAGTATTATACGAGTTGAAAATTTCTCCAACGGCTTCTCATAACTAGGTTATCAAATTCAACATACAAACTTTTGAAGTCCAATCAATGATGTCCTCAATAATGTCAATGAATATGTCTCTAGATTTCTTACAGTGAATATTCACTGTAAACATCAGTCAAATGGCATTGTATTCCAGTATATAGTCACTGTAGCTACAGCGACCCATGATCATTTCCGACTGATATAACAGTGAATATAATATATATGAGTCCGTCGAGGAAGGCGAAGAATAATTTGAAGGGTCGCGCGGAGAATCCAATCGGAACCCGAATTTCTCGATGCGGCGTCGGATCCTCGCGTCATGGCTCAAACAGGCGGTACACCGGGTATATACAAAGGGCAAAAAGACCAGAACGATGGTCGCTCTCTTTCAGTGTAATTACGCCGGTTCATGCAAAGCAGCAGCAGCAGCAGCGGCAGCAGCACGAGCCTCCCCCTAATTGGATCGCGGTAAATTTCGCGATACGCGTCCCAATTCAAGCGGACGTTGGCCGATGGCGCGGGCTCGTTAGCTGAAAAACGAAGAGCCGAGTATAATTCGATGCGCCCCGCAACGAGTACAATTGGCGCCGGCCCTCTTTCCCCTCCCGACTCCTCCGCATACATCTGTGTGCGGGTGGGTTTACATACGCAAACACGCGCGACATATCGACAGCGCCGCGGCCCCCTCGCAATGATAGCCCGCGTACCCAACTCTGTTTCGGACGCTTTTATCGCTCCGATTTAGATTCCTCCTCGCAACTGTTGTTTTACACTACGTACAGATTGCGCCTCGTTGTTTTTCATTCTCGTTCTCTCCCGTCGCATTGAGTCAAAATCGAGGGGGCAGTATATATAACACGAGAGGGCGAGGAGCGTTTGATCGCGGCCGAATCGCGACCATCGTGTCATGCGAAACGAAAGCAGTAATATCGTATCGGTCGGGCCCCCTTATGTCGGCTAGGGCAGATTATGTCGAGCGCAGAGAGCGGATATTCGTTTTTTTTTGCGTGCCCGGTGGATAGGGACGAAAAAAAACTTTGGCTCATCGCGGAATAGATACTGAATTAACAACCGACCGAATGGTCCGTTGAGAGAATCTCGCGGGCTCATCAATGGTGGAATGAGCAATATCAGTGCGACGTGATTATATTCCGAATACATACGAGCGTATTTGGGCGATTCAATTTTCACAATGACGTATATTCCCCGAACGAGCCGCTCGAATAACCGAAACGATTCGCCACGTCCCAGCTGACCGGTGCGAACTCTCGACCGTCGAGAGGGAAAAAAATGTTACACACCATGTACATATGTATACGTTATTCGTTTCATATTTGTCGAGGCTGGACGAGACAGCCTACACGTATACCTGACGGGGGAGCCGAAAGGGACATAGCGCGTATATACAGAGGAGAGAAAAAAAAAGAGAAATTCGGACGAGATCCCCCCCGAGCGCTGCGAAATATCTTCGATTGACTTAGGCGCGGTCCGGAATTATTGGCTGACGCGCGCGTGACCTCTCCGCGATATTTCAATCTCGGGGCGTTACGCTTTCCCATCGATTTCTACTCGTCTCTCGTGTTTTATTTTTCTTCCTTGCCGCCCCCCACGAGACTTTGTCGTTGTGGCGTAGGTAGTGCCACTCGCCCGTTTCATCTTCTTTTTGCGGGGATTTTCTGACGCTACGTTTTTTTTTCTTGACTCCGAGGCACGTGGGAAGAATGTCGTGGATCTCAAGGACATCGGGCTTGGTGGCAGCCAATGAGCGGAGATGAAATAAAAGCTGGATTGTTGATACGATCGGGACGTGTACACACCAGACGAGTTACACGCGAATTTGGTTGAGCGAAAAAAGTCATCTGTCTCGCGCGCGTCACTCGAGTTTTTTCGTCGCACATCGTACAACATACGCTCTGTGATCGGGGAGCTTTGTTTTAGTAGTCAGAATTTTGGATGGATTGATCGTGTACTTTTTGAGATGATCGCCAGCTGCTGTTAAATAGTGAATTATTTTGATTCAGAGCACACAGTCGATGATATTTCGATCCATCTCATCAAAAGTCTGTTTGACGGAATATATCAGATCAATATTGAACGAACGTTGGACAAACTGTGTTCAAAGCCTTGGAAGTATATATTGCCTAGTCCAATACCGTCCAAAGTTGGATAAATACGAAAGTAAAGTCTATTTGGGTCTGAAATATCCGCAGCTACATTACAAGTCAACGAATTTTGTTACTCAGGGGGGCCGGAAAATGTGAATTTTTTTCTCGCTTTTTTTTTCACTTTTGAATGAATCCAGAATGTGTTCCACTGAGCCTCATGAATAAACATTGATTGAACGTTGTGATTTTTCAGCGAATGAAAATAATTTTGCAACTCGTTCAAATACCAGTCAAAAATGAAATAATGTCATCGATGAAAATCACTTCTCTTCAACGGACGAGCGATCAATGAATAGTCGAGCGTTGCGGAATCAATATATACTTGAGTTGAGCAATATGTAAAAATTGGTTGGAGAGCGCGAGAAGCAGTGGGAGAATCTGTCCGCCCGAAACAGCATTGCGAGAACGTCAGTCAATTTTTCGAGCATTCCGAGTGGTTTCGCCTGTTCCTCGGATCTGGTCTTTCCCGGATCGCCTTGGTATCTCCGAGCTGATTTTGCCGGTGGCCACCTCGTCGATTTAGCCCCGGGCCTTTAGCTCTTTGTCCCGGAGGACGCTCGAGCTAATAGCTGATCGAATCGGTTGCGGCGAGCCGGGAGGACAATTGATTGGACGCTGCTGCTGCGCTGCTGCTACCGCTGCGCGATCGTGTAGCGGCGATTATTATAAATCACAACTGTACCTCGCGTCTATTGTTTCTCCGTGACGCGATCGCCGAAGACGAGCCGCCCGGGCGAGCGAGAAATTACCGGAGCGCCCGGGAGAGCTGGTGCCATGACGAACGGCACTCGATTCGATGTATACTTATCTCGGCCGGCCCTGAGTCACAGCTGGCGGTAACTGATGAATACTGCTCGTCGTTATGCTGGACGCGTTTTCATGCTCTTGTATAGCACTGAGATTTATTTCGGTTCCCTTATTAGTTACGAAGAAAAAAATACTTGAAAAAGACCTCATTTTCCAGCCTCTCAAACTCGACTTACGGGAGCTGTTAACGTTCAGAGGTCGGTGTGTTAAGAAAAAATGTGTTCACTCGAAAGTTTAATTTTATATTCGTGCACTGCGCTGAACTACTGCGCGCTACTGCGTTTCATCGCGTTTAGGCCACTTTATCTGTGACCGGCCGCCAACACAAACTACAACAAACCAAATCCAAAAATGTACGGATTTTATAGATTGGGGCATTTACCAAATAGAAACGGTAAAATCTATACCAGAGAAAATACCGTGGGAGTCGAAACAATGAAAAACGCTCACCATTGGCTAGTGAGGAAATCCATATGGCTGAACTGTGTTATTCACCGCTGTGGCAGATTCAATAAGGATTTGAAAAGACTCTCGGGCGCTTTTCATACCTATAAAATCTCGACGAAATACTTCTGCGCGGCTCGTATGAGTAGTGGAGCACGTTGATTGCTCCGGAGCAAAATGAATTCTCGGCTGCGGGCCTCGATGAGCTGGGGAAAAGGCTAGAGAATCACAAGGTCGATCGGTGTGCCGACGTGAAAACCGCGACCCCCCTGCCACCACTTTTTCCCCAAACAATAAAGGCAAATATCGCCGGGGCCGAAGTGGCGCAGTTACCAACAGCCCCGCCATGAGCCGCTCGAACCGCGGGCCGCACGAAGGAAAAAAAAGCCCGCGCCGCCACTCGATAAATTCGATGAGCTCGTTAGACACGGTCGACACATCTCGGCTTGCCGCACCAGCTGCGTCTAATTTCGGCCAAGACGCGCCCGGGTGTATACATAAGCCATGGAGATGGGGCGCGCTAGAGCTAATGTATGTTACACGAGAGTTGAAGTGGGGCGCGGTGCAGAGTCGCGAGGTGCGCGCGCGACACTTGGAATAGTTACGGTAAGATGTACACGGAACTCGGTGGGAGTACGCCTGAATGCTCGTTTGATGCAGTAGCTTCCGGGGGAATGGAATATGACGAGCTAGACGCGCGTGTCATACTTGTCGCGCGACGACACTTGATACTATTCGTCAACTATTCGTTTTGACGATTGTCGGAGCAAATGAGCGCAGCAAATATATTATGGCGCTATTGTACGAAAGAGCAAAAAGCTAATATTTCATTTGGAGCCATTAGCTTGTGATGGAATTAGTGGGGGAGGGGGCAATTCATTGGGCGCGACACTTATTAGCCTGAGGGAAAACCGATGTAGCCTCTCTCACACACACACACACACACACACACACACACACACACAGTCTGTTGGGGGGAAAAGATATATTAGAAATTTCCATTGGCAGAGTAGGAATTTGCCGAGGGCCGAGCGTAAAGTAGAGACATAGTCGAAATCCCGCGCGGGGATTTACGAGCCGTAAATCCGAAAGCAGCGAGTCTTTATCCTTTATACAGCTATACGAATTCGACCCGGAAATCATTAACACACTTCCATACTGGCCGAGAGAGAGAGGAGCTCTCGTATCTCGGTCGAAATACGCTGAAATTCCATTAGCAATAACGCGCTCGCGCGTCATGCACTCGTACCCAGGTATGACACGGTTTGCGGCACTCGAACCAACACACACACTACGACGGGCGCGTGGCGCTGGTGGGGCGAGGTGATGCGAGCGTTTTCTCGCCCAATCAATAAGAGCCAGCTGGAATAAAAGATGAGAGTGCGCGCTTTGCTAGCTACTTGCGGGCCCGCGAAATGCCTGCTCCCCCGCGCCTATATAGCCCCGGGGAGCGTTTGCCGCCGCGGCCGCGTACACATATAGTACGCCCCAGCCTCGCGACGCAGTCTTTTAACGCCGGGACGCTGCGTATGAATAATTGACGGATATCTCGCGACTCGAGCTGTGCCAGCTGCCATAGGGTGTCGCACGAGCGAGGCTCGAGTGTCTCGGGGACGATCGGGTGGGGCTGCAGGTTTGTAGGTCAAAACATCTTTACACTCTTGTTCCGCTTGTATTTGCCAATTTGAGTGGCAGAGATCTCGAATCCTCTGAATGGCTGTTCTCCGTCGAGGTGACTATATTGCTGTCGTAAACAGCATCTTTGTTTGAATGAAAATCGACCTTTCGAATCGCCCGCATATTTGAATCTTCGTTTTTCTAATCTACGAGTCGTGGAAATTGGGGTGTTCTCATTCTAGTGTTCCCAGAAAATTTCAAAGGTACACCCATCATATCTTTAGTACCTCTTGGTAATAAAGTTAATGACATTCAAAGTAGAGCGAATACAAGGTCAATTTCTGACAATTTCTAATTCACTTCGTGAGGTGTTTCTTTCAATGCGTATTATATCAAGTGCTCCTATGAGTGCCAGCAATAATATATTAGTTCATAAATATAGATACATGGATCGTGTATTTTTTGGTAAATGCATACATTACAAGTGAATGCGTTGAGAACAATTGATAATCAGATTGCATATGTTGCATGTTTCATGAGGTTGAATACCCATGAGAATCAGCCTGGAGAGTTTCAGTGGAATCATACCGTATGCTCCGCTATAGACAATGAACGATTGGTCAAGTTTATGCGATTCACATTGGAGTATATTCTTTTCCCGGAATAAGAAAATTGTGGAAACTGTATTTCTAATTGTTTGAATTATAAGTGGTGGAGTATTTATAATATCTGCATATATATTTTTGTGACCCACGGAAGAAAAAAAATTCTTTGCAGAGGCCAGCACGCCATGTTGGAATTTTACTCTTGCTGGGACGAGAAATACTGGACTGACCCGTATACAAACAAGAAAACGAGAAATTCTGAATTTCGTTTAAACAATGTTGTCCAAAAACGAGAATTACTTCAAGATACTAAAATCAAATTATCATCAGGATATCATGGTAAACTTGGAGGAATGGATTTCGATCAATCACAATTTTTCCACCAACTAGAACTACGGCCATTGTGTGAATTCATCGCTGCAAAGCTATTCAAAATTGCGCCGAGTCTCGGCAAAATCAGTCTGACATGAATTAAATGGGTCATCCTCATTAAATTGTGAGCTACTCGAGGAAGATCAGAGAGCCGGTGGTGTGAATGAAAACAATAATCGGGGAAAGTGGCACACCGGCCGGCGACAAAGTAGTTCGAAACGAGCAAAACAAGTGCTGAGACAGACAAGTGCAGCGCATCAGAGAGCCTCTTAAACAAGAAATGGAGAATTGTCGTGAGTCCGTGGGCAAACAAGCGCAGTCGGCGCATACGCGCGCCCGGCAGAGCAGTTCATGCGTACGCGCGCGGCAGACAGCGGCAGTGCAAGAGAAGTCATAGAGGAGAAATAAAAGAAAAGGGGAAGAACAACGAGCGGAAGCGTTTGACTCAGGCAAAAGCCACTATAAAGCGTATCCACGTGTGTCGATTAAGCCGCGCGCCACGTGCCAAGGTATTAATGTCACGTACGGCATGCGTGGATTTGAAATTCATTGGGACGCCCTGGTGAATTAACTGTTTTTGGGGATTCCACCAGCAGCACTGTCGACTAATGGAAATTCTAATGAAGCTCGAGCGGGAGAGTAGTACGCTGCGCAAAAAATCTGTCCCGCTGCAACGGCGAGCAGCTTTGATCTCCGGCTTTTTCCACGCTTCCCGCCAACCGTTACTCCCTACCTGTCTTACAATCCCTTTTGCAATGTAGCCGCTCGCCTTCTTATGCTCTCCAATTAAATTAACCAAATTCAAATGGAATGAGGTACAGGCGCTGATGCATGATTTTGTACGACCCGTCCCTGATACAAAATAGTCCATAGCTGACGCCAGACCAGTGAAGCACAGAATCATATAGGATGTTACTTTTACTCTTTTTATATCTCGACTATCTCTAACATTTCTACCCTCGGCACTAGTTTTATTTGACTTGCGTCTACGCTGGTGCGTGAAAATACTAATACCAAAATAAAAATAATGAAAATGTAGCGGAAAAAGATGGGTCAAACGGCGGCCCCAGCGTCAGGGAAGCGGCCCTCGAGGAGAAACCGCTCCGACACTCGAGCCGCCTGGCCCAAAAATGACCAACGCGCATCGAGGTGCGCATCCCCACCGGGCGCCGCGGGCTCTCATTGGTGCGGAGCGATCGTGCGATCCCATTGGTGCAGGGTCGGCGCCGCTCTTATTGGTGCGGAACGAAGCAGCCAGCAGTGTCAAAAAGGGGACCGGCGGCAGCAGAGTTTCATTCAACGCTTGCCTCTTCTACTGTGTCCATCAGGTAGGTGGATCCACGAGCTCCTGCGGCCGTGATCATGACGCGGGGTTGCCAACCACGCAGAATGATAATGGTTCCTTCTTCGGCGCCGGAGCCGCGCCACTGCACTTCGGGCATTTTGCCCGCACGTATCCTGGGGTCCCGCAGCTGTAACGCATCAGCTGGCTTGGCTCCTTGACAGCGGTACCGGTCGTGGTGGCTTCTTGCTCAGGGGTCTGCAGCATTTGACACTCGCCGCGCCTGTGTCCAAGGCAACGGCAGTACGAACAGCTTATTTTCTGCTTACCCATCTGCTTCGCTGAAGAGGCCTTCTTCGATGTCGTATTCGACTGTGGAGTCACGGTCGACGAGTCCTTCTCCTTTCCTCGTTGTCGAGCGCTTCTAAGTGGTGTGCCTATTCGACATCTACATAGTGTAACGTCCCGATTTATTTTCGGTAGTCGAAAATTATAAAGAGGCGTTACGCGAACGACCGCCTAGCGGTTTGCGGTGCGTTTCGGAAAATGAAATGAATTATTCCGCGGCGTGGCTAGAGGCTGGAGGCGCGAGGGACGGGCGATTCGATTCCCGAGAATCGGAGATTTTTCAAAATCGTAGTGAAAGAAGGGAATTCTACAGGGAGCGATCTACTTTTTCTTTAAGTCGTGCAAATTATTATGTTTATATCTTACCTTTTTGGGTGAGGTGGCGTGAATCAATAAAATATTTTTGGATTTCTTTCTCCTTTATTAGCAGTTGACCTTTATACCACTGCACTTTTTATTGAATATACAGAGATTACTATGCACGCACGGTGTTGATACAATCGACCGAATAACACGGGTGGAATAGTAGAAAGCGTATTGTAGCGAAAATGAAATTTTGGAGCTCGAGAGATGCTCTATGATTCGAGGTCTACAGAGAACTAGGGCTTGCTTCAACGGAGCGCACTTGGAAAATTTTCGGGAAAAGATAAATCCAACGATGTTACGCGAGCAGGTATCGATAGTTGGGAAAAATGAAAGATAGCCGGAGCGGCGGCTAATAGATCTGTGTATTACAAATTTTATGATAGGGGCACCGGGCCACTTGGCCAAACTAGAAGAAGACCCCGCGTGTATCGGACATTCGGCGCCTTATAAGTAAACACTTGAGGTGATTAGGGAGTGCAGAGGTGGGCAGAGAGAGACAAGTCCGCTGCCGATAACAATCGGGCTTAGGCGGCCTGTTTATGATAGGCATCTCCGCCGACACCTTGGCAATTTGTTTTTGACGAAACCGAGTGGACCGATCGGTGAATCATCGCCCCAGTGATAATCAAGAGCTCTCGATTGATTAGAAATCACAATGTTTCGCCAGCGAAACATGAGATTCTATCGAGAGCTTATGGGGACGTTATAATAGCTTGATTGAGCTGAACTACTCTTATCATAGAAAATATTTAATGCCTTCGTGAAAGCGGTACGGCGTGAAGCGCATACTCTCCTTGACCTATCCATATCTTCTAAAATAATCCGGTCGCTCGCTCCTTGTAAAACACAAATACAGTCCTGTCACGGTCACCAGATGTTGCTTTAACAACAACGAAATTGTGAGAAGGGGCAAAGGGTCCTGATGAGCGACAGAATATTAATTAATCGGTCGACTTTCTATATATCTTCACTTTATTTCTGTACCAAACTTGGAGGGTCCGGTGTAACTTTTCACTCGGAGCGCCTCAGTACAACTAACTAGCTTTTCCGCTCGTGCCAAAAACTGGCCGCTCGAAAACGAATATCACACCCACTTGCTGGGCTTGGGGTTTTATTGCCCCGTCCTTACAATACGAGTTTCCAGGTATAGGAACACGCGCTATCTCAATATTCTCTCGCTCTCAATCCAACACCAATAGTCGTGAAGTCGCTGCGTGCGATTCGCTTCCGGATGCTGAGCTTTGACATGCCGTACAGCATATCGAGTTGGGACTCCTCCCCAGTAGTCACGGCCAACTCGGCGATAAGGATCCTTTTCAGTGCGATGAACATTTCAGTCGTCGCATCGGCCTGTTGAAGTGTCCCGAAGATATCGGCGAGTACCTCGTGGTCACCTCGTTTTGGGGCGAACGCCTGGTGGATGGAATTCATGGCCATGTCCCAAGTCCTGATGGTGGCCTTGATCCCTCTCCTCCAGGTACTTGCATCGCTGGTGAACAGCAATGGTAGGCCATCTGCGTCGCTAATCCGCTCTTGGTCCTTGTAAATGGTCACCACGGTGGTAAATTCCCTCACCGTGGCTCTGTCGCGCTTGCCGTCGTACCTGCATCGGCACGAGGCAAAGCTGCCAGTAGGTCGTTGTACAGCCTGTGGTGCGATCGCATCCACCAGGCGCTGCATTTGTTCCTCCGTTAGGTTCATCGCAGGGTCGCTGACCAAGGAACTGCTCGATGTTGAGCGTAATGTCGCCGTTTTGCGTAGTTATTTCCTCTCCGTGTTGTAGATTCGGGCCTTGAAGTTGGGCGCCAATTATATTATCCAACCTCATTCATAGATTGTGGTACGAAGTTCGTCAAAACCGATGAGGTTTGGCTGCGGCTCCGATGCCGTCAAGTTAGCGGACGCGTTCAGTTGCTCCATGTGCTGCTCTCGGGGAGAGTAGTGTGCTCCCGAGCGCGTTGACTGTGGCGAGTGTTGGATTGGCATGTTGCAATCAAACGCACATCGTTTCATGCACACAAAATGTCACTTACGTAGATTTTCCGTCTTCACTTTAGTGAAAAAAATCATTGAAGGTTGAAATTTTTTCAAGTTCGGGGTCACCAATGTAGGAATTTGATTATCAAAATTAACCAGAAGCTGTTGCTCAAATTATTACACTGTATCAAAAGTGCTGATATACCTTCTGGGTTTAATTGCACAGATATCAGACAAATCAACATGAGCTCCTGAATGTTGAATCAGATGGGACAGCAGATTCAGATTTTATAAATTACGGCCAGTAACTTTTGGATAGCTAAAGATTAAATTTCCACACACGCTTGGAGTATTTGAAAGTTTCGGTGATATTTCAACTCACTTCTCCAATAAAATTGATGTTAAATATTGTTGTGATGGGATAAAGCAGTGGCATCCGCTCCTGCAGAGGGCTGCTTAGATCCACACGGATTGATGTCACAAGCCGTGTATTTATTTGTAGAAAATACTAAGTTATTCAATTCAATGTATGTATCTTTATTACGACTCATTAGCCATAATCCGGCATCGAGCTATGAATGACCGAGTACGAAAATACTACATTTTTATGGTGTACAGCGAGGACTAGGACAATTATAAGCCTTAATCCGGTACGTGCCAACTGAGGGGCAATGAGGGATTTACTTGGGGATAGATTTGCGTGCTATCGTAAATAATTTCTTTCGGAGAATATGACCGTAAAGCCTACGTGCCATTCAACATCTCAACAAATATATTTTCAAATTTTTTTTCTCAATCGTGAGTGCCAATTGCTTAATCGTACGAAGCTTTGAGACACGCTCGTTATCACAAGCATATCAGAACGAATTATTTGAACAGGAAGTAAAAAACCGAATTAGTCCGATGTCGATCGGCACCCCTCGGTTTCCTCAAGAAACAAATCAGTATGCCGCAGATGTTTCATATCAGCCAGGAGAGGCAGTCGCGGTGCAAATAAGATGAGAAATCCATACGTTAGCTTGGCTTCGTTGATGATGCGGAGCGAGCAGACCGGAGGGGAAGTAGCGGATCGAAGAAGAAGAAGAGCTGCTCGATAGCTGCTCCGCTGAATCGTCGGCTCGGATAAGCTCGATGTTAATACAGCAATTGCGACCGAGCCTATCATCGGGCGGATGAGTCGATGCAAGTGTCGGAGCTCTCTTGATAAAGACCCGAGTAATATCGGGAGTGGAGGAGCGGAAGCCAACTGCTCGCGATTACTCATCGACCCTGAAGTGCGCGGATGAAGTCAAAGCTACGCAGCTGGCTGCACCGGCTCATCAGTCTTCGGGCTGAAGTAGAATTTCTCTCAAGTCCCGATAAAAAATAAAATGCATCCCGAGAGGCTCGTGGACTTGGGTAACCAGAAGATTCGAAGATGAGTTCCGATGCCATTGGCTGTTTCTTCGGAGAAATGCTGCGAAGTTCAACGCGTCGAACTTAATAGTGGAGCATACTTCAGCAGAGGTTATCAGTCAAGTTAGGGGCCGCTGCCGCGTCTTCATCATAGCGTGGATCTGATGTTGGGTGATTACGAGATTTTGATTAGCCGATGTATCAAACAGCTTGACGATTATGAATTCACGTATTATATTCAAGCACGTCGCATTAAATTTCATTCCTCTAATTTATCTCTCTCGGCTTTCGAGGTTTTTCTCTCTTTCTCTCCTCCTCTGCGGGAAAAATCAGCTGGCATTGGTCGATTCCCAGGCGAATGGAATAAGGTCAAACCCTCGCTGCTATCCTTTGCAATTAGAAGCGCGCGCTGCTCTTTTGGGAGAAGGGTATAAGAGAAATTCTGGTTCCCTGGTGATTTTATCAATGAACTGCAAAGGATATGATAATTACGACGCTGAACGGCATCCCAGAAGGAGAATTAAGTAATAATCGATGCGGAGAACGAAATTGTATCTAATAATAATAATTTATGTCTATAGTGTTCGGAGAAGATGTTATTACACCTATGCAGTATTCCATTATAAGTGATATTATATTCCATAATGATGATAACTATAATCGAAGCCCTGCATAATATGACTATTGACTTTACAGCATATTAATTGTAATCACTTCTCGTCCAGACAAATAGTCGCGGTAATTAAATGAATTTGTGTAACGAAAATTTCTGTATCTATATGAATTCTGTGGTTTTGTAATAAAATCTGATACTTCAAATATTCGCGTCACGTTATCGTTTCAATTAAGGTACCTGTATTGGGTTTGATGGAATTTGGAACGAGATCAAGAATAAAAATAAATCAGGTATGTTTCTTTATTGCAGCTTTTGAAAAAATTAGCGAGCTGATTTGAGCTGTTGACATTTAATAATCATATAGTATCAAGCAGTGATGCTTATTTTGACAAATTCAATAGTACTCCATGATGGTATTTTATTTTAGAGTTACTTCCACATCATTATACAGATTCTCTGATTTATGAAATCTCCACATTTGAAAATGTAACCTATCGCTGCAATATGAAGTCATTAGCTCGTCTGAAACGTAGTTATATGAACGAAGTACTGCATACCATCTTGATACTTGCATTGTGTCAACAAGTTCTTCGAAAACATGTTGGAAGATTCAGAAAAGTTGGAAGGAGTCGAGAGGCGATAGTCGATCGAGTGGTCGCTCATCAATATGCCGAAGACGCTGGGTGGCGAAAAATTTCCTCGAGAGGATATGAAGCCCCTTCCCTGCTCAGCTAGATCAAACGACTTTGATTACATCTTGCTCACTACGGTCCTCCTTCTCTCCTTTTTCCCCCTCTTTCCTCTTATCCTCCGCCTTATTTTCCGTGCCCACCTTCCAGGTTAGCTATTAACTCCCTCTTGTCACCAGCAGCTTGGCTCTTTACGTATCCTTATTGAACAGCCGTTTCTTTTTTGTGTCTGCGGGAGGTGAATTATTTCGGTTGATTAACTTTCTCAAGCGGGGCATACATTTTTCACCCGACTCGTCTTATTTTGACGAACATGTTAGAGGCTCGAGTATTGCACCAGATTCCAAGCGATTCATTCGTTCTGAATCTACCAGAGAAGTTTTGAAATATACGATATGGAAAATTTCGAGCTGCAATTTAGAGGATGTGCGTATTTTCGGGAATTTCACCACAGGGTAATTTAGTCGGAGGATTTTCTTAATTGGACATCTGCACGGAGAAGCCAACACGCGTACACTCCGTCAAAACTTTAATTTCTTCAGTTGAATAATTTAGGAAGCTACACGACCTCGCATTGTCTGGCGCGTGAAGCACTAGCGCGCGGAATCGGGCAAAACTTTTTCACGCAATGGGAAAGAATAAGCGCTCGAAATTTCCTCTCCACGGCCAAAATCATTGTACTTCGTTTTCTTTCTGTTTTTCTCAAAATCCGCGAATCCTTACTGCTGGCGAAGTAGGCCACGATCCCCGTTGGAATATTAATAAAGGAGAATCCAAGATTAGTTGTAGCCAGTTGCGCAACCTAGCGAGAACAGATGATAATTCCGTCCCAGCGAATCGAGCCCGAGCTAGATTTCCTCGTCCCACCACCAAGACAGTCCCGAGCAGACGTGAATCATACGTGAAAATGATAAAAAAAAGACACGCGCGGGGCCGGTCGATACTCACAGGGCGAGCCGTGATTAACGACAGCTGGTGGAGGATTCGCGACACGAGCGCGTCGATGGGAAGTTGGGCCGACTGGTGTCTGTCGCGCGGCCTGGTGGAGCCGCGTGTCGCCTCGAACACGCCGATCAGCAATCCCGCCTGACGATCTCCGATTATTGAATCGGACGAATCGGCTCGCTTGGCAACTTTTGCTTTGATGGATTCCGATCCGATATTCGATTCTCGTGGGCTCGAGCCGAGCAGCTGCACACACACACGCACACCCACATTGCCTCCCCCGACCCACTTGCGACTCCAAGCTGCAGTTATACGGACAATCTCATTCGACGAATCTCCGGGATGTTAACCCTCTGAATTGCTCACAGCGGAGATTTACTGGGATCCAGTGAGCGAGACTTTTCACCGATGCTTTCAGTGAATTTTCAGTTGGCTACGGAACACCCGAGTATTTGAAGAGTCTTATCTCACATGCTCAATAAGCAATATTTCACTGGTGTGCTCGCAGTGAATATTATCACTTTCCAGAGTATCAATGGAATGTCGGTGACTGTATCGATCACAGTGAATTAATTCACTACCGGTAAACGTGTGTCCGGTTAAAATGACTTTTCCCCGGTGGTGCATTTCTGCCCGATAAACGCGCACACAGCTTGTCAGCTGATGCGCACTGTATCAGCTGATCCGATATAAACTGAAAATGATTTATCGCTCATGTTAATGGTGTTTATTCAGTATCGATCCTCCACTACAAAGCGCTCGTGTGCGCATCACCTTAGACTATATGCGTTTAGCACACAGGACCGTATATATTGAGGAGCTGAATGTAAATGACGAGAGTAATATAATGCACCAGCGTATCATTTTCAAATTATTATTTGACGAAACACGGCTTTGATATATCAATGTTACGAATGCAAACTTGAAAAGGAATTTAATATAATGCACGCAGTTTTTTGAAAGTCCGTACACCCGCAGCTGCATTACAGATCCTTGACGGAAAAGATCTTCTTAAAAAAGTGATGTTCCGAGGAGATTCTGTTTGTTGGAAAGAGAATTTTGAATGATATGAACGGGATCATTTCAAAGAGTTTTAACAGTACCTTTCAGTACAACTGTGGTTTTGTAGAATAAGTATTTTTGGGCATAATATTCTTTACACCCAAAAACGAGACCAACAAAACATTATAGATTAGTATGACAGAATATCATTAGAAAATCGTGTCAAAAAAAATTGAATGAGGCTTATGTCACGGTGTATTGGACAAAATACCAAGAGCGACGCAATCAATCAACGTAGTGTATGTCGGGTAGAAGCTTCGAGTCCGTGGCAAGAAGCAACAGGAAATTTCAATACTCGTATCAATCGGCCAATAATCTCCGATTCGATCAGTTGCTACGAGAGAAACGAGGAGATAAAAGGGAGAGTAAATTGGTATATATCTGCCGCGTTCGATCAATCTATCACACTCGGATAAAAGCTTATATACTTACAACAGGCGCAGCCGCCACTCAACGATCATCCATAATACCAGCCGCGGCAATGGGGGCAACTCCTTCGCGTTACGCAAGTCGGCAAGGGAATGAAATTGAATCAGAGCCGTCGTTCCGATGGATTTTATCTTTGCCGCTCGCCCGCGCGCATATATCGAACGCGAAATTAATATCCCCCGACGGCGAGATAAGTCTATACGCCCGGCACATCCCCGCGGTGCGGACTGCAGGACATAAAGTTATACAGCCGGTTATCGAATGACGTGGCATGGCTGGGCGCGCATATAAAAGGCGCCGTGCGTCTGATCTGCCTATAGCTCCGGCTAATTTTTCATTGCTCTTGCCAAGTGCCGCACTTGGCAAAATACTCGGGCTCTCCGCTCGGCCGCCCAATGGTAAATGATTCTGGGGCGCAGCACCGGATAAACAGATTCTTCCGTTATTACTTCCATAACAATAATGTCCGCGGGGGCGGCTGACTGATGGCCGCGCATTACCGGAGGGGGGCCGAGTTATGCGTCGCAAGTGTGTGCGCGCGAGAGCCAACGGCTCCGCGAGTCCAGCTGTTCCTCGGCTATTAAGGTGATAACGGCGGCTCGGCCCGATCGATATAGCGTCGCCATCGGGATAAATTAACTGTGTATGGGAGTCGTGTGCGGATAATGCCCTGTCGATTCGGCATTTCCTCCGTGTCGTCGTGATGTGATAGTCTATCCATCCTCCCCACTTGCTCCGTTTTCCATTCGAAACTACATCCCCGGTTTGTACACTTATCGGCAATGGGTGTGACTTTTCTCGCGCGATCGATCGATTGTTTCCTGGATGCGCGTTTGCCAAACGATCGTACGGGGTTAACATCCCCCCGGGGAAGCGGAAATCTAATCGACTTCAACTACACGTTCTTCAGTTGCAACGTTTCGTTAGCGAGGTTAGCCATCCAAATCGATGGGTGATGCGAAAAATGTTTGACGATATAACGACGAACGGGACAATTACTTCTCACCCGCGGTTGATGAAAAAATTTCAAGGCAAATGATTCCCGAAGATTCTACCACGCATGCTTGACCATTTCACGCAATTATTAAAGAAATAGCGACATTATTCGATACCATACATTGATTCTCAATGTTTTTATTGAGCGAAATTTGCATTGTGAATCGCTCGATTCACGTTACATTAATAACGAAAATATTAGTTCGGTAAAATAATTGTGGGAGTATACATATATGAAAACTCTAACCTGATTGGCCAAACCTTTTTGGGTCTGGATGGAGGGAAGGGACAAGGTCCAAGTATACAAATTGGCAATGGTCATTAGGCCGCATGAGTAATATTATTTTATAACGGTATGGGCCGGAGGATATCGTTTAATTACTACGCTATAAATATTTTGTTAAACGCGGGGAAAACCGAGGCTTAGCTTAATTTCTTATTTTAAGTACACGTATTTCACGGGCTATTGTATTGCGATTTCGAACTAATATTGATTTATTGTGGGGAAAATTCTATGTCATAAGAATACAGTAATCCTTGTTGCAACGCGACAAGGAATATAGATAATTAAGCGTCGGGACGAGACACTCAAGAATGATGATATGATATAACCTCAAGAAGAGCAATAATCGGATTGTAGCAAAATGAAGATAAAAAAATTTCTCTAACTCACCGATTTCTCTTGAAGACTTTGCTTCACTTTCATCAATCATATTATTGAGACGATGTGGCGTACTTCTTGTGGGTAGTGAAAATCACAATTATCTGTAAATTAATAAATTATTATTATTATATATGAATAAAGATGTAATGAGAATATCCATAAAATGAAATTGTTAGAATCAACAAAATTGATAGCTTGTTAATTTTTCACTAGAATTTACTGTGGGAAATAATGCAGATAATAATGAAAATAACGTAGGTTGTATTAGACTGAATATTCATGAGAACATAAACCATATTAGCCAACGAATAGTGGAAACTTGCGAGTTACATTAAATAAGTAATTGTTCACTATCTCTTGGATTACAACTAATAGCACTGAGCAATTGTACTATAGGGTTCGTCGCATGAATTCTGCCTTATTCTCTCGGAGGGAATTCGTGAGCTGCGCTGGCGAGACGAAACGAGGCGAAAACACCAGCGCGTGGAAGAGAGCGGCGTGACCCGGCGGATCTTCCAGTAAGATTCCCGACCAACGACATTTTCGAACATGGGAAAAAATACAATCTGCATCGGAGCTGCCCCGAGCAATATCCGCATTCTCCGACTGCTTCGTCCGAGGGACGTCGAGAATTCGAAAGCGAACGAGGGGTTCTGTGGCGTCTGGACACACGCGGACCTGTTCCACTTAGAGGCGTGACTGTGTCGAATCATCGGGAGGGGGGCATTCGCGTCGAGGCGCGCAGAGGGTTCGGGTGACAATGTGGCCTCCCAACCCCCCCGGTCAACCTCAACGGGAGACAGCGTAATTTCCCGCGGAGACAAATAGCCGGACCTTCCGAGACGTAAACACACGAGCGCCTCGCTGCGTTAATTCGGCAACTGCTCGGCTCGCCGGAAGCGCCCGGCTACAAGGTGGCTTTCGCGATTGCCAAAGCGGCGCTGCTGCTGCTACTGTACAGTTTGCGGCCGCGCGTCAGACGTGTTTACCACCCGACCCACGCGCCTGTCGACCAGCTGGATTTACAAGTCGCTCTTCCTCACCCCCAAACCAGTTTGACGCGCCTCCTACTCTCAATTTTGTGTTTTTCAACCTCGAGGGCTTGAGGATCCGCGCGGAGAAAAATGACCATCCAATGGGATCCGACTCGAGTCAAGATGTGCGCGCATCTCCTTTCGTTTCCGCATGTCTTTTGATCGACAGTTCAGATCACGTGAGACGCGTTGTCGGATCATCCAATATAAATTCTTCTCCAATTCAATCTTGATACGATTGCTCTTGTAAACACTCTATTGTTCGCGTTTCAGATCGTGTTCGTAGATTCGAATTCGTATGATCCACCTATCGATCCTATGTATATTAAATAATTCCTAAGAATTCTACTCGTGAGCTGAAAACTCAAATTTCCTCCCGCGACTTTGCCCTGGAATCGAATATTCGAACGCGATTAATCCTTTCGCGCGTTTATCGAATCTATCACTTATGGGAGAGCGGTCCAAGCGATTTGTTCTCACACGGATCAAGTGCAGACTCGATCGATTCGCGACTCGAGTAACTATACTCTGGGGCTCATTTGAATCGACTCAAGAGCGGGGTGTGGCATTTGAAAGAGTGCGCCTGCCGATTGCCGGCTCTGGGAAGGAAGAAGAGAAAAAAAAAACGACGATCGGTTTTCTTATTTCCTCCGCGGGGGAGCCGCACGTACGGGGCCGTAATTTATGTGGCTCATCAGGCGCCAGCGGGGCAAAAATCGAACAGCCCGTTCCAGGGAAGAGGTGGCGGGGCAAAAACGCGCGCCGGACCCCCCACGACGAGAAGAGCCAGGGTCGACGGGGGACAGGGCGATATAGTTTGGCGATATCAGCTCGAGTAATACCCGCTGTGCCCGAGTGAAAAACGCTCGAACCAACAAAGCGTCCGAGCGGGATTATATGAGCGAGCTGTGCCGAGAGGGTGTGGTTAACACGGGTCCCCCACACACGCGCAAGTACAAGCACAGGGGCTTTACTGTCGGCGGCAGCTGGTCGAGACGTCAAAGCAGGCAACAGTTGCGCGCATGCGAGAGAGCTGCGCGCGACAATTAGCGTCGATTGCCGCCGATATCGCTGGGTGCGCGCGCGGCCCGTCAAGAAAATCCCCAGCTCGCGGCTGCGATCAGCTGCGGCTGTCGCGGTCTGACTGCTGCCAACGGCTAAATCGATCGACGCGCGACGTCGACCGAGCGTATCGGCCCTCGTCCGACTGCGATGCTCGACACAAGCCCTTGCGTCCGATTGTTATACGTGCTTTCGAGCACCGAGTTTATATTTACCCCGCGGAGGATCACGTACCGCGCGAACGAAAACTTGAGAATAGTGGTGGAAAGCTCGCCGGTAGTGTAATCAAACCCGACTGTCTTTCGTGCGATTCCGTTACGAGCTACGCAGAAGAGTCTCCAACGGAAGGAATTACGCGAGAGACTCCGGAGTGACTTTAATGTTTCCAACGATTCAGGGTTAATTTACTTTGAACAGCTCCATTTTGACATTCGCACGCAACGTGGCGAGGTTCAACGCACTTTTCATTCATGAACTTTTGCGAAATGAGCTCCATTGCGAACTACGATACCGTTCGATGCACGTTGACGTCAATAACGGCGCTTGATAGGATATTTCTAAATTCGTGCATTCATTTTAATAATCAAGCTGTGTGCAAATGAAGCTGTGCTTCAATCAAAATGAACATATTGCTCGATAAAGCATTTTGAATTTTATTTCATCGACCACCGAGTTGTGCCACAGATATAATCAAGCTCAAGGTTATTGTATTACGGTTACGAGATTTTACCACGTTCAAATTATTCTCAAGAAAACTTCCTTTTCTTTTAAGGATAATACTTCAAAGGAACATTGTTTCAAAGGAAATTTGAGAGAGAAAAAAATTGCGCTCAGAATAGGATGTACAGCTCGCGAGGTGGTAGATAGAATACAATCCAAAATAATCGTGGATTTTGCACCAATAAAACGTATTGCCAAGGAAAATGTCGCCCGTGGGCGACGTATATCTTGTCAAGTCGTAGATCGAGTGAATCGAATCAGTCGAGCCAATTGCCCGTCGCCCGTCGAGACTCGGTTACGATCGGATCGAGATAACGAAACTCAACATAAATTATGGGAGCTGCCGAGGCAAACTGCGGATACTTAATGCATGTGCTTGAGCGAGTGCGTATACCGGGCGCCGGCCGTCACGGCGCGGTGTACAAAGAGGCTACCCACGCCCGTAGTTTACCTGGAATCAACGCGACAATACGTACGAATGGATCAAAGCCGCGGCCGCTAGGGCACACAGTGCAGCCTGCACTGCGGGGCTGGATTAGCCCGCCCTTAATCCACGCTATCATCTTTGACTGGCCTGTAATTGTGAGTAAAGCTCCATTTCCGTCTGATTACAGCGTTCGCACCGGCTTGCGCGCGGGCGCGGCTGACTAGGCTTTGAAGCTGCCCCCCGCCCCCCGCGACATCATTGTCTCTCTCTGCCTGGCCTCCTGACGCCTCACGGCTAATCTTCTTGCAATTGTAGATTACGTTATTGTTTTGAATTACATCGCATAAATCCCTTCGCTTCGCAGTGAGCGACAGTGAGACGTTTGGAGCTTTGTAATTCAACTGAAATATTGCGAGCTAGTCGGTCGCGTCTATCAAAACTGATTATATTTCACTGTTTTGCGTGCGAGGGTAAGAATGTAACCTCCAATCGTGGAAATAGTCACTCAAGAAATACCACGAGATGCAAAATGATCCCGGGAACAGCTAAATAAGGTTGTATACAAAGGAATACTGGGTAACAAACAGCGATTTGATTTACAAATATCTCGAAATGGTCAATAGATGCTCGATTGTCTCTCAAGTATCGGAATCACTCGACTCTCGTCTTCTTTCAATTGCGCCACTCGATTTCACCTTGCGTTTGATCCACCAACGCCGGGAGCCATTACGAATCTTAATGATCTGTCAGCCTGGCGTATAATCAGGGGGCTTTGATCCGAGCTGCTCATTTGCCCGACGCAGCTGGATTATTGGAGGAACCGGAGTTAATCCAAAAGGCAAGCAGCCGGCGTTTCGCAAACACGTCCGCCCGAAAAAGCCGCTGTAGCGTACGTGGTATATGTATATAAACACGCGAGTCGCGCGCGCGAGAAGTCAGTCCATTTGGGAGGTAGCCCGAGCACGCGCACAAAAGTTGAAATTAAATCTACAAGCCCCGTGGAGCCGTAAATTATTCCGTTAATTGTACGTCTGCTGGCCCGGCTTACTTAATGCCTGGCTACAATGGCCTCTGTTTTACGGATGATGCATTTGGCGCGAGAGGCACTACATAGACGGGCCGCCGTATTTTCGATGATGTTGAGTCGATGCTGAGCCATCGAGAACACCTTCCTCGCCTCCGGCTGTTCCGCCGACGTGATTTTACGTTCACTTACTCGGCTATATGGGAGTAGTCCCGAGTGCAGTACTTCGCCCGCGCCTTCGTGTATATATATACGTATATAGCTATACATAGTTTGGGTGAGTTGGGCGAGCCGGGAAGGATTATTCGGACTCGGCGGTGTATACGCGGGCGACTGCGGCAACTCGCGCTACCCGCAGAGCGAAGAAATATCTGCTGCAAGTTGAAACACAGAAACGCTGTGGCATGAAGAATGTCCGAACGAACCAAGAGCTCAAGCACAAAGTGGCATGATAAACACGGCAAACAGTTGGAAATTGCAACGGCTGTCGCCGCGAAACAAGACAATCTGCCGGCCCTGCACTGCCTTGTATTATCCAACTGACAATCGAGCACGTGATAACACTGCACGAGTAGCAACGGTCAAGACTTTGAATGGTATCGAGCTTTGTATATCGAGAAGCTGACCATCAATCATATATGATTCTTACAAAATTGACTACGGTAGACTGTAATTATTGAGTTGGCTTTGGGGAACAATCGGATTCAGAGAAATCATAAAACTAATTGTCTGTCTTTAGACTTTTAGCAGAACTATGTCACACTTTGTACTCTGTCATCAGAGAATCATTCACCTACAACTCTGTGTTTTAACATCCCTCTCTCATTCTTATTCGTTCGGATATGTAACTTTCAAAAGCTGTTCCACCAATCGTGTACCATTTCTCACAATTTTCTACTTTGTAGAATGAAATGATGGTCTTATAAATCTTGAAACTCATTTTTGTACTTTTTCCGTAGCAGTCACATGTCAGTACAACACTAACCAGATGAGTAGCATTTCCATTCTTTGGGGGCCATGTTGCATAATTAATGCTGTTCAATTTTGTCATGGTCACTTTGAAGTTTGCCAACACTGAAAAACTTTGTTCCTTCTGTCTTCAGGGTTGATGTTGCGAAGGTTCAGTCTTGATTACCACATTTTCTTCAGCTTTGGTCAGACCACCTGATATAATTGATTCATCATCCTCTTCATTCTATAATTTTTTATTTTCATGATCTTTGACCCGTGGCAAAATAACTTTTTGATCTCGACATGAATCCGCTACTCGATAAGCTTTCGACTCTTAGGGAAAGCCGATGAAAATTAACTTTTCAGCTTATCATCCAGTTTTGGCGTCGTTCTTTAGGGACTTGTAAATTCTTGATACTTGGCTTATGCTAGAACCATGCCTTTATATGGTTTTTTTCCGTACCTCTTGTCGGAAAGCTTGATAAAGAAAATTGGTTGTATTTACATTTTCACCTGATATCTTTTTTCAATGTTTCGATCCGACAGAATAATTCTTGCTATCACCATTCAGTATATATTTTTGCGATCAGAGACTTTATTTTGTCAAGATAAATATGCGGCTGCATACTGAATGTTAATATCTTGAATCTTTAGATAATTTTTTAAATTTAAATTCATATATTTCTCTTCTTTATCGGTGCGAAACTCTAGTGTACTATTGAACTGCAAATTACCCGTTTCAACAAATTTTCTCCAATGAAACGCTAGCTCCGTCCATATGTTCAATAAAATATACAACTATATAGTTGGAACAGTGTTTACTTCGGCAAAACACATTATTGTGGTATGACAACGACAGCATTTTGCAAGCATGTCCGACTGGTAAACGATTGAAACGAGTTCTCTTGTTTTTCACGTCTTTCTCGCAAACTCGTTGATTAAGCCCTTTCACACTTCTCACTTTTATGTTCTCTTGAATCACAGAATAAACGCTATCATGTCTTATTCCATTGGCAATCAATCCAGTTGTTCTCTGAATTTTCTTATTAGATCTAAAATTATTTGTCTTGAGTTATTCTGAATCTTGAAAGGCCTCACAATGTGATTTAATTTGAAATACTCCTCTGACCATGGGAATTCTCAGTTCATTACGAATTTCATTCACGATAAATTTAATAAGTCGCTTGAGACGAGCGTGCGACTGTGCTGCTCAATTTCCTTCTCAGCTCGAGTCGACAATAGTTTCGAAATCTCTGCATCGCTATGTACTCTACAAATCGACAGAAAGAAATGATTCTATTACGGCACCACGAAAATCGAACATTCATTTGTGATATGCCGAAATTTTCTAAAATTCTCATATAAGATTCAAGTTAATTTTTATATGAAATTGGATTGAAAAGAAGAGACACTATGTATAGCGAGGAAATTCAGACTTCTATTTAATAGCAGTTCTTTATAAAAAATAAGTACGTGAAGTGTCAGCAGAATACAGGAGGTCTCGAGGAACATTTTTACGGTATACTCAGTGCGAGAAGTTCGTTACAGCTGAGCTGTCCTCATGTCCGGTGGTGGATGGTGTACATTTATAACATTACCTAGAGACAGAGCTCTCGGCGCTTAAAGGACGACCAAATGCGTACTTACATACATAAAATCAGCTGCGATCGGTTAATATATCTCTATTTGGGTATGAATCACAACTGCCACTGAAAGTTTCAATGGAATTAGAGGCTGTAGCTAGCTCGCAATTAAAAATTGATAAAGTAATCAAAATCTACAAATAAGGAAAGGTCGATGAACTTGGCACAAAAACATATAAGGATAAGGTTCACCACGCCTGTATCTTGTACTTCACTTTGCCGTGTCTAGAGAAGTTTCAATTCTCGTTGTTGTGTCAGGGCTGCGTTGCCGCGAAGTAGCAAGCAGAATCCATTAGCGTCTGGCGAACAATCGAAACTGACCGCGCAACTTCCGCGAGAAAGCTTTGTGATCGGCCGACGCAACGAAGCGCGAATTGTATCGATATCGCGCGGGCGCGCCCAAGTAGTACGAGGAAGAAATGTGTCAGACGCCCGGGGCTAACTCCATTTCTTTGGCTCTCAACGGATATTCAGGCCATTGCGCCACCAAATCCTCCGGCCTCCATCAAAGTCTTATGCGCACCGGATAAAAGAATATATATATATATATATATACACGGGCATTGATCTTACTTTGGTGTGGTGCGGCTCGTGCTATTGGGTTCGCGCGAGTGTGCATGTATGAGCAGACTCGTGAGAGTATTTACACGCGTTGGCAGCTTAAGCCCCCAAGACCCGAGTGGCTATTGTGTGCGTACAAGCACACTGGCCTGTCCGGGCCTGAGTTAGAGCATCTTTGACATGGTCCAAGTTTACCTAGCCCTGAGTCCTTAACGTTAATTGAACGGCTCTGTCTTGAGTAACATACAACTTGCTTGAGCTACTGAATAAACCAAGCACAACTTGATACGCCTCGCCAACTTATCCAATCGAGTTTTTGGTGGGAAATCAGTTAAGGCATTAGCTGCAACTTCAAACTTGCCACGAAGAAATTCCTGTACCGGATGATGGAGCAAAAATGTCGAGAGGTTGTGAAATAGTGTAGAAGTCTTTGAACTCCAAAAGTCTATCTATAGTTATTCCAAGGTTGAGAACTAGATTGTTTTTCTTATGCATTTTGGCCCAGTTCGCTAATTACAAAAAATCTGTTTGAAATAATTTCAAATGTCATCTGGAATAAAGTGTACAATTGACTCTATCAAAGGCTTATTCAATTTAGAGGAAAAGTTGTTGAAATATGATTGTTCATGAATGTTATTATCAGAATAGATTATGTGGTCTCGTTATAGATGGGAATCTGTTTGTACGAAAGATATCAAGCAAGTGTGCAGGTTATATTTTTCTTTGGATGCGCAACCATTCCAGCGAGTGACTCTTCGCATGATATAGCAGCAGCTCAGATCATCACAGCGTTACTTCTGATCGGATGACAAATTCAGTTGTTTGTCGAGAGCTCATTCGGACGCGCATGTACACAGTGAGTTTGGCTTGAAAAAGCGTGATAAAATCTTCGCAGGAGAAAAACTTGCAAGGCGATCGAGTCTTTTCGAATCTCACTTGGCCACGGATTGATGGGTGCGTTCTGTTGATATTTGTCATGCCCAACCTCGGCGGCACACATTCGCGAATGGTGGATTTTTGTGAAAAGCGCAGTCTTTCGGAATTCGCGCAGCTCTCGCGTGATAGACGAGAGCCGGGCGCTGCACTCGTGAATAATTCGAGTTGGCCGCGCATACTCCCGCGCGGCCGCGAGAAGCTCGCATGAAATATTACCAGCAGCCAGCTCACTCGGCCTCGCTCACTTTATTTCTTCCCTCGAACCCCCCCCCCCACCCTCGTATATACATTACACACACCTGTCACCTGTTTACGCGGCCGTCTTGTTCCGCGTCTCGCTCTATTACCCCGGCGACTGGTGTCCCTTTGGGCCGCGTTAATCTCGCCGCACGTCAAACAACCTCCTGGTTTTCTTCAATTTTTTACCCGCCGCGCTCGCTCGGCGAAATGAGACGCGCGCCAAAGGGAAAGGGAATTTTAAAGACAGCTCTTGCCGAGTCTGAAAAGAGCCGAGGCAAAATTTCCCGATTAACTATTGCTGTGAGAGCTCGCCTCCCCTAATAATCCCCTCCCCCCCCCCCCAATGCAATAGAGCATCAGTCGTTCGGTGCGAGAATCGCCAATTTAATTATTCGAGTGTTAGTCATGGCCTTTTCAATTAGCTCGAAGCTTACTTTGCACTCCGTTCTCTCCCGACTACTTCTTCTCGAGACATCATATTTACTGAAATTCGAAATATCTAAAGGATATTATTGACCAAACCTCGGACCTTTCAACTTCCCTAAACAAACAGCGAATATTATTACTCCCGATTCATTAGTGATTCGTCAAATGAGTTTCTGAGCATTTCACCATGTTTCTGCTTCAAATTACCTTATTATTCCTTGGTATTAAAATTGACATAGGATCCAAATGAAGATGTTCGACTGTACTTTGAACTTTTTTCAACTTCGATACTTTCAGAACGAAAAATTCATAAACATATACTGACATCATTGCTATAAAGATTCATTCGAATTTCAATGTTATATACGTTCTGATGATGTAATGAAACGATCGACATCGAGAAAATTCTATATCAATATTATTTCCCTAAATATTTATACTGTTTTCCTCATATTTCGAATTCGTCGTTAATTAAAATCATTTCATAATGTGACTCCAGTCCACGTACATTAAATTCGATGATCATATTTGTAATGGTGATATATATTTACAACCATCAATAAATATATTGTAGCCCCGAAATGTTGGAAAAGATTTTCAGCGGCAAATACGAGATGAACCGGTAAGTTATCGGATTGCCGGGCGAGAACAGCAACACACATTATTCGCATAATCCACAGGGCGAAAGAAGGAAAAATCTCAATTTCGCTAACCTTGAGGTCAGCGGCTTCGTGCTCCAGAAACGTTCATACGGATTATCCGGCTGTAGCTCATTTCCGTCGAGGCCGCGGTCAGCTCTATTGTACGGCGCGCCACGCTGCGCTGGGCAAAAATTGAAAGGGGGGTTCGAAAAAAAAGGAAGCGAGCAAAAAAAAGGGGAAAAAAAGAACGAATAGCTCGCGCACTGTATCTGAAAGTCTGATGGAATTCCGTTAGCTCAGCGATATACGTATAGATATTTTCGCGCCAGTGGCGGCCGCGGCGCGGTCCAACCGAGTTTTCCAAAAGGTATTTCCCCGGTTACTTTTGATTAATCATCGCTCGCGCGCGTCGCTCTCTCCGACGCGGCCTGATTGATTTGCGCAACTTTGCTTTCTCGTCGAATCATCGAAAAAGTAAAACGGGGGGCGGGGGGTGGGGCTTGCACGCCCCGGCGATTCGGACGAGCATTGCTGCAGTTGGAGGGCATCCATCCAGCGAGAAGTGCTCGGGAGGCGGGCGCAATAAATATTGATTCGTATTCTCGCGCGTCGTCGCTATTTCTTATCTCGTCGTGGCCGTGTATGACGACGGAGAGACGGGGAAAAAATGCTGGCGTACTCCCCGACGATGGCCTCGGAATGCATTAAGCATACAATAGCCCAGCATTTATATTTCTCTTTGAGACGGAGTTACCGTGAATATGACCCGCGTTATGCTCTCTCTGTGTGTCCGTGTGTGTGTGCGTCCCTACTTTATACTCGCGGCCAATGTTGAATCATTCAGATCGTATACTTTACCAAATCCCTTTGAGTTTCGGCATCTGCTCGGGAACGAAAGTCATCCGACATAAGAGTTTCTTGGCTTAATTCCGTTTCCGCCAACGTAACGTATACCGTCCGTGTTGCCTCTCGTCCAATAGCGCATTGTTGGGCAAGGAGAGCAGCCGAGAAAGCAATGTTTCGCGTTAACTTCGAGACTCGACTTCGCAACACTGGTAGTTTGTTTATCAACTATACAGAGAGCCGCCCGCCGACGGGATGAAATGAATGTTTCGAGTCGCTTTTCATCTCTTCGAATCGATTGTTTTTCCCAGTTCGCCATAATATACGTTTCTCTCACATTTTCTCAGATTTTTCACGAACTTGTACATGCCACTGCACCGACAAAATATAGGACAAATTCTGCACACCGTGTGTAAAAGAAAATGATATCTTCACTGGGTAGAGATATTTGTTCTAAAAATTTCGAAACATTGGACGAGTGATTAATCAACGGAGTTCGGATGAGAATTTTCCCCCGATAATACTCGGTCAAAGCTCAACGTAGTTTACCGCAGTTTTCTTTTTGCGTGCATCCTACACCCAGAAACTTTCCTGACGGTAGAAAACAAAAACCCAGACGCTTCTTACATGTCAGTTGCAACGCTCACGCAACATTGTAAATAGCCGTGCTTTATAACCATGAAGTGAATACTATTTTTGAAACAATATCACGTTTGAATTGTTTGTCTTCTTCCGACAGTATTAATTCTATGATTTAAATACAGAAAATATATAAATTAGTACAACAATTTCATGAAGATCAAATTATAATTCTATCAACATTTATACAGCGAGGTTCAAAGCCAAAAGATTGTTTTCTAATTTTCAAAGCAAAGTTATAACGTTTCACATTGAATCCCCAAAATTGCTCATCAAATTTGCTCTCAATGAAATCTTGAATAAATTCCCGAAGTTCAAAGTAATATCATCGATAGACCTTAAAATTAACTGTTTAACGATTCTGTAAGGTGTCGAGAGAAGGGTCTAGAGAAGGTCAGTCCTGAATGGAATCCAAACTCTGACTGGACTGTCTTCGAATGAAGTCTCTTGAATACCGACTTATGAATGATATCAAACTTCAGTAATATGAGAAAAACGAATCTATGCACGAAATTGAATGATTGTGCATTACTTATCCCTGATGAAACAAATATAAAATATGGAAATTGGGGTATAGCTCATTTTGATCGATGGCAAAAAAATGAAAAATCGCTGTGAAACCACGTGAATATCCCAATAAATGTTGGCCATTGGAATTGAAACATGCGCGTATCGTTGATCAATGAATCATCCGGGAATTCAGGTAGAATCAGAGTTGGCGAAGCATTAGTTATACCGCGCGGGAAGAAAGATGTAAAGTCGGGCAAGTGAATAGTTGAATTATAATTTCTTCTAGCTCGAGTCGGGCGAGTCGGGCGAGTGTTTAGCACACGTCGCGTCTGGCAACACGCGTAAATGCAAATTAACCAGTCTCCGGAGCGAGGCAAGTTGCGCAGGCTCAGGGCGGAAACAGACAGACAGCGGGAGATTTACACTGCAGCGGGGCGCAACTCGCGCTCGCCCGGTTAAATGAGTCGTTTCCTTAATCCGTTATTCCGCGGTATGCAATTTTCACGAGAACCGCTCGAGAACTCCGAAGGGCGCGAGGGTAGGAGAAAGAAAAAGAAACCAAAGCCCCCGACAAATTCATATATATGGATAAACACACGCGAGAAGCTCGTGAATCATTCGGGCTAATGAAAAGCGAGTGTGTCGGAGGGCTGTAGCCGCGATAACGCCTCGGCTGAATAAAGCGAAAATTATGTATAGAAAGCGCGCGAGCGAGTCCAGCCCAATGCTACAGCTCAGCTTATTTGCAAATAGAGAGGCTCTCCGGCTAATTATATATGAGTATAGCGCGGAGCAGTTGATACCCGAGCGATGCGTATCAACGCTTCTTTCACGGGCGTCCCTTGTTTATTCAACGATGCGCGCCACTTCATTCCCTTCCTCCAACTGTTTCGACCAAGTGCTTCCGATATATATATACGCAGTGAACGCTATGCACACACGCACGCGAATTATAATTTAATGGGATTTCCGAGGGGGTGCGACCGAATTCGGGCCAGCTCCCTAAAGTCCGCCACTTCAAAGACCCGTGTTTCAAAAGAGCCGGTCCCGCCGCATCCAGATGTATGTATATAAGCTTCATGAAGGTATAACTCTGTACATATGCTTCACTAAATTCGCAACTCTTATTTCAATATTGTCTTGTAAAATTGGCTGAATTCATGTTTCTAAAAACACTTGACTTGAACGAAAAACTTGATGTGTTTTTTCTTCGATTTGTGAAAATTGGCTTAGTTAACAGAAGACCGCCAAACATTTGGATGGCCAATTCCACCAAATCTTGTGTAAATAGTTTTTTCATACCACTTTGTATTGTTAGCTCACTTGAAATATTAACAAATTTTTGTTGGCTCTCTGCATGTGATGTCATATACGTGCATAGATATGTGCTTTCTATCCACAAAATTTGACCGGATATCTATGGGTAGCTGAAACGCTCGGATGAACGACTGCATATACAATCTAATTTGGTAACCATAAACCACCTCCAAAGGTTTCAGGAAGATCAGAGATCGAATTCGTAATGAAGAAGCAGGAATATTCCGTCAATCTGTAAGATTACTCTGTTCATAACTGAAGTTCCTCATCTGACCAACAAAACTCGGCTATGGAAATATTCGTTTCTCGTTTGGTGCAGCGCCGAATAGCATCGCAGAGGATCTCCGCAAGTTATTTGACAATGGCACTTGAACGACACAGCCGGGTCACAGGGTCGATAAATACCGGCTGGTTGTCGCGGCGCGTATCAGATCTAAATGTCCCTCGGTCGCTTTGAAAACGTGGATTATAGATTTTTGCCTGAGCACAAAATAAGTATATATACCGATACGCGGAAGAGTATTCACGCGGCTAAGCGTCGTGATTCAGGTTTGGCACGGCGGGGGAGGCGTGCCCATGAAAGGCTGCGTATCCCCGCGAGAGGGGGAGAAAAATCATAACCGCGCGCGGGCGGCTTTATCGATCGGCTTTTCAATAACCGCGAATAACACAATGCGCTCTGTGCACCACTCGTACAGCCGGAAATGGGTTGCAAGATAGGCCCTTTACACACACACACGCGTAGCCAATCGCGCGCGCGCGAAGAAAGCGCAAACTCGGTGTGGCCCTTGACGTTCTGGACGGGGGGACGACGTAAATCATCGCTTCACTCGTCGCTCGCGCCATCGTAAATCACTTTCGGACACGGCCACGAGTGAAATTCGCCCCCCGCGGACCCTTGGAATTATGAGCTGTACCGGCCGCGGCGCTCAAGATGATTTGCGCGGCCCAGTCCGACCGACTCGCCCGCTTTGTCATGCTGTTGTTGCGTGTGCCGCGGACCGATCGATCGAATCAGCTGGGAGAGGACGGATTGAGCATACCTGCGTCCTTGGACGGACTCGGGTGAATCGGAAAATCCGCCAGCGCATCTGTAGCTTTGGGGAATTTGAACTCCATCGAGAAATTGCGAAACGCGCGGGTCGCATTTGTATGTTGCCACCGGTTGGGAATTGGATATATCATACGGTAAACTGGCCGGTTACTTTGAACGATGCGTCTAGATAAAGATGTAATCGCTCTAAATTGCAGCGGACGATCGTACCATTTTGCGGCTAGGAATTTTTAGTCTCTTTTTCTTATCCACTCGGAAACCTCGGGAGTCATCTAATTTCACGGAATTTGCAACGCCAAAAACCCTCGATTCAATGTTCAGCTTACTATTGATAGTGTAGTCATTGCTCAATGTCATAGAAATAGATTTTAACTGATCCTAATATGAAAATAAGTGTTCTCATTAGAAATTCCATTATTTCATCAGACATTGTTGCCAGCAAGAGAATATATTGGATGACGATCAACTTCGATGTCTATAATATAACTTTTATTAGCTGGTAACTTTTGAATAGGTGCTTTTTTGTTTTCATATGTGATGAATAACGTTGAAAAATTGTGATTCGGGTAGCATCTTGTAGTTTCGGTCAGGTCTCTACTTTTGAACTCCCGCGAGATATGATTTGAAACATTCTTATGATCGTTGCCGACTTTAGAAGTTGGAAAGTGTCCAAAGCAACCCCCGTTCAGTTCACGGTAGTATACAAGACGACTGGTCTCCCCGCCATACGTAACGCGTACTGCAATATACTCATAAGTTCATTCCCAGAGTACAAAGTTCATAGACCAAATCAAATTGGACTCTGGTAGAAATTAATTCTATTATCGAGTCACAGTCGACCATCTGAAATTCGTCGCAATGCAACTGTATAGTTACTGCAAATGAATTTACCTTCCGCAATATTCTTCTGAAGATCGAAAGAGTTCTAACTGAATACAGATGCTTTGTAGAAAATTTAAATCAGCCTTTTTATAATTATTTCTTTTCCAAATCATATATAGAAACAAGGAACTATCATTGAACGACTTCAATACTAGGATATTCCAGGAAGATACAGTTTTATTTTCTGTTCGACACGAAAATGTAACACATTTTCTCGTCATCTCGAAATACTCAATGTTCATTCGCGCGCAAAAATGAGGAATTTTCATTCACTTCGCTTCTTGCATTCGTTCCGTGCAAATATATCCGAGAGTATCGGGATGAGTAGGGTGAATATATATCAGTTTTATATTATTCAACGCGATATAGCCCCGGGGGAATGAAGATTGTTATTTTCCCACAATACCTAATAAAAATGTTTGGCGAACTCCGAGCTTTTATACCGCGAAGAAACCATTATTATAGCCTCTTCTCGCTTACATAATGCCGATGGTCCGGTATAACGGCTACGCGCTTGTGTTTTAAAAAGACTTTTTAGATTTTAGTAGCCCGAGCACTTTTGCCTTAAGCAAACATGAGCGTAACCATCACTCGCGAAATAATCTCTCGCAGTGAAAACGCTGCGCTAGACATTCGAGCGAATTTTAACTTGAAATTGTAATTGAATAATTCACTTCGTTGTGAGATGGAAATATTCTGTATATGAATAATCAATTCGAATTCTGTTTCAATTATATTCCATCAGATCGATCAGTTCAATTTCGATTAAGAAAGTGAATATCTTACTGTTTCAGAGAGTATTTATTCAACGTCTTTTTATAAATAATATCAGTTTATTTATAAAAAATTACAATCAATAGCAAGTGCCCTTGAAGCTGCCCCGATCTGTATCGTATATATAGCCAAAAAAGCATAGCCGCGAACGAGCTTGCATTCATTTATTATCAATTAATTTATTCTTATCCTTAGAACTTTATTCCCTACTACGGTGACTAGAATAATTAATCAATAATCAAATAGTCAAATGAACTTGTAATCTAAAATTATTGAACAAACACCCAAAGGAACATTAGAAAAATTTTCAAGCGTTTCGTCCAGATACCGCGCTCTCCTATTAGCGGTCAATTATAATCAACCGATGCTGAAGGAAAATTACATACCTCCGGACGAGCCGCAGTCATCGTCGCCGTGACATATCTGCCTTGGCGAGTATCGTGTTTTTCCAAACAATAACAATCCAAACACTCGACGAGAGAAACAAATCATCCTCTCAGCTGGCCAATCTACAACAATTACTGTGTGTTTTATTCCGTAATTCGGGAACGTTCCCATCGCCAAGTGAATTCCTCGAGCTGGACGCAAACCAACCGGCGCGCAAATTTACCCTTCAGATTTCGACATTGACGAACATGAATACGCAATTTCTAATCCGGCGTACCGCGGTCGGTCGGCTCAAATATGCATTACACAAATCACCACTACCGAGGTTAGCTCGCGAGCAAATTGATCCAGTCGATCCCTCGGACGATCGACAAAGATAATCCAACGCTCGGTGCGTGAACCCTAAACTGTGCCGCGGAAATCAGGGGACTCGAGGTATAAAACGCACGCGGAAAAATGCAGTTGCCGCGGCAATTAAATTGACAGCAGCGCAGCGTGGCGCATTAATTACCCCGGCAGCGATGCGGCGGGCTTGCGGGGGGGGGGGCAGATTGAGAGCCGCCGCCATGCCGCGAGGCCTCTGCCGCGCCGCGGCAGCGTTAATTCGCTCGGACGTGGCGAGCTGCGCGCCTGTGAAAGCCGGCGATAATTGGCGGGGGGAACGAATTAGCCGCGATCGATGCCTCTCATTCGGCTCGCGGTGCGTGGCTAATTAAAAACGAAAACGAGCCGCCTTGCTGCGCCCCACTCGTTCGGCGGGATTGGCTTCGCCAGGACTTGATTCGACCGGCGCTTAATTAGCCCACGCCTCGAACCCATGCTCATACTCATTTGCATCGCGGCCCTTCGGTCCCTCGAGTGCAGCCCTTTTGCGATTGCGGCTTTTTGCGAATTCATGCAGGTCGCCACGGGCAGCTTTTATGACACGACCTCACGGCGACGATGACAGCCCACGAGGAAATTCAATTCTATAAGTTCTGTATCGAGAGAATCGAAATCCAAGTTCACTACTCAGTACCAGCACTTTGAGTTTGATTGCACGTGCGATTGAACTTCAGAGCGCACGCGTTAATGTAGGAAATATGAATAAAGTGACGTTGAGAGAAATTTAAGAGAGCCAAAACCAAGCGTATCGGCATCAGTATCATCTATCCAGGAAGGCTTCCCGAATTCAACATTCTTTAGAGAGTTTATCGGACAATAATTAGAAATGTGAATTTTGGCGTCGGAAGTACCGGACATTTCCTAGATTTTGGAAGTTTCGGTGATCCAAACAAACCTTGAATTGAATGTTCCATAACGCTGGTTGCCAGCAGAATCCACAAAACTGCTACACTCACAAAAATATCTTCTTGTTCCCAGAGGAATTATGCCTCATTAAGAATTTCTGCTACTTCCAAACAGAATCTGCTTGAGACAAGACTTTTCTTCTCCAATCAACAATATATTACGATTGAAAATAGCGGAATTCTGTATGAGGCCCAATTCCTCTGGGAACAAGAAGATATTTTTGTGAGTGTACTACAGACGTTTAGCAACTGTTGCTCGGGGTTAATTGGAATTGACGTTATATTGCTTTTCCCTCTCTCTTTGACCTAGAGAAATATACAACGGTTCACCAGAAACGTAATTGAATGTCGGAAATCGAAGTTTCTGTGACAATTGACGGCGAACATGGCGAGCTTTACTTTACATTGATTTTCGACACCCTTTGCAGTGGCTGGTGCACAAATGACTAGTAGTAGGTGCTATAGAAAATTCAATTCGGTTCACACTTTTCCACCATTGAAACACATGTGAAATTTCATAAAGGTTGAATGATTCTTTGATAATAAATACTGTTTGCTATAAATAGCGTTACGTACATACACGCCAAGTCATTATTAGTATTTGACATACGACTCGTAACACAAATTGAAAGACTAGATCGAGGCACGATGCGATCCAATATGGAAGTTCAATTCGATCCCGATACGATGCGATGCTTTCACTTTGAGAAAAATCTAACTTCTCATCGACTACTTTACATCGTTGAAAATTATTGCTTCAGAATACTCGAACAGTGTGGATCCCGTCCGAGTTATTCGAGAAAAATAATACAGCAGACGGGACGCATCGAAAAATGATCGAATCCCGTTGAACGAGGTGAGACCGTCATGAATCAGCTAACGCAAGGCCAAAATCATGTATACTTTCACGAAGGATATAATAGTCTGTGGAAAGTCGCGGCTGCAAATGTATATGCGCACTGCCGAGTGAGAGAAGGAGAGAGAGAGGTGGGGAATAGGGGGATGAGGTAACAGAATTCCAGCCCAGTTTGTACGAAAGTTGAGTAAAGTACGAAACAGGGAGGAATTGCGCGCGAGTCTCTTGGCGGCCGCGTCTTTTTATTCACCGCGACTCTGGATGCTGGAGGTGCGGGAACGTATAGGCTGTTGTGCAAAGTCAGCCGGTGGAGGGGGGCAATTCGTCGGTTTTTCTTTGTTAAGCTCTTTCTCTCTGTCTCTCCGCCGCGGATCCGGCCATGTCACAATGGGAATGGAAATTTATTTATGAGATGAAATGCCGGATCGTGTCGCGTGTATTATTAAACAAGACGCTGCCGAGTGCGCCGGCGGCGGCTTCCTCCGAAGAAACAAGCTGCGCCCGCCGTCGCTCTGCAACGTGTAGGGCTATACCGCGCGCGCTCGCTACGTCTAATGAGCTTCTCCTGCTTCGTCATCTTTCACTCCTCCATTTCTTCTTGACTATCGTTCGAGTTTGACAGTGCGCTGGTGTAGTCGGAACACGTTTTGCACTTCGCAGACGCAAGTCGCTCAGCAGAGACGACATTAATATGTAATACGAGCTCGGGCCAACGAGTTACCCAACTATCGTTTGATCACCTTTCAACCGAGATACTTTTTATTACTCAATAATTCGTGCTAAATCCCCCTTTTTCAATGTAAAAAGGTCAAAAGGTCAGCAAGTCCGAGGTCGCGAAGTCAAAGCTCATAAATAGAGACAGTCAAAGATCTATCAAAGGTCAGAGGGGTTATAGATCAGTTGTTACAAAGGTCGAAAAGCAAAGTTCAGAGGTTAGAGATCGGAGTTCAACAAATCATCCTGACCTCGATATTATTCACTCTATTATTCATATTGTGTATGACATAGTACCATTTATTTTCAAACGGTAGAAGTTGAAAGACAAATATTACAGGTTAAAAGTCATAGACTAAAGTTTATAGGTCAAAGAGCTTATAGAGATCATATTCCAAAGGATGAAAGATAGAAAATGGCCGGTACGTGCGTGAGATTGTTATCGTTTTTGTTTTGCGTGTATTAAAAACACATCCCGAATGTGCAGAGATGTGAAATCCCAAAGTATCGCAGAGACTTTGTTGTTGAGGGAACAATAGGATGAACCAGTAATCGGACTCATCTTCGCGCCACCGAATAATTCCATGCCCTTTGTACGATTCTCGTTAAATTCACATTCACGCAGGCACTTGATCACCCCCTAGGATGAACAATAACCGCGCGTATACGCATACCAATTAAATATCCGTGGTATGGAATATAGGGGTGTATATACATAGGCGCTGCGCGGCGGCGCGGCGCATATCTTCCGGCATTCAAGGATCACCTTTTAATTCGCGATAACATCCGGAATCACCGGGAGTGAACGATAGCTCGCGAGCCCGCGCTCACAATATAACTTCACATATCCCTCCCTCCCTCCATTCAATCAGAGAGATTGTATCGGCCGCGAATGCATATATGCACCCCCGGAGCAATCGGCCGGCTTTGGATTAACGTTCGCGCGACTCAATATTCAAAAAGCCCCACCTGCTATTCGACTAATTTATCGACACGAGCATTATATCCCTGCCGAATAGAGTATAACTCAGTTTCGCCCCTCCACCCACCCCGTACAGAGCATAACTCGCAAACAAACTGCATATATAGCGTTCTTGTAACTTTCGGGGCTTGTCATTCGGACCGGCCCAATGGGACGTGGCCTCGGATTATCATAAATACTCCGAATACCACTGCTTAATGACGCACTACCCCATATCCATATTGATTGTTCATAGTTACCGAATGTAAATTAATTAACCACGCGATGACGAATGGGTCGTAGGTGTAATTCCGACAGAGAGATATTTAACAAAATACTATCGATTTGATTGGTCGCCCCCCCCCCCCAGTCCCCCCTATTCCGATCGCAAACTCTCGTTCACTCGAGATCCGACTTGGATAGTTAGATTTGCCGGTGGTATTGATTTTGACCGACTACGACTTTTAATATTTGTCTTTGCTGTCAGTTAACTGATTACACCACGCGGTTGCCTATTGATGCCAATGAACTTCCTTCGATTGGATGCTGAGAAAATGCAACTCGAATTTTCTGCTGAGTCGTAAAGTATAACTTGAAACATTTCTAGAGTCGCACAGTGATTGCCGACTATTATTATTCATACACTCCTAGGTGATTGGAAATGGCGTATTCAAAGTTATAAGTCCACGATTTTCCAGTTCCAAGTTCCGATGGTGACGCCAACTTTGACGCACCCTCCAAATGGCCTCTCACAAACACCAGACGATTTTACAGTTCACGAGAGGTTGACACTGACAATTATATTTGATGATTCTACAATGCTCTTTTAAATAGTAATATTTGATGCGTTTGATTCAAAATTTCCTACTATATTTCTCAACAAAATGTATCCATCATAATACCAAATAGTTCTTGATCTGCAGAAACTCACTTACTTGTGGGTTAATCGATAGTCGAGAACAGCCAGCACGTCTGTTACAAACATTACACCGATAAAATTTCCCATACAGAAAAAATCTGATCTGTCGAATATGTCTTCGACAAAAAGAGCTGGCGAAAAACTTCTCCGATTCCTCCATTCGGTCCGAAAAAATACTTTGTCGAATAATCCCCAGAGAATATCACCGAAAGAGAAAAAAGAAAAATCCGTCGTGGGCACTAATTTTGGCGAGTGATTTTTCCACAGGAGAATAAATCGAGGGCAGCGCGGGGTTTCGAATAACGGCCCGCGGCTCTGCACAAAGACGACAGGTGATCAGGGTCGCTGCAGTCAACATTTCACGCGGATCACGGTCAATATTCAGCAACTCGTCAAAATCAGTCGATGGTCAATGGTTCGAGCTGCGCGAGACAATAATAACAATACAGACCCGTTTCTCGGGGCGGCGAATTCAGCCGGAGGCCCAGCAGCGATACGGCATCTACTATTCGACGTGGCGAGTTGCTGCGGGGTGGGTGGGAGGGACGCGCGCCGTCGATGTATCCGAGCCAAATACGGCGCTACTCATGTAAATCAATTCCGTCAGAGGTAAGTTTCCGGGAGGGTTCAACAAGGCTGGAGCGCTGCAACTTTAAGGGTAAATCCGGAGGACGCCCCCGCCTGCAGCTGAGCCGTTCGTCCAACAGATAGACTCGAGTCGCGCGCGCCTCGCGGGGCTTGCAGTCCTAATTCTGCGCCCTGCAAATACGGCACACACGCGCGCTCAAGTTTTCCGCGTGTACCGAAGGATTTGGCCCGCTCCTCTCTTTGCTCGCCCGACTATTAAACACCTGAAATCTACTCGATCGCCCCCGAGCAGATTACCAGTCGAGTTTGCACAGCCATTTCATTTTTTCATCAGCTTGTTTCTCTTTCGGATTTCAAAGAGCTAACCCCAAACCTAACCCCCGCGAGCTTGAACAACCCCTGGCCTGGCTGCAGTGTACCCCCCTGGATTGGCCTGGATTTCACTGGAGCAGGCCAGTACGGAAAGAACCGCAACTCGGCGAAATCCAGCTCGTTATAAGTATATATCAATGCGAATCGCATACGCGACTGTGGGATGAACAATAGAAAGCTCGATCGCAAGGCGCAACTCACACACACACTGTTGGATAGGCCAGCAGAGCAAGGAAAAAGCAATACACTTTAATACAATCGTTCGGAGAGGCAGAGTCGATCCGCTTCACAGTGAATTCGCGCGAGCAGACTCCGGCCGGGCTGTATACACGTTGGGCAGCTGTAAAATCGCAGCTGTTTACTCTTCCGGGGCCGCGGCGATTGACGTTTTAATCTCGGACCCATACGCGCACGAGCCAGCGGTTCAATTCAATGAGCAGTGCGCATAACTTCAAAGCGAGTATTCGCGCCCGCGAGCCCGCACTGCAGCTTTCTTATTCTATCATTTTGCGAACCGCATGCCGAGGCGCAGCCGTGGCACAGTTGGCCGGGCCGCAAGTGCGGGCAGCTCCTACATACATATATATACCTCAGAGGAAAAGGGGAAAAGGGGGAAAAAGGTGGGAAAGGTGAGACTATCGGGGACGGCATCATCGCCGACGATTCGCGCAAGCGTAACGGCCCCTCATTACTCCGGGCGGTAAGTTCTAGCGAGCCGCGCGTCCTACGTATCCCGGCCGGCATATCAAAACCAATTGCTAATGCATGCCAATGTAATTCCAAAGGCCCGTCGTTGTTCTAAGCGTTATGCTCCCTCCCTCTTCTCGGCCCAAGACGGAACAATACTCGACGCGCGAGTATACTTTTTTTTTATTCCCTCCCACCCGAACTCTGAAAATATCCCGCGGAAAATATCTAGACGAACCATTTTACACACACACCCGTTTGATTTCTGGCCGCTCGGCTCTCGTCGCGGCAGAGGGAAATACACGAAATACCCCACACCCGATCGATTCGAGTTAATTCGCTTCTCGTTCGCCGCGACCCCCACTTTGCCCCGAGAGCCGCGTTTCGAGTGGAAATAACAATCCACGCGAATTCATTGGATCGAGCGACGATTTTCGACTTTGTCCGAACGCCCGAATGATTCAAATGCGCGCGACGCGCGCACCTCCCCCCCGAAACTGTGCCGCACCAATGATTGGGATTACTTTTCGCGATAATCCGCGCGCGAGTCTCCGATTGATTCCGCACCGGGAGCAAACCGCGTGATTGTATCGCCGCTGCAGCAGCTGAAATTACGGCTCCGTGTGTGTGTGTGTGTGTGCGTAGGTATATATATAGGAACCGCAGGGAAAATCGCGCGCCTCGCTTTTCGAGAGAGCGGCTTGTTTACGGTGTAGGTATATACCGCGCTCCACTCGAATTTCGGATTATCCAGCGGGGAATTCGGTCGCAGCGGCTCGGCACAGCTGCAACGTCTTGGCTGCGGCATTTCCCGAAGGGTATATACGTATATATGGATAGATAGGAACGAAGCGAGCTTTCGGGCTTGAATCGAGCCAATCGAGCCCCGATCTTGCGGGGTTGTGAGAAATAATTTTCTCGAGAGATTCCAGGAAGATTTGGAGAAATGCGCCAATTAGTTACGGTGTATTGCCAAGAGCCGAGCGCGCGTCCCTCAAAGTCGAGATGAAAGTACGCGAGTGGTATGTTGCACAAGTGACGCGCGCGTATACGAGAGCTTCTGTCCCCGTTGAAAAATACGACTTAATAATGTATGGCCAATTAGCAAAATCACCGACGCTCCGATTCACACTCGCGGCAATGAACAGCCTCGGCGGCGAATTTTCGAATCGAACCGAACGCTTTCTCGACACTACACTTTCAATTATCCGCTCGAACATCCGCAATAATAAATTGACAAAGAATCCGCGTGATAATTTCTCCGAGTGCATATTTATGCCTGTATATTCGTTCATTCATTCGAACTGGGTTACACGAGTAGTGTATAATCAATCGCGCGATTCACATGATCGATAACCCGATAAATCCGCTGATTGATAATATTTATCGATTAAAGAACGGCGATTAATGAATAACCGCAGCTTTCGGATCAGGAACAACGATAAATTCATGAGTCGCAAAACGATCCCACGAGCAATTTGGCAAGCTCCGAGACAAAGTCAGTCTTCGCAACAGCAGCAACAGCAGCAGCAGCAGCAAAAAGCAGAGCTCGGGAAACGGCAGCGAGTGAATCCAGTGTCTACGAGTTTGGCAAACAAAAAAAAAAAGGTGGACGCACGCACAGTAGCAAGAGTTCGGGTATAGTCAAACTTGTCGGCAGGGATGCAGCCAGTGCTGCTCTCATTAAGCCATTAAAAACAGTCGCTAAAGCGTCTGAAGCCCATAGTCGTTTGATCGACTCTTCATATAAGCCAATAACGACGTTTGCGATTATGAATTCAGTCTTTCTGTATCTCTTCCCTTCAATCGCTTTCCTGATGTAAATTGGGTCGTCGCGAAGAATTACCCGATCCACCGGGTTGCTTTTGATTCGACGCTCGCGACTCTTGCCCACTAACTAAAGCGACGTTCACTTATACTCACGATATATTTGGATTTCCGTTCCAGAAAGAGAAACTATTCCGGAATAACCTTCCGGAATCACACCGGAAATAGTACAAAGTCACTATTTAATCAGTGAAAAGTAGAATCTCTAGCAATAATTGATTTTATAATGAATTCATCAGTGCTATTATCATAAAAAAAAAATGTAACGCGAAACATAATGAATATATCACATATTTCCAAGAGAACATTCACTGTCATCTCTCATTCGTGGAATTTTTAATAAGGAATAATAGTTTTTCAACAATTCGAGATACCTAGAGAGTTGCTGGGATGATTCGTCAACGCTTCATATCCTACGGGCGGCGGAGGGCTATTGGGCGAAACTGCTCGCGGGGCACACGCGTCAATCGACAAACCGACGAGTCGACGATAGGCTGCAGGGCGAATCCGCGAGGCCAGATCGAGATTCGCGCGGGTGCAGTGATCGACGATCCGCGGATCGGAAGATGCACGTATTCCGGCAAAACTGTCGGCCTCGGCCAGCTGACAGGATCTAATAAAAACGAGCTGGAGCTATGCGCGCGCGGGATCGGACGTGATAAATCCCTGGCAGGAGGGGCTGGGGAGGGGGTGGAGGAACAAAAAAAACGCGCGCGAGAGAGCGATGTACCGCGGTCGTAAATAAATTTTTTATCGCTTCCGCGTGTATCCAATCATTGGCTCGAGCTTTATGGATGGGTTTTATTTAACGCTGGCGAGAAGCCGCGGCCCCTTTCACCTGTCAGCCCCGTCAAATCTACAGCTCGGCTTTTTTCCCCGCTGCGTGCGGTGCGTTGCTCCAGCCAACTGCAGCAAATTCATCCCGAGCCTCCGTGATATGCTGCACGTGCAGTACGTGCGTACAGGAGGGCGCGCGGGCGCGAGGCGAAATGTAGAACGCGAGGCGCGCGCTATTAACGGCGATCCCTTTGTGCATTCGAATGGAGCAATTTTGCCAGGCTCTCCGGCCATGTTCTTCGGGTATGCCAGCAGCCCGAGCTTTTTCCTATCCTCATCTCTTCTGGCCCGGTGACTCTCTTCTGATAGCGACTCGTCATACGCACGCGTACATTCTGCCGTTCGATCCCCCAAATTTCATCCAAGACAGCGACCAACAGACATTCAATTTCACGGGACGAGCTAAATCGTCGGATGCTGGCTGAATTACCTAACCGATGGCTCGGTGGGATTTTTAAATCCCACCTACTGCAAGAGGACAAGAGCAGATTTTCCGACGCCCGACTCCCAATGCGAATCGTCGCTATATTCATTTGGCTTTTGTCCAGCGACAACGTCGGTGGGTATATATATACGATTTTAAAACGATCGATCTTTCGATGGCTCTTTGGGCATTCGAGCAGCTGCAAAGGGCCTGAATATTACGGATTTTTATAAAATATTCAGAACGACGTTTCCAGCTCGCGGACTGATGGAGTATTTTCAATCGCGCCGGAGTAGCACACACACACACACACTCACACACACATTTCCGTCTCTTTATTTTGAAATGTCAATCCCAGCATCCGCGCGCGTGTTTCCACTATATCCCCGCCGCTTTTGTTTTATTCCGTCTAACGGATCGTTTTTATTTGCAACACTGGCCCGAGTTGTTCTTATGCTGTGACAACTTTATTATTGGCATTTGATATTCCGTATTTGCATTTCATTGATTACAAATTTCAATGATATATGATATGAATCAACAATCAATACCCCCAAGGTTTGTTGATCTATGGTTAATCACACGTCAACTGGGTCAGGTCAACGTTATTTTATTCCCTTTATCAAAGAGAAAACTTTGTGACGAGGCAAAAATCTTCGATCCTCACTTTTGCAATCTACGGATCGGAAAACATGGAATCTCTAAAAAAGTCTGTATGTACGTATACGTATGTAGGTTACGTTATTTTTTGAGACGCGATAACTCTCATACATATCGTCCCATCTTCCTGAAATTTCGCACACGAGTTAGTCGTGGCAAGATTCAAATCAAAATCATTTTACAGCGGAATCCATTGTTTATTTCTCTAGTTTTTTGTGATCCCTCATAACCATTTGAATTTGAACTATTTCGAATTCAGAGAGTGTGTAGGGGGCTAACCTCAACTTAATATCTCTGAAACGAAATTGTTCGAGGAGGGAACGTACGCAAAGATGCGAGTCTCCGATGAGATTTTTGTGACCCGTCAGGCCGCGAAGAGTCTCAGTCCCATGGGATCCCCGGGGCAATATCGCATTGTATGAATATATAAATGCCGCAGTGAACTATATGAAACTAGACACTTTGCCGGGATTTGTATTTTTATTTTGAGAGATCAGACATCGACTCAGGGGATACGCTGATGCTGTTGAGCGCGAGAAGACCGCCGGGACGCCAACTGGAGCAGCGCGTTGTCAGTCGCGGCCGATATACTTCCACCAGCAGCAGCTGCACGCGCGGAGCTCACTTATTTACGTGAACTCGCACCAGCTCACCCCGGGCTCACGTTATGCTCGACGCCCAGCTCGAGTCACCCCGACTCATTATAAGTATTGCTTACACTACAAATTAAATCCTGATGAGTATACGCTTTCCGAGAAAATTCAACGCGTTTTGGATGGAATATTCGAGATGAAAAAAGTCGTCGGTACTGCTCACTAACAATTTTTAAAACTGGAAGGAAATCATTTATTATTTTATGATTCTGTACGAATCTATGAGAATTATCCTCAGATGTGGAGAGCTTCATTGGACATAAAGTTGCCTGGGAGCTTCTTCGTCGATCTGCGACAACTTCCGAGCTTTTGTAGCACAAAAATTAATCGTGTGCGATCTTAAACTGATCCTAAACTTAAACATTCAAAGCAATTTTCAAAGTCGCGTCATTCTATCGGTCATTCTGGTCACGTTTCTCCAAGTATAATCAGCCACAGTACCTCGTTCGACTGTACTATCGAATTTTTTCAAATAAGAGAGAAGGAACGTCGATCCGAACGAGTTGACGTGGAAACGACCTCACAAAAATAACCAGCACACTCAATCACAGCAACAATAAACTCGGGGGTCACGCGTGAGTATGGGGGGGGGGGGCGGAAAACGGGTTTGTTCGATGGGGGAGGCGTGCAAGAGGCAGATCCGAGTGTCGGGTGAGATTTTTCGCTGGCGCGGCAATCAGTCAGGTCGACGAGAGTCTGCAGAGATTCCGGGGGCAATGTCGCAGCGTGGCACCGGCGCGAATGTATATATGTTCGCGCACGACGACGACGACGCAGGCGCGCGCAGTAAACTCGGTAATGTTTCCGTTGCTGTCGCCCTCCTGTGGCCTTCCTTCGGCCAGTCATTGCGAATACCAGACACATGGTTCACCTGATTGATTGTCCAATTCGGCCGGATCCATTTATGCGTGCCGCGGAGATCTACCATTTGCTCGGCCGGCCGAGATTAATGATAACGAATGACCGATTCTTCAAAGCCATCTCTCTCGTAATGTTTATTGCATTGGTAATAGTGGATCGGAGGGTTTTTCGCGGTGGAGAAACCCCGGGAAGGCAATAAATCCCGGGCCCGACCGTTTCTCGTTTCGGTATATTTTTCTGACATTTTATTTTGCAATCGTTGATCTCTCCTTTTCTCCTTGACGCTGTATCAGTCGTCGATCCCTTTCGGGGCTTCGCTCCGTCATGATAACGATACTCGAGGGGCCAGTGCTATTTGTCAGTTTTTCTTATACCATTTGGCAATTTCAAAGAAAGGATGTTTCATGTTGTCGACTCCAGACTCGCACTCAAAGGAGAATATTCTTATTCTGGAATAGAAGGATGATTGGACAAAAAAAATCAACAACTTATATCGAATCATCCATTCGCTAACCCCGAACTGAGTAAAAAACAATCTTTTTGATTTGAATATACCAGGTGATAAAGCTCTTTCCGACGGAGACGGTCGGGAAGCAACGAGAATGAATACAGCGAGCCGTAGAAAAAAACCGCTGCCAAGTGCCTTAGCAGTATGCTTTCTCAAAGAGGCTTCAACATCACCCACAAACGCATCCCAAAACTGTATTTTCACCATTCCACTAGCGTAGATACTATCATTTATTTTTCAAAAATTACAAAAATATTATTTAATCAGTTCAATTCGTATCTTTGTGACTGTGTAAAGTGTCGTTCTTTTTCAATTGACCAAACTTTGTCGCGACTGTTGATGTCTGCCCGGGCTCTCTTATTATTTGATCAAATGCAACAAAGCAAACGGTTCTAGGTTCTACACGATGCGAGACATTTAGACCTGCTTAATTTTTCGATCAATTCATCTTGTGACTGTCATACGGTTTAATGGTGGTTAAAATCGATCCGTCCTGCCCTTAAGTCCGTATTTAGCAAACTCGGAGACTCCATTTTGATCATTTTCGACGGCTGAGGTTCGAAATGATCAATTCAAAATCTATTTTGATCATTTTCGACGGCAAAAAACACCAAATTTTCCCAATTTTCTCTATAGCACGTTGAAAATACTGGAAACGAAACTTACATGAATTTTTCTTTCCCTTAGCAACGGTTGCTAAGGAGCTAATTGGGAAGATTTTGTGTCCTTTGCCGTCGAAAATAATAGAAATGGGTCATAAATTAATGATTTCCAACCTTCGTAACTGTTGCTAGGGAGGTAAACAACCGTTGCTATGGAGCAAATACAACAATTCAGTGTCCTTGGCCATCGAGTGTGACTTAAAACTGATTTTCCGGCTTGCCCCAATGAGCACTCATAAGGATTTGTGAGAAAACACGTTAGGAACGGTTGCTAGCGAAATAACCAACGGATTTTGCTGAAAATTTAACTCGGACTAGATCTTGTCACAACTAACCGGTGTGCAAAATTTCAAGACGATCGGATCATTCCTTCGGGAGTTATCGTGGACGAAAGAAACGAAAAAATAGACACCTTAACAACGGTTGCTAAGGAAATAAACAACGGATTTCGCTGAAAATTGAACTCGCCCGAGATTTTGCCGCGATTAACCTGTGTGCAAAATTTCAAGACGATCGGACCATTCCTTCGAGAGTTATCGTGGACGAAAAAAAACGGGACGCACACACACACACACACACACACACACACACACACACACACACACACACACATACATACATACAGACACTTTTGAATTTCCATGTTTTTCGACCCGTAGATCACGAAAATCGAGGTCCCGAGGTCTGATTCGGTGGGTCGATTTTTGCCCCATTACAAAGCTTTCTCTTTGAGAAAGCAAAATGTTCGGTCTCGACAGGGTTGGTATATACAGAAAAGAAATCGTCGCCGATATTTCGTTGGCCGGTATTTTCGTCGTCGAGCGATATGAATGTTGCAGACGCTCAATGCGCGAACTGGCAAATAAATTTGTGGGATCGCATCGCTAGCGCGCGGGCGAGCCATCGGGAAGTTTGCATGTGACGAATGGGATCGCGGAGCCGCGGCGAGGACAGCTGCGACACGAATCAGCCGTATACTCGGGGCGGCCCGGCAACTCGATAAATATTAGTCCCCCGGGGGCTCGGGCAAAAGTTGCCCTTTGTAACGGGTTTTGCCCGGGGGGAACTTGGGGCTCGCGCGCGCGCATAAGCGCATCCTGTCAATCCACAACTCGGAGCACGTGGCATTTCGCATTCCGCTCGGCGGCCACGGCGCAGCCGCGGGCCAACTCCGACACGGCGCAAATAAGAAGCGCGGCACTCGCGTTTGTCACGGCCAAAGGAGGGAGACGTGCGAAGGAGCAGACTGAATAACGCCGCTAAACTTTTCCATTTTAAATAAGAATAAATTCGAGTCGCGGCGGGCGCTTATGGCGTGAGTAACAAGCCCGCCAGCGAGCTCGAGGAATTTTTTCTCCTGTTGCCCCCGCGCCGCCAATTCCCCAGGACACCGGAGCACTTTGGCGAGGATGCAATTGCCGCGCGCGGCAGCCAGACACGAGCCGCATAACCGAGGCGGCCAGTGCGCGCGAAGTTAAGTGAGCTCTCCTCGGGACCGCGCGGCTGCGGAATTGAATGAGAGCTGCTCGCCGGTAGTAGGTATGGGGGGTCCCAAATTGCCCGACACCCGCGAGCGAGCACTCGCCGATTAGATAAATTGAATAAGCTCAACTTCCGCCCCGGACAATACTCGAGTAATGAAATGGCCCGCGCGCAACTGCTCTATCGAGGGCCGCGCGTGTGGCCGCCAGCGCGCAGTTGAGAAGTATTCGCATTATCGCTTGTCCCCGCCCTATTATTCAACGGCAGTTAGTATTTATGAGTTGGAATCAGGGACATCGCGCGGTTACACAGCTCCGTCCGTAACTCGTGGCCGCGGTAACGAGTGCTGTCGCCCGCGGCTGTTAAATTACACCTCGGCGCTAATAGCCCAACCACCGTCCCCTCAACCGACAGCTGCCAACCAGTTTCAAATGAAACATCGAAAAAAACGACGACGGCTCTCGGCGCTAATTAAATCCCAACCAACCCTGTCGGCCGCCGATAAAACACGGCCGATTGATCCTTTGGCGCGACGATAAACACCGTTGATGCAGAGCTTGGCGAGAAGCGCGCGTGTGCAACGAGTCGTCGACGCGCGAGTGACGTTGCGAAATCACGAAGCCTCCGGTGCGTATCACGGCCGGGGCGAGGCTGTGCGATCCCGAGATTCCCTCCCTCCGACCCCCGGCGGCATACGCAGTGCCGGTGGAATATGCTCGGCTGAGGTATACAGGGCGGAAATTTTGAATGCGACCTCGTTTGCCACTTTGATACGAATTATATCTAATTAAAGCGTCTCGTTTGATGATCCTTTTTATATTTCGATATCCCAAATGGAGAAGTACCATTTCGTATGCAATCCTCGTTACTTGTTCTCGTGTTACAAGATTAACTACGCCATTTGACATATTGTTGTTGTATCGATAGTATCAAACCCAGCTTGCATTGATATCCTATACCATGTATGAATTCATATACATAATCACAAGTCGCCCCAGGCGAGTCACGTAGCCAAGCAATAATTTCCGAAATTCAATTTGGACGTGCCTCGCCCAGCTTAATTACATGTTGTCTGGTATATCGAAATAATCACATCTGTGAGTAATTCTCGTGAAAACGATATTATGCTTTCTTAAAGAGAAAGCTTTGTAATGGGGTAAAAATTGACCCGTCGAATCAGACTTCGGGACCTTGATTTTCGTGATCTACGAATCGAAAAACATGGAAATCAAGAAATGTCTGTATGATATCGACGTGTCTTACGAAGAAAGACACATCTCAAACTGTCCGCGAAGAAAGACACATCTCAATTTGTCCGCGAAGAAAGACACAACTCGCAATCTAGCCACGAAAAAAGACACAACTCGTAATCCAGCCGCGAAGAAAGACACAACTCGCAATCTAGCCACGAAGAAAGACACAACTCGTAATCTGGCCGCGAAGAAAGACAAATGTCGGAATTATTCTCCCGCGAATATTAACGAAAAAAGAGTTTAAACTGTAGAAAAGCCTTGATTTTTTTTGTCAAGTATAACCTACTCATTCTAAGCCTTCATTCCATATATTTTTTACGTCGGAAAATTGTGGGATGTGCGCCATGTATCCTTTTTGCAGGCAGACGCGAGTTGTGTCTTTCTTCGTGGCTAGATTGCGAGTTGTGTCTTTCTTCGCGGACAGATTCGGATATGTGTCTTTCTTCGCGGACAGATGCGGATATGTGTCTTTCTTCGCGGACAGATTCAGTTATGTGTCTTTCTTCGTAAGACACGTCGATATGTACGTACGTGTGTGATCACTTTTTGTTTTGGCATGCGATAACTCTCGAAGGAATGAACCGATCGTCCTGAAATTTTGCACATAGGTCGGTCTCCGGAAGATGTGATCGGAGTTTGATTTTCAGAAACACCCGTTGTTTATTTTTCTAGCATCCGTTGATAAGTTCCCATATAATTCATGATAATTGCTCATTTGGCTCGTACATTTATGGAAATCTATAAGAATCAAAGAGATTCCATTGTTGATGTCTCTATAGCAACGGCTGTTTATATCCCTTGCAACTGTAAGGAGGGGTGATTAATGCAAGTTAAGGTTCAATTGCAATACTTTGAGAAAGCACACTGCTGAGGCACTTGGCCGCGGCTTTTTCATAAACGTATGTTTATATGATTTTTTTTGTAATTTCTATAATATTTTTGATACAATGAGGAAAATAATAAGCTGGAATAAGATTCTTTCAAATATTAAAACGACTACCTTACCGGAAAATGATCTAAGTATATTAAATTATATATATTTTCTAATTCATACTCAAATATGGATTCTTATGTTCAATAGACTATCCCACTAAAAATAGATGGAATCCATAAGCGAGTTATTTCAACATGATTATTAGCTGAGTAGCAACTTCGGAAATCGATACGGAGTTTTACATTCCGGAAAGTCGAAATGGCTTTCTCATTTAGAATTTTTAAATGACTTCAGCTTTTTGAGGGAATCCTTCATGAACAATGTTGGTCTAGTCTAAATTATTCTATTCAATGTATTTTATTCAATCTACTCTTGGTTAGGAAATGACAATTTAATCAACATCTCAAATAACAACTTTGGTATCCTTTCACTATTTAAACTCGAAGAACAAAACTAATTCAATCTACCTGCACATACTTTGGCCAGATGATTTCGTTTTTCAACTGTACCGTTCTAGGAAATTTCATAATCTAGACTTTCCGTTGGCAGAAACCAGCTGCTCGGTCTCGTGCTTGTCGCCGCCGACACATGATTTCTCGGCGGCTCTATATGTCGTAATCTAGACTAGGGTATATGCATGTCGGTAATTTGCCTTGATAAGCGGCCGATCAAGTCGTTGGCCCCCCGGAGAGATGAGTCTCTTTGATACACTCGATTTGACCCGATAACCCAGCCAAGTTACGGGCCAACTCTTAACGAGTTGGCTAAGTGAGCGCACGCCTCCCTTCGCAGCTCGGCCATCACTGGGTCAACAATATTCACGAGGCTGCTCTTATTGTTTTTCGTACTTGTTGCTCGCACGCAGCCTTCGATTGGTGGTGTGTCCACCCTCATATCATACGAGTAACCTTGAGTTCCATGAACTTGTTTTAATGAACTTTGATGTTTCCATAATGAACGAGTCGATTGATATTCATTCACAGTATAATTTTCAGGGTTTATTGAGAATATCAAAATCGGATAAATTTTATTCAATGCTGTAAAAGGAAAAATTTGCGAATCATTAATGTGTTCGATTGTAAAATCACGTGAATGTATTGTTCATAATTAGATAATCATTCGAATTAATGTGTGGGGGTAAAATGTACTTCTGGAACTATATGTACGTTAAATTTAATCAGGATGTTTTTAATATGCTAACGGAAGATGAGAGATATGCTCTGTTGATTCTCATTCCTCCCTGAAAATTCATTAATGTATTTATTCTTTGGCTGCAGACACGGCCGTTATTGCTCAAATTCTCTATGATAACAATACAAACAAGTTAGTTCGCAGTTTATAATAACGAATTCGAATGAATTCTTTCTGTTTGATGTTGAACGAGCGCTGTTAAAAAACGGCAAAAGATTAACAGTATACTTGGAATCGTTCCGCAAATACGATTCAAAATTGGAAAGCAAAAAGAGATTTCGAACGTTTTGAATCATTTTGAAATGTGCTCTGCATACAGTATATGTAAATACATGTTTAATATAGAAAAGTATTAATTGGCATCAGTGTCAATAGAATACTACTTCCATGTGAAAAACTAAAAGGTTTATGAATTTCGGTAAATACAATTCGAACTTTTGCTTCTTTAAAGCTTGCCGCAAAAGCACGAAAGCTCTCTCACTCTTCGTCCCGATACAATAAACTCTACACTGATGATACTGATCATTGCGGTATGATGGCCAATCAGAAATACTCGCGACACGATATCGATTGGTAGCATATTTGAATTATTCGACTAGGATTAAAAATCCGATAGGATAATAGAAGCGGAGCTAACCAGGCGCAAACCGCGACCGAGGCAATAAAAAGTCTGCGGCGGGTTTTCGATTGAATTGTGTAGGAAGGAGCGGGCCGGTGCGCAGTGGAGGAGTGTTGTCCAGCAGAGCGGGGTCTCTCGGTCGAAAACAGCGACGTATCAGATGTCGATACTGCTCGCGACTCGTTAGAAATGCTATGCGCGCCGGGAAAACGAGTTCGCTCGCGAATAAATGGGCTGCGCAAGCTGTCGCGAGCAACGGCGGCACCGTTTCGCCGCCTCCTCTCCGGGCGACCAATTTTTCCTCCCTCCAAGCCCTGCCTCGCTTTGTTTGGCCGGCGCGCGCGCCGCCGCTTTCTTCGCGACTGCCTTCCGGATGGGCGAGCGCCCATTGACGCGTGCTTCCGTTACGCTTTATATCTGCCTTGCCAGAGCCACTGACACACTTTTTCTCTTCCGTGGCCCCCTTTTTTTCCTCCTCTCGACGGAAAAGCTCTCTCGACTTTCCGCGATCACGGCTGATTCGGATGTGGATCTGTATGGACAACTGGGGGAGGCTCATTTTGATCTGGGAGAAGCGTCCGATAAGCGACAATTACGTGTTTACGATTTTCTCGTGACATTGGAGGGGCCCGATCGGATTTGATCATTTCACCACACCGTTATTGGATAATTTTTATACATTGATATGTTATGGGATCATAAAATATCGTATGATTTTTAACGTTCTCCCTCCGCGTCTAATAGCTTATTAGATTTGATTTTGTACACTGGAATAATGTATCAAGTCACAATTAGGTGTGGGATAAATCAATGGTTTATCACGATTCTCAACTGGTGTTGAACAATAAGTATGAATAACCCGAAGTTATTTGTGATAAATGTTAATACGGAGATTATGGGGGGGGCGGGAAGTAATACTTGCAGGAACGTGGGAGAAGCCTTTAAGCCGCTTGTTATCAGTAGTTTTAACTGTTTGATAGGTAGGTAGATAGGCATAACAAACTAGAAAACTTGGAAATGTAAATATAAGCTATTCGCGCAGAGCTTATCGGCTCTTACTCGAGAAAAGCAGTGAGCCTCTTGGAGCTCGTATACAACAAGAGCGGCGCATACACAGGGTGATTAAGAAGTTGCCTGCAAGTTTTTAAGCCTCTACCTGGCCCCTACCAGGAATCGCTCGAAGCAACGGATGTCACTCGTGAAAGCAAACACACGGTGTTACGAGTGTGATCTGATACATACAACGAGTAAGCTCAGTTGTTACCGAGTTTTTTACTAATGCCAGTATCTACTCTTCTTCTCCCGTAATCTCCCCCGTGAGATATATGCGCTCGAATAAATTCCGAGGGGTGGATGCGTGGGCTATCCAGTTGAAATTTCCTCGATGTTGGAAAGTACCAACGGACTGACCAGGGTAAAGAGTTTGCAGCCGAGAAAAATGAGGGAAGATGTCTATCGGATAATCTCAGAACGAAAATTCGCGAGTTGACTTTGGCTCGTTCGCTCGCGCAGATACTTCGCTTTGATCAATGTTTCGATCCGTAAGTGAGTCGAGGCAACTCCGAGCAAGTTGGATAACTGGACTGCAGGAGCATTAGCGGATCAGCTCGATCGCCACCGGCCAAACTCCCCCGCGCGGAGATACATGCAGCAGCAGCTGCTTTACCAAACTCCCTCGCGTTGGTGAGCTCGTAAACCGGCCCCTGCCTCGGCCGCCTACAAAACGAAGCTCCGCTAGAGTCGCGCGCGAATATTCTTCATCTCTCGGCCGGGCGCTCTGCATTCCGAGCGTGGCGAGCCACTCGATTATGGCTGCCGCCGCCGCGCCCCGGTGAATCTCAATCGCGCCGGATTTTAAAGCGCGGCTCTTGTCGGGGTATCGCGCGGCGACGTGTTTCGGGCCCCGAGCCGTCCTGCAAGCCGCGCGAGACCCGAATACAAAACTGCGCATTTGCCCCACGGCCGAGAGGCGGCACTAAGTGAGCGAGCATCAGCCGCGCGATGCATGGCAACCACCCCCGCCCCCGCACTGATTTATTCCGATTCCCGGCTCACTTCTCGCCGCTGATCGCTCCAGTTGACCCGAGACACCCCCGTGTCCTCTTTCTTGGGACGATTTGCCACGAATTCGAATTAACGGGGTTCCTTCAGGTTGCAAAGTCGTCCGCTGCATTTTTTCGGGTGTATGAGGACTCGTGGGTTCCGCTCATTGTTGCGATAGGCGAGTATCCCTTGGAGAAGTCAATGGTCAATTAAAAATTTTACGTGAAAAACAATTTCACGAATGACGACGACGCGCTTGAGATACTTTTGCAAAGTGAATTTCCTCGACACTTTTGAATGTCGCATATTTTGAATGGCCAAGTTTTTATTCGGAAGCACAATGTTCCGCAGGTCTGGACAATACTCGAGATATTTATGATAGAAAAATCTCGAGCCCGTCGGAATGTAGTCGTTTCAAATGAGAATAAAAAGCATCTTGATTTTATAGTGGATCAGATCAGGGTATTTCCATTATCAACGGATCTGAAGAATTTGCTGGAGGAACAATGTCAACGAGTGTAATAAAAGTGACTAGGAAATATCGGAAAGAAAAATCGAAGAGATACAGAAAATCAAATTACTTCGAATAAAAGAGTTATTATATGATATTGATTGGATAGAACTTTAACTTACGATTCGATTGATATAGTCAGTCGAATATGAGAGAACAATTTACGATAATCTATATACGTTCCGAATACAAGAAATCTTAATACGTTTTTTCCAAAGCATATATTTCTAAACGCAAGTGATATGGGATTCTGGTGACCAAATAACAGTGGAAGCAAAAGGATACAAAAAGGACAGGAAAAAATACATGAATATTCACAAGAAATCCTCACGCTTGAGAGAAACACGTTCGGAAATTCTACAGATGTACTTTTTCACTCCCGAAAACTTTCATCACATATTCTATCAAGTAGATATAGAATATACTTTATTCCGGTCGAATAATCATTATTATCGGTGGCCGAGTAAATTACTCTGAGAGTCATTAATCAAATGAATTACCCCACGTATATATCTACACGGATGGAATTGAACCCAAGTCACGTACGATCGTCTTTCCAGAACATTACTTCGCTCGTAAGTTGATATAACAAACGAACAAGAAGAAACCCGTGAAACATCCTTTGAGCCGCGGTGTCTTTTTTTTTATCCGAGTTACTTTTTCGAGAGTCACCCGCGCGGTTCTCTGTCCAATCAAATCTTCCAATATTGCAGTACACTCTTGACTCATCGGATTAAAAATTCTTCGCGCTACTTCGCGTGACCTAGAACGCGAATCGGGAAAGAGCAATTCCGATACGGAAGTAAAACAAACATATTCCTCCGGTACGTAGCGCCAGCCGTAAAAACTTCGATTCTCGATGTCGTCTGCTCGGGAGCCATATTCCCGGGCAGCACTGAGGGACGCGCGGGATATAATCTTGGGTGTGAATCTGCCGTGAAAACACAGCCGTGGACATCGAGCGGCTGGAGAGCAGTGGCGCCCCGACCCGAGATGAGCTATTTGACTCGTGGGAAATCTTACCTCGCGCCGCGCGCTCGTTTTGAAAACTTGGATGCACTTGAAGCGCGAATCATCAGCCGTATATTTCTCGGGGCACCTGGGGATATTACAAACGACGCAGCCCCAAACTAAATTCGTCCCTTCGAAAAACCGTCACGGGAGATTCAAACTGTGTGATACACTCGGCGATCGTTTAAATACATTGCTCACACAGTGTTTACCCGGTGCAATTCACAATTACGAAGATTACGTGCAATTTGAGAGGCGGCAAGCCCAGTTATAGCCTACTTAGCAAGCTGTGCGCGTGTAATGCGTGCACCGGTTGATAGCACCCATCCATGCCGGCCCATTCACGCGAGCCCTTTCTCTCTTCCTTCCTCCTCTCAGCTGTTGAGCGGTTTTATCTATCCACTTGCCCTCGTGCGTATATCCTCGCGCGCAGCTATTCGTATTTGTAATCACTCGCACGTACCGACGGCTCCATCGCAATCAGCCTCGTATTTTGCCGGAAAATTCGCGCAGCATCTCTCCTGTTTGCCCCCGCGATTGGCGTGTTTGCTTGCTCACCTGCGTTTGCCAACATTTTTTATTTATCCACGTTTTTGTTGTTCCAATACGTTTGGACAACGATTCACGAAAGATCAAGTGAGGATGAATGGTAGTGCCATATATTTCGACCTCGTCCCTCGAGAGAGAAAAAAAAACAATACTTCAACCATTACTTCTCAATGTAATACTGCTCAATACAATATCATGCCCTGGAGCAATGCAAGTAATCGGATTGCTGGATGTGTTCCTCGCTGATGATAAGATACATCATTTGTTACTCACACGACTCTCAAATAATCACGGGAAACTGCCAATTGGTTTTACCTGAAAAATAAAGAAGAATCAAGAATGTAAAATCCACAAATCATTTCATCATCATCATAGAATCACCAATAAATGTTATGTCTGTGCCAAACTATACTGATACCAAATCCAATAGCCAATGGGAACTCAAACGCAAGATTCACACGAAATTATCAAGGATGAGCTCACTACTCCACAGCGCCTCACGCGTATACGTACTTAATCTGCTAAACCATTCGCGGCTGTCTGCTCTTACAATGCTAGGAGTATCTATTTCACTCGGCAAACATTAGAGCAACAATAGCTAGCCGGCACAAACGGGAGGGGGAGCGCCATGCAGAATGAAGCCCCTCCTCGGGGGGCTAATGTGATGCGCTTATGAAAAAGCCCCGCTGGTCTTTGAATATGCCGCGGCCACGGAAATTACGTGAAACCGAGAGGTCTGTAGCTAAGACTCGGGTGCAGCTGCAAATGAACGAGTTAAAGTGTGCCGGTAGCACGACCCTTCATAATTCACGATATCCAACCCCAAAGCGGCCCACTTCCTGATCGTTCTCTCGTTCTCAGGCTTGTTGGGGGATATCTGTACATCTTAATTCTTATAAAATCCCCACGTGTAAATCAATCACCCTTGATTTGCTGTTTCGGACCCCATCAAAATTAATTAATCTTCGGATCGACGTTTAAATATAAAAAATGATCATTTCATTTTCTAAGAAACAGTTAAGAGCTCATTGCTAAGATTTATGGAGTTTTCAATTCATTCAAAACATTACGTTGGAATTGTTGATGTTATGTGTATTTGCTGAAAATCTTGTTTCAATATTGAGCCAACCTCAATATTGATTCGGAGCTGAGGGTCATAAGAGATGATTCTCATAAATTGCTCGTGATAATGGAAAAGAATGATCAATGAGTAACCCCGGAAACCCCTTTTAATTCCGGAAGAAAGAAGATTTCTTCGATACAGCACAATAAAATTAAAGTAAAAGAGCAATTTTGTCTGCTAACCCACTTCATTTGTTCAATGGATAATTCAAGTTTTGCAGAACCTCACAAAATATTCTAAGAGTCTTCTTTTTTTTCTTTGACTCCTAAAAGTTCCCCAGCACTTCCAGTCTTGTCTTGAAATAGCTGCAAAATTAAGTCGTCTCCTTCCTAAATTATTCATGAAGAGCGTTCAATAAAGCAAGTAATACGAGTGAAAAGTTCCGAGCCAAAATTCCATCACCATTATTGTTATGGAATTTGGGCAAGCTCTTCAGCAAACGAGTGCTTATCGTGGAGTGACCCTGTCGTACCGTTCAGTGACCAGCCTTGTAGGCCCATCCCAGAGGACCTCTCCACCGCTCTCGGCAGTACATCCATTCAGATGAGAAAAGAAGTGACTCCACGATCCAGTTTCTTATCGTAAGAAAGGACGAGTCCATAACAGTAAAACTGTGAAGCGGACTTTGATACTTCTCCCGTGAACTGTGTCCATCCTTCATTCTGCCTCCTCTGGACGGAGGCAGTGCAGATTCATTTCTTTATCCGAGCTGTCTTAAACGCCGGAGGATTTGCGAGATACGCGGATGCGATTTTCATTTGAGAGAACTCGAGTCTTCGCCTGGTTGTAACTTGGTAAACGTTCGGGCAAAAACAAGATGAGAACAAGATGAGAACACGGAGGGAAAAAAATGTTGAAAAGGTTGCGTAGTACAGGTGAGAAGGCCGGGGGATTGCACTTCAAAAAGCGGCGAACAAACTTCCCTCAGTCTGCGCGGAATTTCCTAACAACCAACAATAAGAGCTCGATTGCGTGCAGCTCGTGCAAACGATTTATGCTCAGTGTATAAGCTCCTTATCCGGAAGTATCTACAATATGAGCTAACGATGATGAAGCATTATCTCCCGCTCATGCACTCGAGCTCACATATTTATTCGAGGACTTTGGAAACATTATCTTGACGAATTGCTTATGGCCTTTGAATTAACAATCTTCTGTATATTTTAGTGCGCTCAACGTCAGACATTTTTACCCTGGCCTTAATTATCCACTGCTTATATTTTCTCGAGTGTCTTGCGCATATTCTGACATTTATTATAACCAAAACCGAAATTCACTTGCCTGTTCGTATCCAACTTTCATTACGGAATTCTGTGATTTACAATTCATATCGCAGCTCGCCGAAACGAGGGAATTCCAACGTCAATATTCATAACTTGAGTAATCAATGGATAACGAGGGGGAAACATAGCAAACCCTCAATATCACCGGAGCTCGATCGATAAGGAATCGAAAAGTTTGTTTTGCGAAAAGCACGTGAGAGTTTCGAAATTGCAGCGAAGAAATGGCACTTGAAAACTGCCGCCCAAGTGAACCGGCTCAAAACTCGTGGAGCCAAATCGAATGCAGCTGGGCAAAAGGTGCGCCGGGCTAATTGACTTTTCACGGGTAGACGAGTAGTTAATACTCGCTGCTGGTCGGGGGAGTGGGTACCCGAGCGCAAAACGAACTTAATCGCGCGCTGTCCGTTTCACATCCGGGCCTGTCAGCGCGTCCGCCGACACGCGCCACTGCTCCACGACGATGGACTAAATAATCGTGGCACACCCGCGGGATTATCTCGTGTTATTGGAGATTTTTTAATAGGGTTTCGGCTGGTCCGGTGTATTGTACTGCACGAGCGCAATTGAATTAGACAGACATTTGACTCGCTTGCTCGAGTTATTTGGAGCTTTGACCGCGCGGACACTCGGTTATTGTTCGTTATCCGAATTTTGAATAGATTTGATCGCCATCAACATAATATTTGTGAATGTAATTAAACTAACGATTAACGCGCAAACAATCGTAAACTAACACATGAATACGTCAATACTTGCGCCACTCAAAACACGTTTCGAAGCTATAGCTCATTCAAAGATTCATTTCATAATAGTTATTGATCATGTTTGCCTTGCAGTGCCGCCACGGTAGGGACAGTTAATCAGATCGGAAAAATTAATAATAGTGGAAATTAGGATTATCTGAATACTCATATCGGAGTAACGCTGAGAATGACCTTGACATATTGATTGAGAATATCATGCCAGTATTACTCTTGAACGAGAAATAAACTGGCCGTACTGCAACTTTCAATAGCTTATCATTCCTGGCACCTTATAGGCAGTCTTGGAGGGATAATTTAATGCATTCAGGTCAGCATGAAAGAAAATTCAGTCGGACACAGTATAATAAGAACCCTCGAAGATTTCAATATATCTAATAAGGCAATTAATTCTGTGAAAAAATTTTTCATCACGGGTGCACAAAAACTGACATATTGCGTAGCAGTTTCGGGGATGCAAAATGAGCGATTGTGTACTCCGTTGCCATAGTGTCATTTTGTCACGCTCTCGCGTCATTGCATGACGCTCTAGCGTTACAAAATGACACTATCACAACGGAGTGCACAATCACCCATTTTGCATCCACGAAACTACCACGCGATACGTCATTTTTTATGCCCGTGATGAAAAATAGTATGAGCAACTCGCACGGTATAGTTGCCAATAGCATACTTGGGCGACATGTCGCACTCGCTGCGCTCGTGCACCAACGCGCCCGCGTGTGCAATTGGCAACTTTCCGCGCTCGTTACACAATGTACTATTCCGCATTCAACACTAGGCACCATATTCTCACCCAGACATCTGCTAGTTTTACTGGACCAGTTTCATTCACTCTCTGGTCTCTTGGATCGTCTTAATAATTGCCGCCAGCCGAGAATCCAGTGATTTGCAATGGAAAGAGTGCAAGAAAAATTTTTCTTACAATTTGATACTGAAGTTTTATGCCTTGGATACTGCTTCTATTTAAACTCTTCTCCAGAGTTTATTCCCTCGGATAGAAAGACATTTATCGAATCAAATCAATATAAAACGTTAACTTTTTGTAGGATCTTTCTTCTAATACATTGTTTGAAAATAAATATATGACACGGGTACCCGACGTCAACCACCCAAACATGAACAATACTTACATTGCACAACAAGCAAGTTTGTCAACACAGTTCGTGGCAAACCGAGGGTCTACTCGATATTTTCAAAATGAACCAACGTCTTCACGAATCAATAAAGCTCTAGATTGATTGTTTCAATGATGAGAAACAACTTGACAAGACAAGTATTTTTTTTAAGATAAAAGGTCGATAAGGTCCAATAACGTCCATCAAACCTCACTGCACATTTTACTGAAACTCCACTAATACTTTTTAGTTTCTTGCATTGTCTGTTGTTATCGAAACACCCATTGTTACAAAATAGACGCATAAATGTCATCGTAGTTTTGAAATAAGGAGTATTTTTGGCCATCTACTGTAAAAAGCTGAAAAATGCAGAGAAGAAACGAGACTTTTACCGTTCAAAGTTCTTAACTCACTCAAAATCGTGGTAAGGATTCCTTACAAATTTCTTAACACAATCTTTCTTATAAGGGTGGGACGGAATTTCCACTTCTAAGTAGAAAGGGCGTGGCGGGTACACACGAAAACTGCCTCATCAAACGTAAGGACCGAGGAGAAAAATAAATGTTCAGCCTCGAAGCTTTCACTTTGAGGAATATATAGAAGGATAAGTGCTCATGAAAATTTCACTGGATGTTGAATATCAAAAACGTAAAACGTAATGGGTATAGCCGCAAAAGATTTTCCCGAGATTTGGAAGTTTTTGAAAAGTTCGCCTCACGTAAAACCTCGGCAACAAGATGAAAACTGTTATCGATTTACGAAGACAACGAGCGGAATATGCTGAACCCATAAATACAATGCAATAGCGAACGCCCGATATATATATATAAATCAGCTATAAATACGTATTTTATCTGCCGCGGGATTTGAAATGAAATATAGTCGTCAAGAGCTCATGGGATTACCCGTAAAAAGATTTTTATTTCACACGCGCTTACCTCGTTCATATCTCTTTGTCTCTTTCCGTCTCTATATCCACATATCTTTTGTCCTTTTTCTCCCGTGATCATAGTGATCCTGATTCCTACTGAATTCACGATCGCCAACAGGCACCATCGCCTCCAGGTAAACGATTCACAGTTCTCGATGGTCCTCTTGCTCATTTTCAAACATTTATTTTCTCTGTGTTCCGACTTTCGCTTCGTTTTCCATCCACTTCCCCCAGGCTCCCACCTCTTTTTCTACTTTCCTTGTTAGACAGAGATAGATCATTTCGTATAAATTACTAACTTTCATAGTAACATAATGACAGAAGGCGATAATGATGATTTTCATTATAAACAATAAAGTTTGGAAAAAATTAAAAAAAAATGTTAACTTTATTTATTCATTTTCTATTTTTCACTATTTCTGTATTCTTTTTCTCAAGACTCACTGTCAGTGCAATACTAAAACAATATTAATTTCTACAATATGATTTCTCTCCGTTTATTTTTTCTTCGGTATTTCCTGGCTTCGGGTAACTTTCTACAACTAATGCATTTTCTCTGTGATCACTCCTTCAAGTGATTAATATTCACACATAATCTCTCCCCGACACGATCAATAGAGCGCTAATATGATGGGGTTACTTTGGCATTCAAAGCGTCCGACTCTAGCTCCGAACGCGTTGAAATATTTTTCACCACCTGGATGGCATTGGCCGCTATGCTCTCCGATCACGAGCAGCTTTGCACCTCAGGCCAGCTATTGGCTCGTACGCAGCCGGTAGTAACTATAACAATAACTGTAGAAAGGGGCAACGGAAAGTTTCAGCGACCTAGTGAAGCTCGAGACCTACGAGTTGTTTCGGAGAATGGGATACTTGTCGGAGGCGGAGGCGATACCTAACCTGGAAACGGCCACCTCGGGCCGTGGTTCCGTTGTACGTCGAGTGGTCGCACCGGAAAGTGTAAACCCTGGTGATTCCACATATGAGTCATTGGTTTCTTGGAACCGACGGAAGGGGGCGAAACGAGTGCTCCTAAAACGTGAATAGACCTAGTCAATGACTTTATCGTAAATTATAAGGATACACGTGATATTGAAGTTGGAAGATTGTCTGGTTATTCGTGTGTAACTGCGACTTTGAAAGGATTCTTCCGTCTACACTGCTGCGTAGTAAAAATGAAATCAGAGTGTTGAAGTAACGTCGTGAAGAAGACAGTAAAGGAGCTCTCCCAAAACTGAACCACGAACAAAACTAGAACCTTCACCTTAAATTTTGCGACTGTTGAGCTCGCCCTTTTCCATAAAAAGATAATCACTTCAGATTCGAAAGAGTTAAAGAACAGTGAGTACATAAAGTGTAAAAGAAGAACATTTTTTCATACCGTCATTACGACAGGAACATTTTTAGTGAGGAATCGAGAATGAGCCAAAGGCAAAAATTAGAACTTGATAATAAAAGAAGCAGTTTGTCTTAGAGAATCGTGAAATCGAGACGAGATTGTGGAAATACAGAATTTCATGAATACGAAAGTCGGTGGTTGAATCAATGTGAATGTGAAACATTTTCTCATTCCCCTTCCACGACTTCAGACCTTGAATTTGTCGTACGTATAGTACTAAATCTGCCGCATGGAATTTACTCAGATTTTCTCTTCCTTAGAGCCACCATTTATTTGAATTCGTTTATGTTAGTCTTACACTCGAAGAAGTAACGATATTCCATGAAACAGTTACATTATGGAAACAATATTCAAAGTAATGTAATATATCTGAATGATGTAGAATGGCTTTTCTGGATCTGTATGTATTTCAATGATAAAGTTGAAAAACAAAACGAGGATATATACTCGATTTTCGTTCTGCCTCTTTTATATATGTTTTTCCACCCATTCACGATTTAAATCGCAACCCATGCTACTGTTTCGTAAACTCATGATTTCAGGAAAATATTGAGGAATACTTGCAGCTTTCCATCTCTTTGACTTTTTGCAAGGCTAACAAAACTGCCTACATCTGAGTCAATCTTACTGAAACTGATCGAGAATAGGCTTGTACCTAATATAGGAAACATCAATTTTGTTGAAGGAGAGTGTCAGAGTGGCGGGCTATAATATTTAGCTCAAACTCTATTTTTAGGGTATCTGAACGAGTCATAATTACAGACTTTTGGCCTAAAGTTTAATTCGTTTCCCTAAAGTTATTTCGTCAATAACTTCTAACTCTATGTACCGCCGGCGTATATATTTATAGGTAAATCCATATTCTGTAAATGTGTATAAGATCGGAAACCCGTAACCCTGATACTCTCCTCTAGTTCAATATCAGCAGGTCTTGCATTCTGCAATATATTGCAGGTCCATTTGAATGCCATTCGAACAAGCAATCAACCTCGCTAGTTCTTTCCGTTCAAAGTATTTGAGTTCTTTAGAGTTCTATCTCTCTTCTGACATGAGGCTTAATGCGCTAATCTTGGTTTTGAAAACTCCACCATGTATAGAGTGTAGTACGCGAAGAGAAACCAACCAGAATCATAAGCTTGGTAGGAACTAGAGTAAATCCTGAGCTGAGTAGACGTGAAATTTTCTGTGTCGATTGACGCTTACAAGTGACACCATTCTGCCGCGATACTCATTCGCCTCGGCGGTACTCAACTCTCATGCACAACTACCAAAGAATTTTTCATCCTCTGGCCTCTCTTTCTTTCTTGGGTATCTCGAGCACCAAACTCGCTCGCGCATTATGCGCCACGTCATCCCTTAAATCCTCGACTTTACGCAGCAGCTCCCCATTGTTTACTTGCGCGACTCCTTTCCCCGCGCCACCTTTTTGTTCTCCTTATCCTCTGCTCAGTGTCTTGCTGTGAGCCGGCGACGGCCTCGTTTACCTCGATAACTCAGCACAGAACGTCAAGCTCGCCGAGGATATACGCTATATCTTCCAAAGCGAAAAGCCCGACGAGTGTGCTCTCTCACGCCCTGAACTTACATTGACGCACCAAAGAATTAGAAACACGTGCCTATATATGCAGCTTTCAAACATGGTACATCTTAAGGAGGCTGCGTCGAACGCGATGCAGGACAACTTGCGAATTTGGTTACAGCGTGCGACGTGAAGGGATGAGCAATGGCATGGCTGTCAGAATAATAGGAAGTGCACCGAAAAATCAATGGATTGAATGAGTTCTCCTCTCAATACTTCCAAAATGACGAAACGTACATTGGTCAAGCATAGAATCTTTACAAGGATATGATCCATACAAGGTCCGACGACGCCAACGGCTATACACTGGAGCAAACTGTTTTCCGCGCAGCTGACTTACAATCCGTCTGCTCGCCAATGCACTCCTCTGTAAAATTGGCACCTCGCAATTTTCGAGACCAATCTCTCGCTTGTCCAGAGACGCGAGGCTCGGTATGGCGTTTGTCTGAAGTAGTATAGCCGAGGCTGAGGTCAGACGCAGCCGGGGAGATGGAGAGAAAGAGCGGAAGTGGCAAAATGGAAGAAGGCGAGATAGGATCTCGATAGAGATCAGTTCGGGGATCATCTCCATCGAGACATACATTCTTCCTTCTGGCTCGTATCACCAAAATTCAGGAGGGGAAATTTCTTCGCTCTGCTCAAATTCAACTCAAACGAATCATACGAGAAAATTATCTACTGGTGCCCAGGAGAATTTGCATCCAGAGTAATCCCACTTTTCGTCCGAATGAATTGAGAATATAAATAAATGACCAGAGGAAGGTGTATGGAATATATTTTAATGCAGAGGTCTGGTCGGCAGTTAAAAATTTCACGAGGTATCGGCTCAACAAAATGCGCGCACCGCTTTGGAATTCAAAAGTCGTGCTTTCAAATTACGAGCATCCGGTTTCTCGCCACAATTCACGGGTTCACGCGGTCCCGCCTAATCCATAAAGCAGCTCGGAGGCGCGCCGGTATCGAACTGTTATGATCCGCAGGCTTGGCTTGGCTCCAGGAGCTGCCGATAACTTAGCCGCGACCTCCGCGACACACGCGTGGCCTGGGGGAGGGAGATAACGAACAGTCGGGATGAACAAACCAACTGCGACTCGTATTTTTGAAGGCTTGATTTTTAGAGTGGCTGAGAATTACACTGATATGTGACACATGCTCTCCTTTGAACCTACAACTGAAACCTCCAACACCTTTTTGCCAGAATTATAATGAGATAGTCGAGATTTTTTGAACGCGTACTTTTGGATCGGATCTATAGGGAATGTCATTTTTCGAAACTATTCCATGCAACGAACTTTTCGGGGACGAATGTCAAAAATGGATGGAGGTGTGTTAGAAATACGTAAAAGCATTCCCTTCTAGATGAAAGCAAGTCGCAAAACATAATAGAGTGAACCGATAATTCTGCCATATCTTGGTTACATATATGTATGTATTTTCAATCGCGCAGTGTATTCTTTTGTTTGAGAAAAGAATTACTAAGAGTATTAGGTATAATTTTCCAATGGGGCGAATAACTATAGGAGTGAAAATGTAGTGCTACTGGATACTGTACAAGAAAACTAAAAGTAGAAATAATTGCAGTTGGCTCGCAGAAAAGAAATAATAAAGATCACGATAACAAGATGAGTTTTTAGAGAATGGAAAATTCACTGAAGTAAATATGTAGGTCATTCATATAACGTTTGAGAGGACATATAAAGTGTTAATTGTTTCACAGCTATACTTTGAGAAAAATAATATTTCGTGAAAAAACAGAACAGAGTTTCTGTGAGTTGACAAATTCAGTGAGAAATATGTGTATTTCATTCAAATTTCACGTGAAACTCGAAATATATAATTCTCTCTAATATCGCAACGAGAAAAATCCACTTGCTCAATAAATCTGCAAATGACTCATCTATTAATGCTTTGATGAACAACGTACTCGAGCAATAATACTCTCAAATCGAGCATAAATCGATACATTCATACAATTTTGACGATATGCATTTTATTTTAGCCGCTCGCAATTTTCCTATATCCTACAAAGTAGAAGATGGTGAAATGGGTGGCAGGAATAAATATGCTTTTGCTGATGCTAGAAAATTCAGCATTGATGAATTTTATTTCGATCAGGATTGCTTAAGAAACTGCAGTATCAGAGTTAATATCCTTTCCTTTCAAGAAATGATGATCGTTAAATTTTTTTATAATAGAGTCTCAACATCTTCGGAATTTCCTGTAACGAATGGCATAACATTTCGAGTTAAACTGAAATAGAATAGCTCAAAAATATTTTCATCAATGAATTTATTCAAAAGCCTAGTCCTTAGTTATGTTATTGTCAAGGTTCATTTCCCTTATTCCATATACTTTTGCATATCTAGTTGTTTTTCAGAAAAAATTGTTAGTGAGTCTAATATTTTGACGCGGACGAACGGATATTAAAATTTAGTGTGCACTGGAGTAACCATCGTGGATTATTTACGAAATTACGTTATTATATAATGCGTTATTATGAATAATTCATTACAAATCATAATTCTACCTGTAACAGTTGATGAATTCAGAGAAATTCTCTGAAAATCGAAGAAAAGTAAAAGTATTCATGGCTATAATCAAAATATTCTTCCATCATCCAATTTATCATTATCTAATATTATCTATTCTTAAATTATAATTTTTCAATTTTCTCGAATCAATGTGAACCCGTAATAGTTCAGTGCAAAAAAATTCTACGATATTTACATTACGCCTCTACGGTGAGCATTTTGAGGCGTCTAACTTTCATCGCATCTCAATAAAAAACAATGAATTATGGACCTAACCACGAACGCGATTTTCATATTTGAAGAATCAAGAAATCGAGTATTGCCAGGTTAACCTGCTAGAGTTATGAAAACAAATGTAGATCTCTTTTCTCTGCCCAACCCAGCCAATTCAGCTTCCCTCCAATACGCGAAATTCAAGCAGCATCGAGAGCTGATGTTAATTTCTCCCGGTCGACAGCGGACGTGTCGATATACCGTCGGCGGCGAGTGAAATCCGAGCAGATAGCGCCTACGTAAATTGGTACACAGCAGCGACGAGGAAGCTATCCGTAACCGACAGCTCAAAGACATTTCGACAGGGCTCGAGACTATCGCGGTCCGGGGAGCTCGAGCGAGCCAAAAAGAGCTGCAGCGGGACGGCGACGATGATAGCGCGCGCGCGTATGCGTAACCGACAGGAAGACTGCATTGTTTGGCCGGTGGCACGTCGGTTTAATCGCGCACGCTGACCAGCAGAAATATGGACCGCTATCGCCGGTTATAATTCGTCTTTGCCACACCGGCTCCGCTGCTCTGTGTATTGCGCGCGCCAGATTCACGATACAGCGCGTTTTTGTTTGGATATATTGAATCGAGCGCGCACAAAGCACGCGCGCGACCAACGTTATTTATGTCTCTGATTTTCTTCGCCACCTTTCCGGCGCTCGTTCGCGGTCCACCTTTTTATTGTGCGCCATAGCCGGGAAATTGCCGAGAGCCCCGGCTTATCTGGCGGACGGGGCACCGTAATGTAGCCACAGGCTTGGCTCGCGAGCTTTCATCAAGTGGCGCCCGGGTTTGCCCGTGGTCGCGGCATGTGGTTTCGCGTGTTATAGCACATCCGTATACGGCAACGCCCGCCGTGGATAGATTGTTTTCATGGCGTACTGCAACGACTTCACCCCTACGATTTCCCAGATAATTGGCCCTCGGACCATTGCTAATTATTAGGAAACTCATTGGTGACTATCATTTCGAAAGCTGTCTGTCCATATCGTACTTTTTTCTTCAATTGAACAAATCATTTTTCACCCTTCACACTGAAAAAAATTATACAGTAGCCGCAGATGTAAATTTCCCAACGTTGCTGGTAGAAAATGAAAGGTCTGCTCAATACCTTTAAAGTGAGCTAAACCGGATCAAGTTTGGACATTCCATATTGGAGCCATAATGAATTCCCAATTGGTGGTGATTTTTCAAAGCAACTTATGAACCATAGTGAATTTTGTAAAATGACATTACTGAAATTGTATATTCGAAGAAAATCTCTTGTAAACTATCGTTTGAAAAGCTGATAGTTTTATGATAGCTCGCAGTGTGTCATGAATTCAGCTGTGAGTAGAACTTTGAAAAGCTCGCCTACTGCAATAAAGAAGAAGTACGTGATACGGTGCGAGAAATGTTTTGATCGCGAAAAAAGGATCGCGCAACAAACAGATGGAAGTTTTTCGGTGGAGCGTTTAAATCTGACGAGGGAACGGACGTAAACACCAAACGCATTATTTTCGAGTATTTTTTTCCGAAAAGTGAACGTACTTTACCTGATAAAGTCCGAGTTATGCGCGTTCGGCAACTTTGAGCAACAAAAGCTGCCGGGCGTTTTGCATGCGCGAAACAATGCAACACGCGCGAGACGAGATTATCGAGACACAAAAACGTACTCGGGTGTGTCTCGTGTTACTTTGTATACATGTGTGTGGCGCGGGAGGAAGAGAAATACCCGGAGCTCGCGCTGTAGCCGAGCAAAAATCATCGGTGCAGTATTTAATATTCGCGCGGAAGGGGGGGAATCGTTTTCGATCGAATCCCCGCGAATCGCTCGGCTGCACAGACGACGCCCGAGCTAATGGAGCCCGGCGAAACAGACACCGACGCCGAATTCCGGCTTCCGAACACGTACGACGCGAGCAGCGAAAAATATGAAGCGACCCGCGCGCTACGGTATTAGAAGTAGGTGGACGGGAGGGAGGGAACCGCGATCGACTTTCAATAAAGCGCTACAGGCACGGCTCGAGCCGCTCACCCCCCCGGGGCCGATCCGTCCGCCTCGTTAGCGAGCGAATCACGTAAAATGAGCCCGGCTATGAGTGTGTATAGTGTATATAACGACACGCGGGGCCCATCCCATTTAATTAAGCGGCCGTCGCAGCGGCAGCGGCGGGCTTCATCCGAGTTACTACAGCCTGCGAATCGGGCCAACTCGTAAACACGCTTCTGAGCGTCCTAAAGTGACTGTCGCCGGCCCATTCGACGGATACATGACCGCGGCCACTATACGTATACAAGAGCACGCGCAGCCGCGTGTATGGTGTGTGTCCCCCGCGTAAACTCCCCCGATGACTCGGCCGAGCCCTCGAGCTGTATCCACGAGCTTTCGACCATTGCGAGAGCTCCAGTTTGGAGCCGCCAGTGCGAGCGAGACGCACTGCATTACGTCTTGGGCTCGACCAATTTCGCGAGTTGCTTTTAAACAATTCATCAAGCTGAACCAACATATAAGGAACTGTAGGGTGAATGCAAGCACTCAAATTTCTCGCCCTACAAAATCTCGCATTTTTCATAATTTCGAGTACTCGCGTCATGAGATGAATGAATATCTGTAGTTGTGTGTGCGCTCGTTTCATTTTTACACGGAAATATCTCTCGAATGGGAATGCCCGCGTAAAAAAAGATGTAATCTCAAATTGATCAGTATTAAAGATGGCACTTTTTAATACTTTTTGAGACGAGAAGAAGATCGCATGAATGTATGAGACGAGATGAGATCGTTTTGAGATCTCCCATAGACGTTATTTTTTCAAGTTTTGAGACGATTTTTCAGATATTTCGAGATCGATTTCAGATCCCAAACAGATCATAAGTTGATATTATTGAATATATAATTCCCATGGGAATAATAGCAGAACCAAGGTTCTGCTGCATTATTTGATACATTGTCTCGGATAACCAGTATACTCATATGAATTATTTTCGAAAAATCCCGCAATTCTTTTCTAGCTGCTAACTGTCCAACCGATAAGTCTGCAACATTCCCGTCAATTCATTGTGTGAAATCTGAGGTCAAATCTCGGAGGAAAAGCTTTGCAGAGGCGTCAAGGAACAATTTTCTCTCTCTCGTTGGATTTTGAGTATATAGGTAGAATAGAAGGGAAACGTTGCCTGCCCCGGCCGGTCATACAATAAGATTTTCCAACATTGAAAGTTTTTCTCGGTATATTATTTCGACTGCAGCCGAGTATTTGGATTATTCGGAGGTAGACAGAGGAGAGAGAGAGGGAGAGAAAAAAAATGGCTCTGGATGTCAAACTTTTGACATTAGCGATCTAAAATATGTAACGCGCTGTTGAGCAGTAGCGTAAGAACTCGATTTCTATTACAATGAGTTGCGCGGAGTTGAGGAGCGCGGCGCCGAAGCAGAGGCTTGTCATTATAGATTTCTGAAGCTGTTTGTATGCAAACAGAGCTGGGCCGGCTTTACGTATTCATGTTCACGTGCGGCAAGAACAGGCAGAAAGGGATCGACTCGAAAGTTGTCGGCGTCTGCAGCGTAATGTTCCTTATTACATTTGGAATATGATATGAACAATGGTTGAATCGGTGCGCGAGTGCGCACCTGTGCGCGTATCAATATTCTTATTGCAAAATGATACGCTGCGCCGTTGCGTTTATATCATGCGTATATGCGTACGCCGCGCGCGAAATATGCTTGCCACGCATCCACGCGTGTAACCCGCGAGTACTTTGACATACTTAGACTCGAGCCGCGGCCACGCTGATATGCTCAGTGACGCAATTTTCTCATAGCCTGTGCAATTTTTCCTACCGGCAATATTGTTAAATCTGTCGTGAAACGCTTCGTACGCTCTTATGCAATATTTTTTTTCTCTTCTCCTATACTTGTGACTAATTGCGAATTAGAATATGAAGTAGCTGGCCAGGCCGGTTGACCTCGTGAATCCTTCAATATTCCAGACGTAAATATTAAACTCGACAGTTTCGTTTTAACTACTTCGCGATCATGCAAACCATTCACAAAACTGTGTTTTTTTTTCTTTGTCGGAATTACCAAAATAAATCTAATTAGAATTTGATCGACCGCGTCGAGCTAAGCTGTCGAGGAGGTATACTTTCATCGTATGTGATTGATGCACAAAGTACGAGATATTACCGCGTACAAATTATTTCCAGAGGAATTATTCCCTTCCGGATATGATATTTCAATGAACTCTTTTCTGTCTCAAATTCGCTCGAAAATAATTCGAGCGTGGTAGAATATCGTACGTGTTGCTTGATTATTTTATAATATCTAAATACTTGTATCTCGATTGATAGCTCAGCTCGACGTGGGGGATGAAATAAAATTCTAATAAGCTTCGTCAACAGACAATAGAGTTATTTGAATAATATTCCAATAGAAAGATCGAAGATAGAAAAAAGAGAATATTTGATGTATCATGGAGAAGCCGCGAGGGGCTTTCCACCCCTGTACTTCCTCAAAACTCGCAAGTTACTTTTTTAATTTTTTAGCACTGCGTTCAAGTTTCTATCTCATCGGCTTAAACTTATCGAGTTCTGGTGAAGAATCCCGAATTGAGGCGTAACTCATCGCTAATGCTGGCGTGAATAATGGGTAGTATTCGTTCATTATCCGTTCGATCCGTAGTCCTACAAAAGAACTGCTGCTGCTTCCTCTGGAGTGAGAAACTCCTCGGGAATCCAATGGAACGTCTTATTTGTTCGACTCTCGAAATCTGTTTCATATACGAATGTATTTCGCCTACTAGAAATGTCTTCTCGATCGATAAAGACACTTTTTGGAATGTACACTTGTGATACGAGGTGAGGAAACTTGGAGGTTTTGCAAACGTAGTTGTCGGGCGGAGGGAACATCGCGCGGGATGTCACTCGCGAAATGCCAAACAGCATAGCTGGGATAAGTTGTAACGAGGAGTATCTCGGCGAGGGAGGATCGCCGGTCTGCCAATGCGAATAGTTCGATCGACTTATCGGACGCTGCAACAGACTACGGACTTTGGGTAACTCTGGCTCGCGCGTGAATTGGCCGCTTTGAATGGACGGCCGAGTGGCCCGCGTCTCTCGCAGTGCCATACTCCCACGAGAGAGTTCGTCGTGCTCAAAACCACATATTACCTATGTGGTTTTCAATAGTTGCTCGTTTATTAAACAGTAGAATGGAATTTTCTTCCGTCGTTTAGAACAGCGTATATTTCGAAACAAGTTTTCAAACAAGTGTTATTCACTCCGTTTACGTACTTTTGGCTGCTTTACTGTAACGATGCAGTCATTAGAAAGTGAACAACTGCTGCAGATCAGGTAACCCGACTGGCGTTACACCAAGACCAACAGTTATTATAAATTACAAATTTCACCAAGTGTTTTTTGCCAAACATAATTATAAAATGTGAATTTATGGAATAACAAGTGATACATCATGTTCAGGGTATTTCACGGAAAAATATTGAAAATAACAAATGCAATTGGAGATGAAAACTTATTCAATTAACAGGATAAAGTATAAGCCCATCTAGATCAAACGTTCTTCTCAATGCTCGATCGAGAATATATATGTAACTACAGCGCCACCGGACGTTCACAAAGCAAATTAATTTTCCGCCAGTTATAGTAGAATCATAAATTTTCATTCCCCCGGGGATCGTGAATCTCCTTAGCGCCGGAATGAAAACGATTCTTTTTGTTCGGTGCGGCGCTGGGGAGACCCTCTTCCCGGGGCATTTATCCAACGACATCTCGTCCCACTGTCTATACACAACAGCCCGCAGGAAAATCTAGTAATCGTGCGTTCGAATATTCGCCGTGGCTCCAGCCTCACGGAATTTCTCCCTGATTGAACCACGAAGGAGACGAGCGCATAAAAAAAACCATACACCACTGCTGGCGGGCGTTAACGATTGCTCGCATTCTTCATAAGAACTTCGTTACGCTTCAACCGCGGCCAGCTGGATCGATTCAACCGGTGAAGTTGGCGTGGGTCGGAGGACAGCTGGCCGTAACAAGAGTCCCGTCGGTTCGCTCCTCTTCTTCGAATCTGATTTGAATAATCAATTTTAACGAGTGACAGGGTGTGTAGAGTTTGATCGATGGAGCGGATACGCTCGTCGAGCGATTCGGAGTTATTAATTTTTTTCAACGCTTCCCAATCATGTTTGCTCGCTCATTTCAATGTTAATTGGGTTGTGCACACGCGAATGATCCATCCTGTGGCAGCGCTCTCGAGCTTACACGGTCAATATTTGGAAGAATCTTATATTCCATCGAGACGTGTACTGATCATAACAACGCATCGTTACTGCAGCCATGTATATTTTCTCCCTTCCATGAACGAAGGAAAATGTATGATGATGCACAGTATCCCGGTTATAGCTTTAATTAAATTTCTGCGGAGTTTCTTCGTAATCTGATTATTAATTTAGTGCACCAAAAGTCTCGACTGTCCATCGTCGACAATGTCTACCTATATTGATCGGCTTATTTAATTCGCGAATATTAAAGACCTCTCTGGAGCTAATTAAATATCACGAGTTTTTTAATAATAAGTAGGCAAGGGTAGCCAATAAGAGCTATCATTTGGACTCCATATACACGAGCTTCTGGAGCAACGCTGCTCGGACAAATATTGTCGAAGTTAGTGCAAATATAACTCAACCGCACGGTCACCTTACCAGTCATTTTTTGAATTTTCTTTTTAATAATTCCGTCTCGTTTCGTCTGAATTTGCCCAGGTGCTTGAGAATTCTCGCAATACATACCATCCAATAGCTTTTTATTATTCGCCTCGATAGGTTTCCCTTTTTCGTTGAGCGAACCCAATAAAGCGGCGGCGACCCCTCCGAATCAGATCAGTCCCGCCCCCGTATGTTGGATCCGACAACGCATTATAGTTGCTGTACCTTCCCGCGGCGTGAATCACGGCCGCCCAAATCTTTGGGGTATAAGAAGAGAAAAAGTGGCCGGCCCTCTCCGGTTTTCCTCATTGACGACGCGTCATGCGAGGGGGCATTTAAATGCAAATTGACGGCCGGCGTAATGGTCTTATTACACAAAGCAGTGAAATGGCGGCCAGAGAGAAAAAGAAAATTCGGCGGCGGCAGGCGGTATAATATGACCGTAAATAAACCGGCGGCGGCCGAGCTCACCGAGCGAACCTTTAATATGTAAATGTTTGAGCAAACCCATCACGCATCAATTATCCGCTATCTCAGCTCTCGGCTGGGCTGTTCGGAGCCGAAATCCCGGGACGTGGCCGCGTTAAATAAACGAAAGGAGCGATAGTGCGGCTTCAACGGAATTCATTTCCATACATCCGCGCGCCGATCATTTTTCCCATTATCATTCGGCTGAGAATCGGCTCGCGCGCGCGCGTCGGGGTGGCAAGAGGAGGATTTTCATAATTGATTCGCGCGGCCAAACTGGTATAAATATTTTGCAGTTCTGTCGATTCGCGCGCGCGCACGAGTAGCTCGTTCTTGATATGCCTCGGTCTCGATGCCAATATTCCCCCACTCGAGCAGCTGCTCTTTTATTAGCCCATCCGGCCGCGCGTTATCGCGCAGTATCCTTACGCGCGCTCGAGTACATCATTCCGCGCTGCGCAGCAAGTGTAATTTCCTCGCGCGCGTCCTTTTTCCTTTGCTCGCGATTCCCTTGTTCGTTTTTTTTTTTGCCTTGTGACACGATAATGCGCATCGGGTACGTCCCGGCCAGGCCGCCGCCGCGTAGCCGGGAGGAACGGCCCCGGGCGTATAATCCCAAATGGAAAAATTCATGCGAACGGCCAGGCTGTTCTATTTACTTTTATACACGGCCGCCCCCCGGCCGTTCGTGTAAATGCCACCGGGCATCGGGTAATCCCCAGGTTATGGCTAACGAGATGCCGCCGCGGGCGCGCCAGGCTTCCCCGGCTAATTTACCTATTCGTGCCAGTTCTTTTGCCCCCCCTCCTCCTCCCCGCGGTCCCCACCCCATCTCCACAAAGTACTTTGTACGCGGGAATTTCATTTTACCCTTTTATCTCTCGTTGCCGCGAATTAATTGGATCAACGGGGGTATGGGTGCGTGAAGTTGGCCAATATGCTGTCTCGCCCTCGGCCTCTCTTACAAAACAAATCCGACCAGACCGACGTGCATCCAAGCATCGCCACTCAAAGGAGCACGCAAAGTCGCATATATAATCTTTCTTGTGGTATACTCCCGGTCGGATGTCGATCTTCGAATCGTCCTTCGGAAGATCCCGCGTATTCCATCCGGAATATAACGGATGGATATTAATGGAAATTCCACGATATTGAATTTCAATATTCATGAATTTACATTATTATCGAGGTGTGCGTGCACGGGCCTGCAGTCGGCCGCGTTATGAATTCGTTGGCCCGAATCCCACATTATGTCGTATTATTTATTTGTAAATCGAGAATCGAGGTCAATTAGTTCAGGAAGAAGTATACGTGAGGATTATCACATTAATATTGTTATCCCGTCTGCACGCCGGGATCTATACACGCGGTTCTGCCAGTGCAGCGGAATAACAGTGCGATCAAAGATTCCCAGCCTTATTCTCGCAGCCGCAACTTGTTCCAAAGCTCACAAGATAGTTCGGGCGGTTTGAAATTCTACAGATGAATCAAAGTTTCAGGCGCGCATGTATGAACACTATCCTCCAAATCAAAGTCTTATCCTCGGTATGAAGGGACTTAACGGATTCATTTCGGTTCGTTGTAAATCTCTACCGTCGCCACGTTTTCCCAGAAATCCCATCTACATGCTTCTACGAACGTTTCTTCGCGCATACTTCCAAAGAAACACTACAGCTCAGGAAGTGGATTTCGATGAAATTCAGGAGACACAGATATAATGCACTATTATTATTGCAGTTTATCTAATCGATGTGAGTATTTGGACAAATTTCTTCTCATAACCCCGCGAACTTATAAGTTGGAAAATCCGATCAAAATTCATCCCCAGTCTACCACGTGTAGTGCCCAGTTGGTGTTGGGTGACTCAACACATTTTAAAATTATCGGATGTCGTGGTTATGAAAAGTTAATCACGCGCGCGTTCTCGATCCGATAATTGATGCGTCAAATTTGCGCGCGCATTAACATCGACGGGAACACGATGTTTCAGACGCCCGTCGAATAATCAATTTGATTTATCTCTCGATAAATCGAGTTGCGCGCGAGCACGCACGCAAAGACATCAGAATTACGAGGGTAATAATTTCAAGTATTCGCCCCGGCTCGAGCTGCTTAAATTTAAACGCGCACGAGCGCAGCAGAGGCGAATCGCCTGATTAATCTCATACTTGATTTGGCGAAATACATTATATTATATTTCGAAGCGCTGGGAAATAAGTTGAAAGTGTCTTGGCTCGACCCACATTCGCAGGCCGACTCTGGGGGGCGGATTGCGAGTCGCACAATCAGCGGATGTTCCAGTGTGTTGCGGGCGTCATTCATCCGCGCGGCCCTGCGCAAAAAGAGCGAGCGAGCCGCGGTGTTAACGAAGAGGACACGGCTGTGAATCATTCATGCGCTCTGGCTGCGGACGATACACGAACCGGATTCCACGCGCGCGAAAACGCTTTTTGCCAGCGCTGCTCTTCTGGAAAAACAAACGCGCGGCCGATCGTAAAATCGGCCAGAGCTTTTTACCCGCAGCGAACATGGCCGCGAGAAGTGGCGGCGGCGGCCAAAAACGCCCTAATCGTCGCACGAGCGCTTTTGCCGCGCTGCTGCTGGCGCGAATTTGGGTAGCGCGCGGCAAATTGAACATTCCGATAGTGGGACGCACTGGGGGAACATCGAACTTTGCGGGGTGGGCTAGTCTTCTGTATAGCCAACTCTCACTGCTAGATCGTACGATTACAAATTTGAGTTCGATAGACGGTCCAGGGGTAGTCAGAATTTGCAGTCAGGTTAAACATCGATCGGTATTGAACGTATTACTATTGTTTTTCCCAACTGCTTTCCACATAGGAAAGTTTGTAATCGGAAGCGATTGATTTTTCGAGGCAGGGCATTTTTCTACCGAGAATAGTAGTGTTTATAGCTCTTTTGGTTTGTATGCTTCTGTGCAAAATGTTGACTCTTTTTCCTACAGCATTTGGGACATGCACTCTGGTGCTCCTCCCTTAGACGATGATAGCCTACACTCTGACGCTCTAGATTACGAGGGTCATTCTTTTCTTACATTATCAGGCGAAAAGTATTTAAGAATATACACTGAAGTCGGGTCCAAAATGGACATTCTTATGAAATAAAAAATACCATACACACTTCGTTCGCCTCGGCTATTTCGACACACGCAAACTTGCAAACATTTTCCGTGCCGGAATCGCCTGGCCGGGCTGCTCAGATTCAATTCGATATTATTAACTCGTTACTTAAATAATAACAAAAAAAGAAAAAAAGATATCCAAATTCAATGCCTCTGATGGTTAGATTGTGCTGTTATCAAGACAGGTTATAATAACAGGTACAATGATAGGTTACAGTAACATTCCATACCTGTCAAAATTTTGTTATCGATTGGACTTGAAAAATCTTTCCAATTTACCGCTTCCCACCTATTTTCAATATCAAAATTTCGTATTCGACAATTGCGATAATTTCTCAATATTCAATATTGAACGAATGAAATTATTCAATTATAAATTCGAAACGGGCAATCAAATGATTTTGTTCATTGTGACGTATGGTTGTGTGGAATAATAATGGCCTTCGTGATGAGAAATCGGTAAAATCCAGACATACAAACATTTGAATCCCAACTAGAAAGATGAAGCTATTGTGATTTGTGAAACATGTGGCTTCGTGCGAGCATATTCTTGAGCAAGTCGGAAACAATAAGTAGAAAAGCCATTTGGGTTATCCGTGTGAAGATGTGAACGATCAAACCATGCTCGTGTTTCTCTCTCCACGAACAATATGCATCTCGGCAGTTAAATCACCGCTCGGGTAGAGCTTGGCTTGACGGAGCATCATCGGGGGGCAAGAAAGACGCGGCGGAACAATGAGAAAGTGCAACTTAAAAACTCGCCAGTGTCGCTTGGTGCGCTCGGTGTGTGTGGGTGTGTGTGTATGTAAGTAAAAAAATCCGGTGGGGAAGAAAGAGTTGGGTCTGCCGGCCCCGGGGTATACGCGGGGCAACACAGAAAGGAAGCTCCGTTCTTGCGGACAATGGCGCGCGACAATAACAACTAAACTGCGCGCCACGGCCTGGTGTGTGCTGTATATATATACATACATGCGAGGGACGAATGTGGATCTCGCGGAGGAAACTCCGGCAGGAAGTGTCGCGACAATTGGCCGGGACGCCCCGACTCAGACGTTTGCCATGAGCACACACGTGAAAGGCCTGCCGATTGCCAGAGACACAGAGGCTTTATTTAGCACTATATATACTGTCGAAGCTCTGTCAAAGCTCGTTGTTCTTTGCCGGCAGCAGCCAATCGTTCACCAGAAACATCGAGATTGGCTCGAGCTTCAGCTCTGTGTACGCAATCTTTCCCTCATGCCCGGAACTACCTCCAACGCTTGACCGATTGTTCTCTCCCTCGCGCGCGTATCACCAATTTGACGTTATTCCCAAGATTCATTGGATTATTCCCGTTTGACGCTGCTGCTGCTCCTTTACAAATCGAAATAATTTCGACTTTTCGAGCTATCATCTCACGATTGTTCTGTTTCGTTATTGTATTGTTAGCATCTGACCGTATTATTTATCATTGCTCAGAGCATATTGTTTCAAAAATTAGACGAGAAGTTACGCAGTAGAATAAAGTTTGATAATGGCATTGGAAGCCGTAGCTTCCATCTATGAATTTTATAATGTGAACTAATTTTGAATTTTAAACTTACTCATTATGTGTTTTTGTAATGAATATAGCTTGAAATGAGGCCATCAATAAACCTTGCTGGCGAAACGTTGCCCATTAGCTGGTGGAGTTTTGTAATTTGTAATTCTCCACATCCTGCTAGATTAGCCCACAACAATCGTATTTTCGTCTAATTTTGGATTATTTATAGATTTTGTTTTCTATACATGTATAGATATATACATTACATGCACATAAAATCAGCCATAATCGGTCAACATCTCCGGAAAATCAATACGTTAAGACTAACAGGTGCGCATAGATATCAAAAAGAGCACCTCAAAAAGTTTCAGCTGCATGTTTCTTGATTTTCTTCGAATTGAACGCAAATATGCTTTCTCGTAGAGGTTTTTAGTCAATATGGTAAGTGGGTTGTATAAATATGTCTTATAGACATTATTGTGACGAAGCAAAAATACGGGGGTATATTATTTGTTTAATGAGAAATTCCATGATAAATACGCTTATAATAGTACACTTCGACTCTGGAGCAAAATTCGAATTCTAGGCACGTGCAGTGAAGTTTTCCAACCAAGCGAAGTAAGCTGACATTAATCGCACAAGTCTAGAATCATCTTCTGCCCTAGTATCGAACAGTATCTTCCATTGCGAGTGTAGAAAAATACTATGATCAAATTTTCGATACAAGAGTGAAAAATGAATACTTCCGCAACATAGGGTATCATGGGCGGAGATGCGGATCCGTGTGCAAAGTGCCAGATCTCAAGATTCCGGCATTGGCAAGCATAGTCACGCGGATAAAGTACAATGGAACAAAGGGAAAAATAGTAAAAGCCGAAATCGAGGGCCCCGGGGCAGAGCAGCCGAAACAAGTGATCCGCTTTTTGCAACTTGCGAAAGAAGGCAGGAGAGAAGCGGAACTCGGTGACTGACGCGCGGCGGACAAACGAAGGGGAACAATCGCGTGCTCGTGTAATACAGAGCCTCTAGAAGGAGGAAAAGCGTGTGGCTGAGCCCCACCTGACCCAGCAAGTGTCGGGGCGAAAAGTCGGCTGCAGTCGGCGGTGCAGCTGCGGCCGGCCGGATGATGATTCTTATGCTCGCGTAATCGGGCGCACCTGCGAATATCGAGGCCAGTCGCGACTTTTGCCGGGGGCCGAGTTGGCGAGTTTCCGCTTTCATCAAAGTTGCGCCCGCGCTTGCGCCTATATAGGCGCGGCCGCTGTGGAAAAGTGTCGCTCGCGCCGCCAGCAGCTTTGCTCTCGGCGAAAGTTTGCTCGCGAGCGCGTGTAGGGCCTCCCGCGCTCGCACAGGTACGTTTTTGACGCGACCCAGTCATGTGGAGGGCACTTGGCCATCTCGTCCCGATCGCCAAATGGATTACGAGATCTTTCGGTGCTACGCCCGACTCGAGGACTCACTCGTCGTGTGAAAAGTTTGATTGGGGCTACAACTTTTTTCACAGCTTCACGTGTCACTCTCGATTATCCCGAGCCGTGTAACATGCAGAACGGAATCTTGAGGGGAGAACGTCACACCTTTAGCGTGAACAAAACAACACTTTTTGAATGTATCAATCTGGTAACCAGTGCAATCTAGTCTATTTTAAAAATACCAAGCTCCACCTGTCACCTGCAAACAATCTAAATGATTTTTTTTTTGGTATCAACCAGGCGGTGATATCAATTTTTTTCTTTTGATCTAATTTGGAGACTGAATTATTTTGAAATTTCATTCAATTCCAGATAAAGGGAGAATTTTCAATTGTATGAATGTGGATCTCCTCCCAACATCAGTACCTATACTGAGAACTAGAAAAATCAGCTTCTAATAGTCTTGAGTGCCGGGGTTCTGGCAATCATCAACCAAACTGTGCCCTTTTGCCGAGCAGATGTAGTCAGATGGACGTACGCTGCAGAAAGTTTACGTATTATTAATAAATCGACCTATTAGATGCCCACGTCACAGTAATCTGACTTGAATTTGGTAAGTGAATGGACAACAGTGACTCCATAAGCCCTTAAGTACAAACTCTCGCGGTCAAAGTCATTGGTATGAATTTTTCAGTTAGTCGTGTAAAATTCACCATTTTCATTTCCGCGAATTGTGTTTTATAAATTCTTACGTTGAAACTCTCACGATCAAAGGCACAGGTTTGAATTTTTCAGTTATTCGTGAAATCCACCGTTTGGATTTTTGCGAATTTTCACCCGAAACCCCGAATATAGAACGGTCTCGAAATGGCTTACCAACTATTTTTTTCTTCTATTATTTTCAATATGAATGTTCTCCGCTGACAATCGCAATACCTCCTGGATACTCAATTAATTAGACCGTACAGATGAAATCATTCACTCTACTTATTGGGACGCGTTTCCGAGATAGAACCGTTACTCGCCGATGGTCGGAGAAAATTTTGTGTTTTCCGTTGGCCAGATTTTTTCCCTCCCCCGAGCCATTCGAATAGCGAGCTGCAGGCTCCGAATACAAACTACTTACTTACCAAACTTGTAACTTGTAATGCTCGGCCAAAGTAAGTAAAATTATGCAAAACTCCCTCTGTAATACCGAGGAATTTTTAGTCTACTGGTAAAAACGTCAAGGTTTTCGAGCTTCGCATCGAATCGCATCGAACTCATGGCGCGATTCTCTCCGCGGCGGCAGGGATCGAAACAAACTTTTCCTCGGAATATTTTGGCCCCAACGTTGCGACCCGCCTCTCGCCGGCCGACATAATTGCCCGCGCGCCATCGCGACAGCTCAAGTCTCGCGGGCAAACGCCAGTGTATACGTTCGCATTGAGCGGAGCCGGGGACAATGCGAGAGCCTCTCGAGCCGCGTCGCTCGGAAAATCACAGCTAAGCGCATGATCGTTCACATCACCCAAGCGTCAACCACTCGGTCGCGGCGACGTCCATACACCGGTGAAAGAAGGCAAGAAACGAGCGATGAATCCAAAGTGACCCGCGGCTCGTCCGATTTCGCTCCTGTGCTCCGCGCGTCCCTCTATCACTGTCGCCGCGAGAGGCAAAAAACGATACACCCGACTCGAGCTCGCATTTAAAGAATCGGGAGCTCGCGGTTAATTCCGAGAGCGTCGCTCGTGTGGCTTCGAGCCGCGCAAGAGTTATGAATTACCCCCCTGCCTTTTCGCCCCGTATATATACGCGAAGGAAGCAGTCTAGCAAGTGGCCCCAGGCCGGATTATTGCACGTTCGGTGTATCACTTTTGTCTCGCCCGGCTGTGTTTGAAATGGATTTCCCGCGGGGCTTCATTTTGGCTGCAGTTAATCCGAAATTAACTGTTTGACTGCTGTACGTGGCCGGGTGAAACCTTTCTAATGCTACATCTGAAATAGAGTTATAATTTTTTGCTACGATCATCCGTGTATCGTCGAGCTTTACAGAGACTAAAATATTCAAGAATTTTCACGTTTTAATCTGGGAAAAATGTACATTATAATTGAAGGTACAATCTGTCGAAACTAGCAGTCCAGAACCAATCTCCTTTTTTTTTTAAAAAAAAAATAGCGTCGGATTATCTTTTTGAAAGTTTTTAAAAACGAATTCGATTCGAGAAGTTCCAGTCTCTGGAATAAAATATAATATCCCGATAAACCTGTCACGATTTCAAGCTTTACACAATACCCAAAGAAGCTCATTATATATCCAACTGACATTGTAATTCATCCAACAAATACTTCCTGAATATTTTTCCGTCCTGATTCCTCGATGTATGAATTTCCTCATAAAGTGAATGGGCGCGTACAATAGCTTTGTCGCCGATGGCGCTGTCACGCTACGTGATTTGCCGAGTCAATGAAAACATGCCAGACAAATTAATTATCCGATACACACAGCGTCTGCTTGACTTGTTCTGTAAGAAATACATGTTAGGATTGAACTTTACACAGAATACAATCACAGTTGCATCATAAATCATTTTTGAAGTTTGTGACAAAGCATTTACGACTCCTTCGGGACGCTCATTTGAGATTTATGCGGTATGTTCACTAGTTCAACATCTAATTTCAACTAACTTGTGGTGTATCTTGTGTCGTTACACAGAATTAGTCATTTCACCTTCCGAGAGCATCAACTTTTGCATCAAAACTCGTTAAGGATTCAATGCATCAACTATGCGCACCGTATGTTTCCAAATAAGCAATAAAAGTCACTTAAAGTCAATTTGAACTGGGATTGATACCAGATTGGAGAATAATTGAAAGGAAATTCCGAGAAAGCCACTGAGAATACGTTTGTAAACGTGGAATCAAATCAAAGTTAGAAAAATTCACCCAAAATACTCTCAAAACGTATTTGTTTTGTCAAAATAACTGTTCGGTGAAGTTTGGCTTTTTGGATCTCGACTAGTTTTTCCTTTTGCGCCATTTCAATCAACGCGAAGTTGCAATTTCAATGGGTAAACAAGAATGACTATTCGAAAAAGAAAAAGTCGCATCACCGCAGAGTTGGTGGGGAGCTTCATCCCTTGATCATCCGGTAAAAGGTTTATTTGGTTTGAAAAGTTTTCCCCACGCGCCTAATGCATATATCGCCTATATATATGTATATACCACGAACGTCTCAATTTCTCGGGATAGCTAAGCGCACCCAATACCGAGTGCGCAGCTCTCGCCGGGCTCGTGCGCTGCTCCCCGCGAATAAAGTAAGTTGGCATGTTACTTTGTTTCCCTCGGAGGGCTTGAATTATAGAGAGGGTCTTATCTCTCGCGGCTTGTGGTAGCACAAGCCGATTGTTTGTTTGTCAACACGAACAGTGAGGTAGTGAAAGTTGATGTCGGCAAAAATTACGCCGCCGGCCTGTTTGCGTACGTCAGGATGCGATTCGCCGAGCAGATTATAAACGAGATCTCGCAAATCCTTATTGGCTCAATGTAGCTACACAGATAGTGTTGGAACAGTACGTGATAGTCCAAGCATGAAGTATTTTACTAAAATAGTGTTGCGGTTTGATTCTGCTCAGTACCTGTTTTGAAACGTCTCACAGTATTCATTTGAATGATTTTCAAAATATTCGGAACCTTTACAATCCGTCCAAATAACGTTTGTATCCTTATTTACCTTATTGCAAGTGAATCGGTCTTCTGAACGTTCTGAAAACTTACTGGAAATCCACTATTCCGAATGTTTAAAATAATTTACCAACGTCTAATTGAAAATTCAAGAATCAGTGAACCGAACTTAATGTATAAGGGTAGCGCTTGCGCCCAGCTGCTTTTACTCGCCAGGAGGGGGCGCTAGCGCGCCCCTGGATACGTCATTTGAACGTTCCTAAGGGGTTTACAGGATCTCGTTTAGCGACGGTCGGGGATGAGAGCGAGAGAGGCGCAAATCCTTTATCAATCCAGTCAGCCTAGTCTCGCTAATTTATTCAATAAAAATCGACGTTGTCAGGCGGAGCTTAGCTTGATCATAGCTAACGTACACACAGGGGTGGATGTTCGGGGTACACGTGAATTATCGTACATAGAGCAAACTCATAGGTCGTCGGGTCGGTTGTAAGGCAAATACCGGCTCGCGCTCACGACCCGCTGGCCACGAGACGACGCTCGCTAGTTAACGTTGGGGGGCGAAAAGTTGGCCCGGCAAAGTATATATATATCGATATAACTGGCAGAACGATTCGCCAGTTTGCGCGCTCGCGCCGAGCGTATGTGCATCTGCAACGGTCAGACGGGCCGCGGGGAATGCCGCTCGCGCGCGTTATTTGATAAACTAATTACAGTTTGGCCGGGTCTCGCGAGCGAGCCACAGCTGCCCCGAGTCCGAGTCGAGTTGCCAAACGCCGCGCCAATTCGCCCCGCTTTGCTATTGGATAACTTCACCGACTCCATCCAAATACTCATTCGCGATCGAGTTCCTTTTCTCGCGGCATTACACTCGTCGCCGAATCCATCGATTCGATTTGCGTCACAACCCCTCCGGGTGCGCAAACGCTTCGTCCTCCCTTGTCGTACTCTCTCGACTCCTAGCAGGGAAAATTCACTGTATGAAACTCGAGTATTTCGCTGTAAGCGAATTAGAATGGATTCTTCTGTTGAATTTCCACCCCGACGTATTACCAGTGGATATTCACTTGAATCACATGAAATTTGATGGTTCAACAATTCACCGTTTAAGTAAGTGAGTTTGTATAGTGGAATATTGAATTATCAAATCTCATGGAACTCGAGTGAATATCTACTGCAAGGATTTGAGAAAGATGAAAGAATTTAGGTGGGATGAAAGTCATATTTCCTTCCGATAATCGTATCGATTGTTGGTTGGCTGTATAAAATTGAAACGGGAAACTCGGATCCGAAGTTGGGGCGAACACGTGGCGAAGAATCGAAATTAGGACATCCGTGGCGATCCATTAAGGCGGCGGCCACTCTCGGGAGACAATTAGCCGGATGGCTAGCAACAAGAAGTTATAAATTACCCTCTAATGAGATTTTTATCGAATTATCGGGTGAAACTTGGGCCAAGATGACCCGCCCTCGGTATAGATTCAGCCACAGGGCCGTACAGGCGAGAAGAGCAATGCCAGCTCGTTTTCCAAGCCTAGGAGCAACCGCAAATGTGTCAATGTGCGAGTGGATGGTGGAGCTACACCGTCGTCAACTTGCGGACCGTCAACTTCTGAATGTCACATTCGCATCAGCTCGCAGCGGATAATACACGTTACATATATATAAGGGATGAGCAACGGTGAGCGCTTGAGGTACAGCGCGTGGAGCGGAGAGCTGGCCCGATAAATCTTGATGATCGGTCCCCACCCTTAATCTTGCGAATCGACGACTTTTAAATTGGCTTTTTTAATCTATGCCAGATTTATCGCTTTATTTTAAAAGCTCACACTCGCGCATACGTGCGCGCGCAGAGCAATTTATCGCGGCCGCGCGCTGGAATCAGCGCCGAGAGTGTGGGAGGATCTTTCTCGGCCACGCGCACATCGTGTCGGCTTTCATGCGAGGTTCCCGCAGCCGCAGGCCATAAGTGCTATACCTAGTTTTCGAGTTGATGGGAGAAAAAGCATATATACGTCGGGCTTTTCACGTTTGACTTTTATTTCACTTTGATCGAGTATCTTATCGAATGAGCCGCGCGTTGAGTATATCCGGTACGATCGAATTATGTAGAACTTTTGTAACGACCCCCGTGAACTTTGCCGCTATATTTTGGAGAACGGTTATCGCGCCCGTCAATTTTTATGGCTCAATGTGTCGATTTCAATCGGATGAAACAATGCTAGTGTATGCCAGTCCGCTGGAAATGAGAGCTATTAATTTCATTTTCAACCTCGTACAATTTCACCGCTCAATTATTCAGCCTTGTTTATTGATTATGTTCGCTCGTGTATTAGTCTATCGGTCGACCCTCGTCAAAGTTCCAAATATCGCCGCTTTTGTGGGAGAACAAATTTCGGAGCATTATAACTCGGTGGAGAATTAAAAAATTTTAATGAGCCGCCAAAGTTCATTTTAATGCTGAGATTATCTGCTTTGATTGGAGTTTGTCGTTCAGGAATAACAAAGCATATTAGCCATTTTTCAACAGTAAGCTACTATAGGCAAATAAAAATAGGGATATTTGAAAATTGTCATTGCCGAGAGTGTTGAATGTGATCTTGATCAACGCATTCGATGGGGAAAGTGTAACCCTCAAGATATCTTCTGTCACATTGATTCATCATAAGCTTAATCGAACCACAATATCTGGCTAAGAATGGCTTAGAAATATCAATATCTCCATGAAATGTCTTGCTTCTAACACTGAAATTTGTATACATTGAAATTATATGGGTTAAATTTTTGGGTAAAAACGGAAATATTTACTGACAGTAAAAATCAAATTTGAATAAATCACAGTGGATCCAATCGGATCCTTCGTTCAAAATCAGTCTCTGCACGAATGGATAAAATCACGAATAGAATCTACAGTTCCGTTCATTTGAAAAAGTCGCCATCGTTCATTATTCTTATATTAAATGTTCATAAATACATGTTCTGGGGAAAATTACTAAATTAATTATTGGATACTGATCATACTCAATTAGGTATTGAATTTGTTATTCATCGCATTGTTAACTTATTATGAGAACGCATGTAAAACAAACATACTCTTGATTGACTGGATTGTTTTCCTACGTACGGTTGCGTGGTACCTGTACTGCAAATATATAGAATTATTGTCCACACACACACACACACACACACACACACACACACACACACACACACACACACACACACACACACACACACACACACACACACACACACACACACACACACACACACACACACTACGCTATCTGTACCGCGCAAAGTTCATGTCACTGATCAACTCTGCGAAAATTTGAAAGACTTCGTTCTCTATGCAGGTTGAAATTGCTCGTAAGAACTATTTAAATCACAATTGATGAACAATTGACTTGATTCAATACAGAATATAACCATTCATTGGTCATGTAATGTATTATCAATTCAGTTGTAAGATGCTACAAGATAATAGGTGAGAAATTAACAATTTGTTTTTGAATATTATACCAGATAGTTAAACATATATCTTTGATTTTTTATTCGATATCTACCGTCTCGTAAAAACCTCAATTGCCTCTGAGAAATAATGATTTTCAATTATTCTGAATGAAATGAAATAAAAATCTGAATCAGTCGCTACCTGCTATACTACTTGATTAACTAAACCAAAATTAATTGATCAATAGAATCCATTCAAAATACAATGTGATAATTTACATGGTTCCAAGCTCAAAGATTACAACTTCGTTTTGAGTTTTGAGGGAATAGTCGACTGGGTCTCTTTGTTCAAGAACTGCTCCATAGAATTCATTACTATGCCCAAGGGTTCTCCGTCGTAATAGCCCAAGTTAGATCATCCATCTAGCCGAGTTGCAGTATTTTAAATTCGAATGAGACCTATTCCATCGGCCAACCAATTGTTCCAGTTAAAGCTGTTAGTACTCAACGTCGCACTCTTGTCATGAAAATAAAGTCAATCGAGTCTTACGGAGCTTCGCAGCTGTTGATTTACGTTCAGATCCGTTAGTTCATCGCAGCCAGCCGGTAAATTTACGCTTTTGCGCGCCTCCTTCAACCACAAACCGTAAAGCGACCGGCTAATCGAACTTCACTGTGGGAATCCGTCTAAAAACTGATAACACCGGTGGCGCGGCGCTATATAACCGGCTGGAGCTGGGGCTGGCGTGTCCCGGGCTAGCCGGTAATTAAAGAGCCGCGAGCTCACGTAGTTCGTAACTGTACACCGTACCGTGTCTTCAAAGGCCGCCGGCAGCCGAGTCTACTTTCGCTGCGAGTCGCACGCCACGCACCAGAGCTGGTTTTCTGACCTTCAATATAGTGGTCGCGGGTATAATCAGGGTCGCGGCGCCCATCCTGCGGTCGGCGGCTAATTAACTCAGGCAGATTAGAAGCGCCAGGAGGTTGTCGACCGCATTCGTTCTTGGGCTGCGTTTAATTGGAGCTGCGCAATCACGACTGATGTGGCCCTCGAGGGAAAAAGTATCGCCGCGCGTCTGACCAACATCCAACGTTACTACTGGTCAATACGTCACAGTGTTATGCGTAACAAGCGTCTCGTATTATTTTGCTAAACACTCGCTTCCATCGGTCGCAATCCCGCGGAGAATCGATTGACATTACCAGTTTATAGTTTCCATTCGCAGTGTATTTTTGTATTCACAGGAAATACATCATGGTGTGATTCGAAATAAAAAAGTTGCACAACGTCAGAGTCTATCGAGATAAGGAACAGCATAGGCATGTAATTTCAACTATTTCAAAAATATATTTTCGCAAAACGATTCACCCCCGTGCGGCCAACATAGCGTGTAATAAGGTGAGTGCAGCCAATGTGGCACTGAAGGTATTGTGGCCCTCCTCTGATATTTCGTATTTCGGGAGCTTTCTGGCTTGCACCAGCGGAGCCCGAGTTATGTGGGTAGTATTAAAAGAAAATTTTCCCACGCTCCACCGGTCATTTTGCACTTAAAACCACGGTTTTACAACAGCTTCAACTTTTTCCGCCTTGTTTTTTCATGCTTTTCTTATTTCATTCTGCCAACTAAGTCACAAAAAATAAGCGTAATCGTTCTTATTTCTTCACACGTGACATTGCTAAGAGGGTTGAATTATGAGGAGGGTGTATTGACTAAATAAATTGTACAATGCCCAATTGGAGTGACTTTTGAAATTGAACATTTTAAATAGATTAAAATACGTAAATTATGGCTATAGCGATGGTTTCTAAAAGTTCTCGAATTACTCTTTAACGACCCGTTATCAAAATTATAAAAATTGATTACATCCAAATTTGCAAAAAACCCTCCATGGGTGGCACATTGACTGAACTTTACATACAAACGAAAATTTTTATACATCATATATAAATTATTTTTTCCCACAATATGTCGAGAGAGTGTATTAGAATGGTTTTATTCGTCATTCTTCAGTGAGATATGTAATGTCAATACGCTTGCTTGAATTATTCCGGTCTTCATTTGGAGGGAATTCATGTGTATCACAGAACAATCTACGCAGCTTGAGAGTACACATAGCACGCATACGCACACACACACACGAACCTTTACAGAATTTCTCACGCGCAAGAAAAACGCAGAGTAAAAGAGTTGAATAAAAAATGATACCCTCTCCCACCTGCGGTACATATTCCCCGATGCTACGGTACTGCGTTCGTTGGATGTAGCTGCGTTTTTCACTATATGCTGTCAGCGATTGTTATTTTTTTTTTGCTCCTTCCCGAGAGAATTCGGCCTTTCGCTCAGCTGACCCGGATGCAAATCCAGATGGAAATGGTCGCGGGATAATGAAAATAAAACTGCGGCGGGCGAAAAAGCGCGCGAAAACAATACCGGGTAGCGAGGGCAGATAGGACGGATTCGCGGCTCGCATAAACCCCCTCTGCCTTGCGGGTATATAATACATTTTCGGATTTCGGAAAATCTCGTCGACAGCAGCAGCGAGCGAGCGAAATATTTACCATGCGTCGACGCTCTCGGCAACAATGCCCAAGGACACGCGCGCATTAAGTAAATGCAACTCTCGCGCCACTTGTAAGCCATAAATTCAGCTATTTTCGAGTCCATTCTGGTTCGAATGGAACGCGCGAGGATTTGCGACGTCGCCAGCGCGAAAAAATAAAGCCGAGATGAGAGAGCTTTTTGTCCCAGGAGCGCCCCCAAGATTCGCGATGGGATGAAAAGCGTCGAGGATTGTGTATTCGAGAAACCTCGCGAGCGTGATAGATGACGCGTGATATGTGAACCGCGTGCATTCTGCAGTTTCTTCTTACTCTGTATTTTTCGAAACGCGTTTCGAATTCCACACACTCGTGCAGTCGAATCGATGTCACTTTATTGGCTGTCGCTTCGATGAGCTTTCACGAGATACAATATCGTTAGAACGGAGAATCATGCAGAAAAATATATTGACAAGTAAATAAATGTTGCGAGAGGCTTCCTTTGGGACAACTCAAGCTTGCACTGTTTGGAAGAAGCTCGGACCGAGAGTTTTCACACTTTAATACGGCCAGAGCCAGTTTAATCGGCGAATAATATCAATTAATTTTGCCAACGTTAACCAGAATTTACTCCTCAGTTTAGGAAAAACGTTGATTAAAAAACCATGGGATGGCAGTGGCTAATGGCCACAAGCCATGAATGTGCCATACGTCTTCAAGCTGAAATTCCGATTTGGATAGCTTGTGAATACGTGATATTTGAATAGTTCGTGAATTTGTGGGAAAATCATAGGAGGATCTCACGGAAGTACCTGGGGAGAGTTTTGGGCCATCGAATAGTGAGAAACTCCTCGAACAAGACGATCCCGTGTGTTTCGAACGAGAAGCGATATATACCCGCTACCAGAGCTACAGCGAGAAACGCTCGACGGGAGCGAGTATCACTGTATACACCCGAGCTAAGTAAGTGAATTTCACGCTACAAGGACATTCATCAATGATGAGCCTAGAGCAATCTCATTACAGCCCTTAGTCCCTGCCCCTCGTACCTGACTAATGCCCGACATGCACCGCCGGCGTAGCCAAGTGCAAAGTCCCTCTCGTTCGCGGGGCGATGGGGGGGGGGGAGAGGACGGCAGCGAGCGATGAAGAGGATGTGCGCGTCTGTCTTGAGACCAGGGCTGTTGCCAGTCGTGGACAAATGTTTGCTAACCGCGCGGTGCCTTTCGCCGCCGCCAACTTCTCCATAATTTTCGGCCCGTGGCTTTTCGCGAAAATTCAACGACTCGACGCGTTTCTCTGCGAGACTCGAACGAACGGAGAATTGCGACTCGTCGTTCGGCGAATGCGGAGCGAAAAGTATCGCTTGCTCTGCTATATCGGGAATTCACTCGACGACGGATGAAATGTACAAATTTTCTTCGTATGTCGCGTTCCTCTGTCGAATGGTATTGATGGTATTTTTACTTCGGAATACTTTTTCATAGGATGAATCGAAAAAAGTCGCGTGGCCAGCGAAATTCGAGCTGAAATCAGCCTGGCGTTTAATTGCGAGAAGATACTTGAAGCACACGGTAAAAGGGTTCGCGAATCTTCTGGGCTGATAAGCGACTCGGCAAAACATACGCCTTGCCAGCGACCTGCTTGACACTTGCCGCGCATCCAGCCCACTCCAAGCTCAAACTGCACGTGAACTTGTTGGTGTACCCTCTTGTAATTTATGATACTCGAGTATAGAGGATCACTCGACGCATTGGCAACGATAACTTATAGAACAATTAACGCGTGAACGTCATCGAATCAATAACATTTTCAAACCCGGTTTAATTTATTTTGTTTATTATAAAAAATAGATGGCCGATGGATTTGCTTGTTTTATTTAAAATCGGGTACGTTCGACATATGGTAACATCTTGCTCTACTCCAATCAATCACTTCTACATTTGGCAAGATAAATGTAACACTAAAATGACAAAAATTAATAAAAATATAACGCATAATGAATATGAATATAACATGAATATTATATGTTTATATAATTATGGGATGATAAGTATCATCGTCTGGATGAAAAATTTAAATAAAATTAAGTCTTGAATAATTAAAATTTGAATAATTAAAATAAAGTTTACCGATGACGTTTCGTATTCATGTCCGTAAAACATGACCATTCTCAACTCTATCGCTAGAATACAATGACCGATTGGACAACGTATGCACGGTTTACCCGCTTTTCAGCCCGAGGTGAGAGCCCAAAAACAAGTGAAATCCCGATGGCCAACAATAAAACGTGTGATATCCTTGGCAGGATCGTGAGTTATAGCAGATCCGAGAGCCGTTGTTCGAGCACGCAGTGTTCAGAGGGGGTGGGGGCTCGAAAACAAAAGTCAGGCAAGGAACGGCGAGCTGGTCCCCCGGGGAGGCGAGTATCCCCGCGGCACACGAGACTCACCTGCGCGTCGGCAGCGCGGCCCGGTCAGCCAAATTGGGCCGAGAGCTGGTGGTGCGCCCCCAGGTAGCCGATGGCCCTCGAGTCGTCACATTGCCGGGTCCGGCCACACCAACTTTCCCGAGAGAGAGACACAATTGGCCAGCCCGGAGGCGGAGCCGAATCAATCGCGCGCGCACACGTGCAACTCGCGCTTGTCCCGCGCGCGGTGAACAGCAGCAGCGACGAGGCTCGGGCTCGGGTCGCGTGCGCGCCGAGCTGCGGGCGGTGACTGAGCGCCGAGCGCGCCTCTCCCGACGTTGCTCCCGACCCAAAACCGCCCTCCGAGCCGGCACGCCCGCGCAAACTCCCCACGGCCAGAGACTCCGGCCGGCTTCCTTCCTAACCCGATATATCTATCCCACCCGGTCCTTCCTCCCGCCGATTCCCGCCGCGTTTGTTCTGTGTATCCAAATGCAGTAAACACCTACTTTTACTTGACTGCAAATTTAATTTTCATTTCGATTTTTTTAAGTGTAGTGGGAGTACTGTGATGTGAATTAAATAAAGGGCTCGTTCGAAATAGACAAAAAGGATATATCCGTTCATTCGTTCCAACCGGAGGATGACTCGCTGGGGTATTTCTCATAAAAACTTTCGTACCATTTGGTATTCCATGCTATTCTCATTCATATATGCTGCACACACTCACTCAAGCACGCACGTGCGCCATATTATTTTCCAACGAGTGCATGAATCACCCATTTTTTTCCCATATGAGTGGGCGGATAGAGAATGGTGGATCTTGAGACGTGCGATACTACTCGTGTTACGAATTTCTCAGAATTTGTATGAAGTTCTCAAAGACGCCCAAGTTTCAAGATTCAGGTTCATTCGTGGTACTTTTGATGTCACACTACACAGTATATCCTTGTATTTTCCATACCGATTTCCATAGTTGTTGATGCCCCTACCAACCGTTGCTCGGTGGTTTGGAAAACCAGTTCCAGGTCCATTTATCAGTGATAAAACACACAGAATTTTCTATATTTTTATGATGAGTAATCTTATATCATTGGTATTCTTTTACAATAACAATGATGCAACAATCATAAATAACATTATCCATCAGTGATTAATTCTATTCTACCTTATGAAAATATCCATGTAACTACATCTATCAGCAAATAAGGAGACTGTGGATTGCCCATTGATTATGTTAATCAATTTGGGCATTAAACTGTATTATACACATGTTTATTATTTTTACACGTGTATCATACACATGTATATGCAAAATTTGTGAAGGTGTAATTTTTGAGTAATGTGTTGTATGAGGACGAGTTTGTTTGTGTGAATCGTAGTGAGTTATGAATCATGGATATTTATGATAATTTAGAAAGAAATGTTATCAACGATGTTGTTAGTGAATTTTGAAGCAATCATTAGTAAATTACTAAATATGTTTCGTTCAAGATCCACCTGATAGGACTCATCAGGAAGGTTTTCAGGTGACCCATTAACGCCCAAACGGCCGCTCGACGGCCGTTTTTTTGAGCGATGAATTTCATATGGTTATAATGGTTCAAAAAATTTGGGAAGAACATTCTCTTGTGCAAAATTTTGTCAGCTTTCCGATTCCGTTACTTCTATCTCGATTAAAACCGCTGCCAAGTGCCTCAGCAGTATGCTTTCTCAAAGTATTGCAATTGAACCTCAATTTGCATTAATCACCACTCTTTGAGAAAGCAAAATGAACCTCTAACTTATTTCCTCCACTCCATAGTAACGGTTGCTATGGTAAATATCCGAGCTTCGGTGTTCTTACTTCTTAGTCGTCAACAGTTCCGAAAATGGACCTCTAACTGACTTTTCCCACTCCATAGTAACGGTTGCTAAGGACGTAAACGACGGTTGCTATGGTAAATGTCGGAGCTTCGACGTTATTACTTCTTAGTCATCAACAGTTCCGAAAATGGACCTCCAACTGACTTTTCCCACTCCATAGTAACGGTTGCTAAGGACGTAAACAATGGTTGCTATGGTAAATGTCGGAGCTTCGATGTTCTTACTTCTTAGTCATCAACAGTTCCAAAAATGAACCTCCAACTGACTTTTCCCATTCCCTAGTTACGGTTGCAAGGGATATAAACAACGGTTGCTAAAGACATCAACAATGGTTTCTACGGGAAATCTCTCTTTGATTCTTATAGAATCCCATAAATATACGAACCCAAATGATCATTTATCATGAATTATATGGGAACTTATCAAAAACACGATAGCAACGGTTGCCATGGAAATAAACAACGGATGCTGCTAAACACGTTTACATCTTTCGGAGACCGACCTGTGTGCAAAATTTCAGGACGATCGGACTATTCCTTCCGAAGTCATCGTACGACAAAAAAAAAGTCAGTCTGAAGCTGAATTTTGTATCTCCATAGCAACGGTTGCTAGGAGAATAAACAATGGTTGTTCCAAAATGAATGTCTTATCGATTCTCATCGATTGTCGAAAAAATTGGAGACCCATCGTGCATTGATGATGATTTTTGGAGCTTTTATCAAAAACACGTTAGCAACGGTTGCTAGAGAAATAAACAATGGAATTGGCTGAAAATTGAACTCGACTGAGATTTTGCGGCGACTAACCTGTGTGCAAAATTTCAGGACGATCGGACGATTCCTTCGAGAGTTATCGTACGACAAAAAAGCGCACGTACGTGCGTACGTACGTACGTACATACATACAGACATTTTTGGATTTCCATGTTTTCGACCCGTAGATTACGAAAATCGAGGTCCCGAAGTCCGATTCGGAGGGTCGATTTTTACCCCGTTACAAAGCTTTCTCTTTGAGAAAGCAATAAACGCCCTCATTGTTATAAACAATTGATTGCAAAAAAACACAAAACTTCGAGTCAAAATTTTTTTGTGTCAACCGTAAAACATGGAAACCGGTCGCAACGAACCCCGGGAAGTGAATTTCAAGCGTCCATGGATCTTAAACTGAAAGTCGGCATAGTTGTAATTGTTCAAAATTATTTTTGGAAGACCCAAAATGGCGGCCGACCGAAAAAATTGTAGCTTTCAACTGGGCAATTTTCAAAATTTCGATTTTTCAAATTTTCAAAAAAACGCTAATTGCTTAAAAACTTCTGAAAAAAAGTTTTTAAGCAATTAGCGTCTTTGCAGAAGTTTTTAAGCAATTTGCGTTTTTTTTAGAATTTGAAAAATCAAAAATTTGATCAAAAAATTCTGAAAAAATTCAAGAGTGTTCTTCAGGTGATTCTAAGATTTTCTTGTTCTTAAAAATTTTTTGATTTGACCTATAGTTTTCGAGAAAAACAATTGCTGAGTTGAAAGCTACAATTTTTTTGGTCGGCCGCCATTTTGGGTCTTCCAAAAATAAATTTGAACAATTACAACTATGCCAACTTTTAGTTTAAGGTCCATGGAATTCATTCATGGAATTCATTGGTTCCTCGAAATTCACTTCCCGGGATTTGTTGCGACCGGTTTCCATGTTTTACGTTTGACACAAAAAAAATTTTGACTCGATATTTTGTGTTTTTTTGCAATCAATTGTTTATAACAATGAGGGCGTTCATTTAATCGAGATAAAAGTGACGGAATTAGAAAGCTGACAAAATTTTGCACAAGAGAATGTTCTTCCCAAATTTTGCTTTCTCAAAGAGAAAGCTTTGTAACGTGGTAAAAATCGACCCTCCGAATCGGACTTCGGGACCTCGATTTTCGTAATCTACGGGTCGAAAACATGGAAATCCAAAAATGTCTGTATGTATGTACGTACGTACGTACGCACGTACGTGCGCTTTTTTGTCGTACGATAACTCTCGAAGGAATCGTCCGATCGTCCTGAAATTTTGCACACAGGTTAGTCGCCGCAAAATCTCAGTCGAGTTCAATTTTCAGCCAATTCCATTGTTTATTTCTCTAGCAACCGTTGCTAACGTGTTTTTGATAAAAGCTCCAAAAATCATCATCAATGCACGATGGGTCTCCAATTTTTTCGACAATCGATGAGAATCGATAAGACATTCATTTTGGAACAACCATTGTTTATTCTCCTAGCAACCGTTGCTATGGAGATACAAAATTCAGCTTCAGACTGACTTTTTTTTTGTCGTACGATGACTTCGGAAGGAATAGTCCGATCGTCCTGAAATTTTGCACACAGGTCGGTCTCCGAAAGATGTAAACGTGTTTAGCAGCATCCGTTGTTTATTTCCATGGCAACCGTTGCTATCGTGTTTTTGATAAGTTCCCATATAATTCATGATAAATGATCATTTGGGTTCGTATATTTATGGGATTCTATAAGAATCAAAGAGAGATTTCCCGTAGAAACCATTGTTGATGTCTTTAGCAACCGTTGTTTATATCCCTTGCAACCGTAACTAGGGAATGGGAAAAGTCAGTTGGAGGTCCATTTTTGGAACTGTTGATGACTAAGAAGTAAGAACATCGAAGCTCCGACATTTACCATAGCAACCATTGTTTACGTCCTTAGCAACCGTTACTATGGAGTGGGAGAAGTCAGTTGGAGGTCCATTTTCGGAACTGTTGATGACTAAGAAGTAATAACGTCGAAGCTCCGATATTTACCATAGCAACCGTTGTTTACGTCCTTAAGCAACCGTTACTATAGGAGTGGGCAACGTTACTAGTCAGTTAGAGTTAGAGGTCCATTTTCGGAACTGTTGACGACTAAGAAGTAAGAACACCGAAGCTCGGATATTTACCATAGCAACCGTTACTATGGAGTGGAGGAAATAAGTTAGAGGTTCATTTTGCTTTCTCACAGAGTGGTGATTAATGCAAATTGAGGTTCAATTGCAATACTTTGAGAAAGCATACTGCTGAGGCACTTGGCAGCGGTTTTTTAAACCATTATAACCATATGAAATCTATCGCTGAAAAAAACGGCCGTCGAGCGGCCGTTTGGGCCTTTATGGGTTAATTAGCTTTTTGACTATGAAACAACCTATGAAAATCATGTATGAAAGAAACATGACTACCTATCTGAACGTAAAATTTTGTAGTATTCTCGATTCTGAGATCAAATACAGGGGTGTCTAATTTCAAAATTCGATTTTATCTCCAAATTATCTTCAAGGTCGAGATAAAGATCAAATCGAAGGTTATCATCTTATACTCCACTTCGAGCACAAAAACTTTTATAGAGGCCATTGGACGATTTAGGCTTCCTGTGAAACGTATTCGAGTGATTCTTTAAAAATGTATAGTTTCAATTACCCAAACGATTGAATAACATTTTTCTCCCAAATGTAGCAAAAATCAGTTCTCAGAATAGTTTTGAAAATATTTCATCCGTGGAATACAATAATCAGCCATTGAATGTATGATGCTTCCAATTCTCTTAGCATACGAACGAAAGCTCTGAAATCTTCAGCGTAATTGAATTGAAAAATGCGAATTGAGTATCTGACGACAAGGTCTTGTCTATGCGATCAGAAATAGTATCTTTTCTCGGTTCGCTCGGGCGGCAAACTCCACACAGCGCTAGAATTAGTTTTTGCTACTGTACCGTCACAAGTGATGAAAAATACTGTTTGATACAAGAGCAAAAGGTGATTCCTGGCGCGTGTGAGGTTCCCCGCCCGATTTGTAAGTTCTTGACCAAGGCCGTCACGGAATATTTAAGTCGTTTCGACCCTATACCTTTGATGGCTACTAGGGCTCTGCGCAGCGAACTTCGCATGTTCTAATATTCGACAGAATTGACTTACTTCTCGGAAGAATGACCCATTCCTTGACATGTTATAAATGTCTTGACATGCTGGTAACCCTGCTTCGAACTTTTATCGCATGCGCCTTCTATCAATCTACCTTACCTGCGTCATGTGATTAGATCCAACCCAAAACTTTTTATATCGAAACATAATTATTTACTGAATATAAATATATAAGTATTATATTAAAATATAAGTTACATGGAGTATTGTGATTCAGAAGATTCCCACGTGAATTATACTAGTGTCATGCTAGTATTTGCTGACTGATTTTATTCTTCAATGATGAATGTGGATGCGATTCTATACATCCAGTGCTGATGATATTGGAAATATCTTTCCCAATGAGCTCGATTTTATATTGAAGTGCAGTTTGAACGGCTTTCTAGAATATGCAATGACTGAGAAGACCTTTCCGATACGTCAAAAACAACTCGGCTTCGCGATATAAACATAAAAGGTAACAATAAGTATACGTTAAGCATACGAGTTACCTTCTTGCTCCCACTCAACGATATAGACCCAACTTATTCAAACCATAACTCATTTATGTTCCGGGACTATTTGTCAAGGCTACAGTTTTCGATTATCATACAGACTAGATGATTTTACAAAGAATATAATGCTTCGAATTAAGTCTGTTCCATTAGAAGCGTTGAAATAATTTTTTAACAGTCCATCAAACAAGCTGAAAAACGGCTCTGAACTAAGGAGCGTTTCAATCCGAGATTCAAATCAGTTCTCGAGAAATTATCGGTGGATAACATAGCCAACATTCAGGAAGCTGAGGATCGCAAGGAATCCAAGAGCTGCTGCCATGCTTTTCCGAATATTGAGAGCTGACGGGTGAGACCAAAATCCCGCAGCTCGTCGTGGTATGCCGTCGGTATTTTCAATTTCCCTCGAACACGCACATCGTGATCAAATGAAGCGCGGAATCGAGACCGATTGATTGTATGAAGCTGTCAAGCTTTCTCACGTCTTAGCTGTTCGTTTTCAGTGGCTAAAAATTCATTCCTTGTATCTTTTAACTGTTGATCAAATATCCAGATGTTTGCTTCTAGGGCGACTTTTACAAAATCACTCTTTATTGGAATTTTGATATGTTAAGATATGCATCTTGACATTTTGAGCAAAAGTGTCTGGGTATGTGTCATCAACTGTAACCAACACTCGCTTCCATCTATCTTCGCTGGATCTATTTTTTTTGGCTTAAAAATCATCAGCTAAATATTTTATTCGGTTACTCCCTTACTCAGGACTTTGTGACATCATTAGAAAATTTTTTTGATCCAGTAATTTCCGTAAGAAATTTCAATCGACATGTTTTCCAAGTCCATATTATTTTCTAAATCTTATTCAAGTTTTACCTTGTCCAAGACCTACAAATCTTATTGAAAAGTCTTTGAAGTATTGCACAGAATTTGCTTGAATTTTATTAACTTTCCCATGATTATCTATTTTGTGCATTTTTTAAATGCCCTTTAAACGATTACCCATAACATGAAATATCGTATCCAACTGCGTTCAATTTTAATCACATTGGACACGCCCACACGTGTCTTCAAAATTTCATGCACTTGTGGCATTGATTTAACTAAATACTCGGGACTCCCATATTCAATTTTAATTACCGTTGAATCATGAATTTGAATTCATAAAGCTCAATCGACCAATCTGCAATCTTTATGAAAGTTTGAAAATGTCGATGGAAAATTCTAGAAACTTCGTACCAATATTTCGGCAGCAATGTCTTTTCTGCTATATATTACTAAGTAGAATAACCAGGTTTACGAAGGAAAAAGTACAACGAAGAACAATAATCATATTTAATGGGTTTATTCAATTCGTTTGATTATACCACAATTTTCATCGCGTTAATGTACTCAACGCAATTCAATAAATTATGTATTCTATTATATCCTAAACTCAGTTCACTAACCACTCACTCCATACATTTATACGAATATCTGTAATAACATAGTTTACAAGAATTAACCATTGGTTATAGACAAAAATCTCTTTCTTTCAATGTCTCTGATTGATTTTTCTTCGAAGACACTATTCAAATTACAATATTGTTATTGAAGGCATGTATATGAGTGGCACTAATCTTCCTTAGCTCAAAATTATATGACAAGAATTTTTTTTTGTATTTTGTAGGATAAACAATGTATATCATGAAATCTGACTCATCGATATTCGTGAAAACTTATTTCAATTCAACGACCGTATGCTATATTTTAAAAAACATTGTGGTATAAACATGATTTATATAATTTCTCAAATCACCTTCTCAATCATATGTGACTGACAAATAAATAAAACATTGATCTCTTCACTATACAATACCATATATAATTTAGATCGCGTGTAGACTCATAGGTGAAAATTCCTTCTTCAATTGTAGTAATTGAAAAACAAGTATACAATATTCTTCCTCCAATATGTTTTGATTGAATCGTACATTTAATGGAGCTTCTTTAGACTTTTTATTCTGCTATGAATGCTATTTTGAGTAAAAAAAAAGAGATTCAATCAAAAACACGAAACGAAATTGAGTCGAAACAAATCATAACATATTTATATTTATATATTCAATCATACTCTTGGATATCCTTCAGAGGATATGCCAAGCATAGAAGAATATAACTTAAAATATGAATATTCTGACTACATGACAAGTTTACAAAGTATAAAAATATGATCTATGTAAAAAACAAACAAAAGTATTTGCACGACAAAAAATCTTGTGACATTATTAATCACCAACAATGGTTAATCACGAAAATGAACATTTGTCTCACTCTCTGATAATATCGAATGAAAATTTATTGTATGATCACTCTATATTTTTTTAATTTCTTGGTGATTTCATTTACAAATATGAGGTGGATTCTCGTCAGAATTGATTCCATTGAATGAATCACTTAGATATCCCTCATTTACACGTTTGAGAAGACATTATTTACGTTCTACGTATATTTTTATATGAAGATTCTATATACAATGAATTCATATGATCATATGGAATTTCCCTACTTATGTTTTAAGAATATAATATATTTCCAACAAATATTCCAAAAGGAACGTTAAAACTACAAAAGTTTTAATACGTAACATATTGTTATGCAAAAGCTGGAAGTTGGAATACATTCGTATATATGGATAGAAAGCGAATTTCAACTCTCATCGTCGTTCGTGGGGAGTAGCATTAGTATTTGATCATTATTCTGTGAAAATAAGTCATTCATGGTAGTTTTCAAGAGGGAAAAATTGGGGAAATTCCTTGATATGATTGCAAAACTCAAACTATGTATTTTATCATATTTTTCATTACAGGATTACCGGATAAAATATTTCATCCATATAAATAATCAACATCTAATGCCACTGTTTCACAATTCTATTTTCAACATAGGAGTTTTGATACAAACGTTTTCTCCAAATTACTTATTCGATATGCGAGTTTGCAGAAAATCGTTCGCACTAATTTAGTGCGGATTTTGGCACTTATCAATCCTGAAAACAAGTACGGCTCATAACAATTTAATTCGATTCACAGTTTAGGCGCACGTCATATTTGAAAATATTCACGAGTATATCTCGTGATTACTCTTCCTATGTTTAAGCTCATTATATCATCAACTCCTTCAAGTACTCTCGAAAATATATCTCAGTTTATCATTCAACATTGATAACACTCAACACTTTGTTTACAATATCATATTATCATTTTTAAAAGTATCCACAGGAAATATATTCTCGATATTTTCTTGCGAATATAAGAAAACGAGCTTCTCAAATCAACCGACTACAAATATATTCATAAACTTATTAGGAAAAACAATAAACTTTCGTTCCAAGAAACAAGTGGCAGAGGGGAAATGGTTTCTCCTCCGCGAAAATGCAAGTGATGAAACAAAAGATGGCACAGTTTTCTCTGAAACTAGTAAAAATTTTTTACCAACAATTCTATGTAAAAAAATCAATCATCGATCGCTCCGACGGTCAAAACAATAATCCACGTAACATAAACAGTTCACCCGACTGTCCCCTCGAGCTCGAAAACGTGTTGGGATTGAGCAACGACCGTGAGAAACAATAAACCATGGCAAACGTGAAATAGGGAGGAGGCGGTGATAAAAATCGAAGAGACTGCATAGAAAATTTTAGAAAATCCTCCCAGGTAGTGGAAAATCATATTACACAGAGGCTTGGCAGAATATCAATTTTGAGACTCGAGTCCAAAACGATCGACACATGCACAAGTTGGCTCGGGTCGAGTAGTTGTTGCCAAGGTCGATTTGGCAACGCCACGTAGAGAAGTAGGAGTCCGCGGGACAGCTGCTCATCGCGTCGAGGAGTGGTACTCCCTGCGGGCCGTCTGCAGGCTGGCCCTCCTTTCGCGAAGTGCCTTGCGCCGCCTCCGCTGAAAATCGTCCTCGACGAGCTGCTGCTTCGGCTGCGAGAGCTGCTTCAACAACGACTGGCGCTTGCGCGTCGGCGTACCAGGACCGAGCGCCTCGCTGGCAGATTCAATTTCATCGCTCGGGTCCATCCCTGGACCCTGTCGCTTCAGTCCCTATCAAACCTGCAACATGCAACCGATATTACATACCCCTCCTCTCCACGCATCAACAATTTTCTCTTTTATACTATTCTCGACGAGCCTCTCGATTGGAATTGTGTAACGGAAGCTATTTCCATTTTAGTTATCTAACTTTTTTGGCTCGCTCCGTTTGTTAATAATAAGATTCCGTCGAGATGATTTTATCTTCGGTACGTAAATCTATTAGCCTAATGGATTGAGGAGTTATATCTTGAGGGGTTATATGCACCTTAGACCAAGTAATTAATTTGAAGTACGAAAAATGTACATCATAAAATTTCTTATACGCTCGTTAACAACTCATCTAATAACTGGACTATTTGTCTACAGACATTTGTTAAAAATAAGATAAAATTTATTCCAAGCGGAGCAGTCAACGAGCGCATCAATTCTGAAAATTATGTGCATCTCTGATAGAAAACAACTTTATTTGTCTGTCATAAGCAGTTTTGATCTTTCAACAAGCAACCTTGAAATGGATAAAAGTGAAATCCCCATACAAGTTTGAAGCCTGAGGGTTTCTGTGTTAAGCCATAGGCTTCATTTTGCAATGAGGTAAATTCAATGTAACCATGTAACAAAGTGATCTGAGAATTTTGTCGGTATTTCACAATGAATATCATTCTTCCACAAGGTCTGAAATTGTGGTACATAATTTTACGAATCAAATGAGCAACTCAAAGTAAGTCCCAGTATAGTTGGGTCTGTTTACCAGAAAACCATTTGAGATTTGTATCTTCGATCTCACTGAAACCTCTGGGAGTGGTTTTTGGTTACCCGAATAGTTTCAATTTCCCGGAGATATTGTCATTTTGCATACAAAAAGAGATATTTATATGTATGCCAGATTTTATATGCATCAATATACGCTACATGCGCAAAATCAGCAACGAATAGTGAGTATCTCAGACCAATCAAAACATCAAGACGAACAATTTCAAGTATCACCCATTAGAGCTTCAGAAAAAAAATGACTTCCAATAGTTTCAGTGGAATAGGAGATTTACAAATGCCAAGTAGTCTACCAGTTAGCTGAAACTGTCTCCGGTGCTTTTTGAGTACCTATCCGCGAATGGTGGAATTGCGGGTAGATATTACGGACCTTCCAGAGCAGAAGGTGGTTGGTGGAATCGTCGCGACCAGCCTGGAGCTCGGCGGAGGCGGGGTGGCCTCGGAAGTCCTCGCAGCCGTCGCCGCCCGATATGACGAGGAGTCGGGGCCGCTCGGGGCCGCAGCTGCCGTTGCTGCCGGTGCTGCCGGTGCTGCTCTGCTGCACCACCAGCGACTTGCTGCCCTTGAGCGAGTAGCGCGTCGTCTTGGGCCGGCCTGCCTCGCTCTTCGGCGGGCTCGCCAGCTCCACGCTCGTGAGGAAGCGCACGTGGCCTGTGTGTCCGTATTGCACGCCTGAAAATCAAGTCCAGCGTCAGCACGTTATCTCTCGCAAAACAATCGCTCGATAATCTCGATACAGGCGATTTCTCTTTGTCATTTACTTATAGGGCGATTCAAGTTTTGGGAAAAAAAAACAATTTCATTAGTTATCGGTACTATGGACGAGGAAAACTTTCTTCATTTTCTTTTCAAGGATACTTCTCCTTCGAGAACTAGGAATCTAATATAACTAACTAAGAAATAGGCTCGACTTTGACTTTGACACTGGCGTAGTGAATACGAAGCGGGAGTGGACACAAACTCTCGAAGTCATTCAATAAAATTACGTTGACGAGGTTCAGTTGCGTCAACGCCAGTAATATTTATCTGGAATGACGGGTTATAGATTGGTCCGTCGCATGAAGAGTATATAAGTACATACCAGTGACTACAGGCGCCTGCGACATTCTTTGTGTGGACGGTTTGATGTGGGGTATTGGCACTGTCAGAAGAACGCCCGCGCTGGTGCCGATCCACAAGAGTTCGTTGCATGCCAATAATGCGGTAACCCTTAGGCATGCAGCTTTATGCTGGCGTATTATGTCATCGCAATCTGCAACGGGAGGAATGTTATCGTTAAAATAAATCTCACGTAAATTCTACAATTTCTCCAGTCTATTGATACATTTCTTACGATACTCCGATTATCTAATGCTCGCTCAATCATTGACGGTTCAGTCCCATGAATCTGTCACAAGCCCTCCTCGATGAGTAATTATTTTATGTTGCAAATGCGTGAAATCGCGTTTCACGCACTAGTGCTTTTTTAAAATGCTCTTTCAATGAGCACTCGTAAATTACGAGTCGTAATATATAATATTGTATTCCACTAGTGCGTTCATTTTTAATCACTCTCGTAGACGTGTGTAGTGGATATTTTCTATTCGTTTGTAAAAACTTCAACTGAATATCTCTAATAAATCTAGATCAATGCATTAAGAAAAGTTTCAAATTATTTTGTCATCTACTTTTTTTGGTATTTTTAAATGATAGTGCATTACGATCCTGAGCGCGTGTAAGCCTTTTTTCGCCCCACTCGCGGCATAACCTGTCCTTTTGTTCCGAAAAATGCCTACACATGCATAACATATTATTCCTTTGTTCGGTCTTCAGTGTACCTCTCAATAAGATAGTAGGCATTTTTCGCTCAGTACAATAGAGGATAATTCGCCGATACATGAAGAGATATTTGTTAATCGAACATTATCCTGTAGTGGAAAAAAATGTACAATCTAAAATGGTGAATATTGAACCTATTCTCAAATGAAAATTTGCTGTTACTTATCAAGCTTGCAATTTTGAACTATTCCAGATGGAGATTCGCAGAGTCGACACTTACTGGCAAGCATACTGGTGACGGCGGGGGCGATATTGACGTCGGCCAGGCACTCGTAGCTCGCCGCGTGGTAGAGCTTGAGCACGGCGCTGTTGTGGAGTGACACCCAGACGCCGAGACCCCCGGAACTGGCCATGCACGTGATGGGCCGGTTGCCTTCGCTCGCCACCACCAGGCAGTGCTCCACCTCGAGCGAGTACGTGTTGAGCACCTTGACGCTGTTGTGGCTGGCGCACCACAGTTTGCCCGACACCGGCAGCATCTTCGTCACCGGCGAGGCCACCGTCCCCACCGTCAGCGTCACCGGCTCCATCGTGTTCCATCCGCCCACTGCAATTCCGATACATCGATCATTTCAAACTCCCACTCAATTGTTTCCGTGCTTGTGCACTCCGCGATCGTGTTTTTCGATTTTTGGAGGACAGCTCTCCCGCAAGATCGATTGATCGATCGAAAAATTTATAACAAAGACTAAAAAGAAATTTTGAATGGAGTTCCCGGTGATTCTGAAGAGTGGAAATAGCCCCTTGGTTGAAATCATTCGAGTTTAATTCAATGCGATTTTGCCCATCTGAAGCATCGCGACTACGCGGAAAATCAATCAATTTTGACGAGTTGAAGTTCAGTTTGATATTTGAGATTGTGATTTTTCAGCTAGGAGGAAAAAATGTTACTTTTGGAATAAATTTGTTAATATTGACATTTGATGAATCGATCTTCTAGCCAATAATACGAAGAAAAACGAAACTGAATCATACCAAGATTGAATATTCTTTTTCTAAGCATCCATTAGTCTGCTCAAATATCTCTGTCATTCCAAGTAAAAAAATGTAGTATATTATTTGATCGAATACAAGATTACTCACGATGATCCCTGGAATATGCAGTGACATCGCCGTTCGCCAATGATAAAAACACTTTATTGTCCAAATATCTGTAAAAACAAGAGAAAAAACGGTCAGTATCCAAAGTCCGGTGTGCGACGTGTTTGTAGAGAGTATAGATCCTTGGAAGCGGTACTCGGTCAAAATCGTAGGAGCGCGAAAACTATGAAAAGACAACGGTGGCAGTAGCCATGAGAAAACCTTGGATAATGAAGCGATGCAATTATTGAGCTGGTGGCCGCGCGGGGCGTAAGGAGGCATAATTTAATCAGCAGTAGAATCAATTGAGGTATAGTTGGTCAAACTCGAGCTCAACTCGGGTGACGAAGGTCTCATGTATGTATACATTCACACAACGAAGGACTCACATAATACAGTGGACGGCGCTGCTGTGCTGCAACTTGACCTTGTTCTTCTTGATGCGGATGTTGTCGGTGCAGTTGTACACGTGGACGCAGCCGTCCTCGGTGCCGAGCCACATGGTCGGCTGGTTCAAGTCCTCGTCGATCGTCGGGCCTCCGTCGAGGCTCGAGCCGTCGCCGCCCAAGGACACGCTGCCCGTGTCGGCGCATGGAATGTCGTCCGAGTCCGAGTCGTCCGAGCTCGAGCTGCAACCATTACCCGACCCCTCGCGTCATAATTACATCCCTACCACGATCCTCATTCACATTCACTCGTTTCCAATCTCCACACACTGTAATTAGTTGTCTTTTGGTTATTACAGCATTTTTGCTTCTCTCTAGTATTCAACCGTGCAACACGTTGTAAGCGTCGAGGAGGGTTAGTTTCTTGTTAGCGTTCACACTCTCTTGTTGGTCTATGTTGGTTTTTTTTCACGTTGCAGTAGCTCGTTCCCACGGGAATTTCGAAAATAATACCCAAGCGCGAATAGTCAAATGCAACTTACAAGTCGAGATAACTCTGACTTAGATTTGTCTTTGAGATCATTACATAATGTATTCGTTTGATAACAATTATTTAGAGGATTTCTGATAAAAATAAAAATGTAGAAATGATACATTTTTTTGAGCCACCGTGAAACTTGTGAGTGTTGAGATTCTTCTCTGTTCCACGTATAACACAATCAAAGAGTCGATATTTCAGTTCCTTGTATGTTATCGAGCTTACGTGATTCCGTAAAAATTTGTAAAACGTATCTACGTATAACGTGAAAATGTATTGTTATAAAAGAGGCAATTAGTAAATGCGGGGTCGAAAAGCCAATAGTATTCCCAGTTTATCCAAGTACCTGTCTAGATGAATATTTCCACTATCCGTACTCTGAATAGACAGACCAACACCACTTTTATTATTAACAAAGGTACTGTTAACAGGTGGGCAGGAATTCGATCTAAAAAATTCAGGGATAACCTATCATAATCATGAATTTCACATGAATCATCAGAACAGCGGCGAAATCAAAGTAGTCGTACCGGGAGACCGGGAGACTACTTCAAAATCACTCGGATCCCCGAAACACTCGTTAGCGACGTCTAACTTACACAGAGGTACAGGCAGGGATGCCGGCGACGCAGAGTATCCTCGAGTTGCAGACCCCGTTGCACGAGGTGACCTGAGGTGGCTCGGGGCTGAGGCTGAGTACGCAGACCTGGCCGACGTAGCCGTCGCTGTTGCACACCCATACATCACGCACCCCCTGGCCGTTGGCGAGGGTCGGTGCGGCACACGTGAACTGCAGACCCGCCCGCGTCTTTCTGATGGGCAGCGATCCCGCGTACTCCGGAACTGGCCTTCGATCCGTCGATGCCGCTGTAACCAGATCATTTCTCTTGACGACTGTGCGGGTCTTTGGAGTGGTAGATCTCAGGGACAAAGTACTCACCCAATTTTTGCTTGGCCTCGTTGAAGCTCTCCTCCCAACTTGCCCGTTTGTCTGGTTTGGTGAACATCACGGATATATTCTCCATACCAGCCCTGAAATTGACGATCGAAACACATTTGAATACATCCTCACGATCCGATTGTGTGCAGGAATAGTTTGATGGTTCACTCACTGCGTATTCAAAGTCAGCTCCAAACAAGCGAGCTGCGAATGCGACGCATTACGATCGGCCAACTGCTTCTGCGTCAGGGTGAGCATTTCCTTGATGAGCTCGTCCAGCTGCTGCTTGGCCCCGTGCAGCTTCGTAGACAGCTCCTGGAGATTGCCCAAGGTCGCGCAGTCCTCTCTCAGGTGGTCCACTTCGCGGGCCATGCGCCTCAGATTTTCGTCCTTGGCTTTCATCACCTCCAGATCGTCTAACGGGATCCTCATTAGCATTTTGTACTTGTTCGCTTCTACCAGTCCAGCCAGACTATTCGGACAAGAACTCCTGTGGATGAAAATGACATTGTCAATGTGCGTGTGTAACAGATTCGTGTAGATGTAATGATGACATAAGAAGCTTCTATTTCAATAAACTTGTCCACGCTGATACACTCATTTCAAGGAGCTGTATCGAACAATGATTACAATAGAATATTACGTAAGTAGAGCGTTAAATGTTGAAGACGCGTTTGGATGTGTAAACGTGTGGCCGACGGAGCCGGTGATGAGTATTATACGTTCACACGAGTGATTAAAATTGAACCCACCAGTTGGATACAAAGTTTTATGTTATGAGAACTCGTGATACGGTTTTTCAAGAAACACATTAGTGCGTGGAATGGCGTTTTACGTATCGAGTAACATCGGTAAAGAGTCAGATTAGCTTCCGAATGGATTCAAACGGTTCATCGAATCCCTTTAAACATTTTGACGTGAATACTAACGTTGATGGTTTTCTTATCGTGCCACTTCGTCGTTTGATGCTCGTGATGACCAGAAGGTCGGAGAAGAGGAAAAGTCCCCGCTCCTTGCGCGTGCCGCTGTTGGAGGCAATGCTCACCACGTCGTGCCTGATAAATGCCCTGTTGACAGGATCAACAAATGTTAATCGGCTCGCGATGTAGTGCAATCCACAATCGATCGATGGTTCAAGACTTGCCTGTCGTTGGTGACAATACCACCTATCCCCTCTACGAGTAGCTCGACCTCCCTGAGGGTCGACTGCTGCTGCTCCCATTCGAACGACTCTCGCTCGTGACAATTGATCTTGACGACGAGCTCGTGGATCTCCCTCAGAGCCGTTGTAAGCAGCTGATGGTCTTCGTGCGCGGGATCCGTGTGTTTCAGCAGCCGCTGGATCAGCAGCTCGTAACGAGGAAATTTCTGAACTGGCTTGATCAACAACTGATCCAGTCCAAGTTTTCCCCTATGTCCGCGTTCCATCGTCTGCAATTCGATTGGTGAATTAGTTTTGGTTACGGTACGAGTTCATGTTTACGAGATCGTCGATTCGGGAATGAAAATTGCAAACAACAAATGTTCTCACTTTTGATAAACTTACTAGGGGACTAGGCATAACCATTGTAACATCACTGAGGTGATGATGAAATTTTGTAAAATAAGCTTTTGAGTAATCAAATAAGTGATTTATGTCCAAAGATAATCCCAGCTCCAAATTTATCTTTTTCTCGAATAATATGTATAGAAACAGTAGACCGTATAGCTCTGTAAACATTATCTGTTTTGCTATTCAAAAATAGTTCCAAAAAGTTTCATTACAATGGGTATTCCTAAGATTGCGTTCTACTTTCTTGGTCGGCTGTTGCCCAGTCTCTAACCAAACCCGTAATTACAAGAGCCGAAAGTGAATTTGTAAATTTAGGAATTTACTCGTCCCAAAAGCGGTATAAAATTACGAAGAAATGATTAGTTATTATATTGTTGAGTATACATAAATTGATCTGGATATCTACGTAATGTTCTGTTGCAGAGTTAATTCGCTTCTGGAACTGTATAATATACTGAGATCTCGAGAATTTCCATGAATTTTCCATAAATCCCGTCGGAGGATTGAAAACTTGGTGATGTTAGATTAATAAAGCAACGAACAAATCCACGACTCGGGGAAAAGTTTCGAAAAGTACGGGAATCACGTCTGCAAACATGGCAAGTAAAATATACTAACTTCAAGGAATTTGACGAAGGCAGGCTTGGACATGCAGGTCTTGATGGACTTTTTCGCTGTCTTCCAATTGTCAAGGAACAGGGTATACGTCTCGAGGACCTCTGGCTTCGTGAACTGCAACAGTTGGGGAAGAAAAGTTTAGTTGGGCGTTTTCCCATCAAAACTCCGCACCATCCGGCCAAGTTTTATTAACAAGAGAACTCGGCCAGCTCGCGCGCTACGTCGATTAGGTAATTGTTTGGAGAGAGCGCAAGAGTGCGCGGAAGGGTTCGCTATATAATTGAACAAGTAAATAAGGGCAGAGCCTTGCTCGCGCGCGAGTCCTTACCACCATGCTGAAAACATCGCCGACCGTTTGCTCCAGATCCCACGTTTGAATGCGTTTGCGTATTTCTTGCAGGAATACCTCATGGTGCCGCAGGATTGCCGGAACCTATGAACAAAAACGCACATGGGCTTCTGTTTAGATTCGCGCCGGGTATTGCGTTACGTGACCGAGTTGATCAACACGCGAAATTTCTATCCCAGACTCGATATATAGTTAATTTGTAGAACGGTTATATGACCATCGAGAAGAAATCTCAATCGTATGCTTGTATACAAAATTGCGTACGACTTCAAAGTAAATGTGATTGCTTCTAATAGAGTGTAAGGACGGCCGCATGAAATGATCATCAGTTACGTATAGTATCGATATAGTCGAGCGTTGGATAAATATCAAGCTTACGTACTATTCGAAAGTATGTTTATTTATTTTTAAATCCACTGGTGCAGTGGAGGATTTAACTTTCTCTCCAGAGTAAGATGAGTATTGACTGAGAACAACGTGTATACTTGGAGAAGAAGAATGTTCAGATTAAGCAATAGCAAAGATTAATCAGCTAGACTCCGTCCTGTACGGTCCAGACAACGAGGCATTAGAGGACGATTTCTCCAATGCAGAATCGGGCAGGTAAAAGACTCACCTGGTAGAATATCTCGTCGACGGTGGCGGCATCGACGACGTGCGCGTTCTCCGGTTTCTTCAGCTGCACCAGATATTCCTGAAGCAGAAACGAAAGACGCGGGCATCAGCGAAAGTTCTCTCTCACTCTCTCTCTCTGTCTCGAGTCGATAATCCGATCGGCTCAATAGCCGGCGCGAGCTGTAAATCATCGCGTGCTCGAGCTCGCGCGGCCGCGGCCGCTCTGGCAGCCTGCCCCGAGCCAACGCATGTCAATTTATTTTCATCGCTCCGCTGGAGGCAGCGCGAGTCGCTCTCTCAAGGCTCCTCTCTCGGGCAAAGCCAGCCCGAGTCACCCAGCCCAGCTTTGTTTCGCATTTTTCTCCCTCCCCCCGGATTACATCCTAATTCGCGGGATTCACAGCCTCCTCGTAGGCGCTTGCATTCCCCTTCGGGCTTTGAATCCGGTGTGCTCACCTCGCTCGCGAATAATCCCGGTGTATCCTTTCAAATCTACCTCCCAATCGAGAACTCACTGTCCCGACGAACCGCGATCACATGCCCCTGGGCGTGAAAAAAGCCTCGATTAAAGTACCTACTCCTCTCCGCAAGTCAACATTTTTCTCGCCGAGCGATAAAAGTGAAGGGAGGGAGGGAGGAGCAAGTAGAAATACAGTCGGGGCGAATTAGCATTTATATGCCTTGTTCCAATTTGAATTTTACAAGAGGCCGCTCGCGGGCGCACAAAAGCCTTGATAAATAACGATGATGAATTTGCGTTGTGGGGACGCGCGCGCGGGCGGCATCGCGACAAAACCTTCCAGCGGATTTATAACGCGAGAGGCGTGCTTTCGGCGCCGAATAATTCATCCGGCCGCTTGGCGCGCACCAACGTAAATATACACGGGAGTGCGCTTGAAATAATGCATGTCGCGCGCTTTTCTTTATCCTCGCTTCGTTTCTCGATTCGCCCGGCGCTACAACAAGCCCCAACCGACCGGCCCGCGATCGCTTGTTTTCTTTTTCCTCCTCTCTCTCGCTCTGGGGCTATCGTTTGGATACAGCGCCGGGTTTACGCGCGGCTTTCGGACCGAGCGGCTCGGATAAGTAGATATATATTGCGAGCGATGCGGGATATCGATTTTACGCGTTTCGCTCACTCGCGGCGGCGCCTCGTGATTTACTCGTCTCGGAATTGATACGGGAGAGTATGTCTGTCGCGCCCTCTATCGGTAATCTCGCGCGTTTCGCTGCATACGGGCATTTCGGGCTTGGAATGCTCTTATGGTTATGGGCTCGAATCGGCACGAGCGTTGGATAAGTTTGGCTATTCGTGTTTCTCCGGGCAAATGTTGAGACCGTCTTCCTCTGCGGATCCGCAATAACAGCGGAAAACTCGCGATGCTGAATGGCCCCGAGAGTATAAAAATAATAGCTCCGAAATCGTCTTGTAACGCTATCCAGCCGCTATTGCGACGCTCAACTCGCTCCAAACGATAGATTGAGAAATTATCATTTATCAAAAAGTTCAGATGCGCCGAAAGTTTAACCGTTTAAGCTGGGGCTTTGAGGCTAAACATTTATCGATACCCGAAAAGTTCCGTAAGCTGGATACACCAATGACTACTGAATAATTCTATTGAATCGCCCAAGCTTGGAAAAGTGAAAGTCAGACGCATTTCATTCATGTGCAAATCACTCGGCACACCATCGAAATTGATTTTTCTTTCCCCTCCCCATTGTTCATCTTGCATCAACCCGAACGTCCCTTTTTATGATTCTGTGGAGAGAAAAAGACTCCTGGGTTGTGATGATGCAATATGAAATCCCACGAGCGAACCGTGCATCCACATGTCGACCAGGTTGAATTCGGCTCAGCTCGAGATCCGCAAGCGCATATCCGAAAACGTGTAACGCGATCATTTGCACATGGCACCGTTTACGAGCGCTCGGCAAACATATACATGCCAGCGACGCTCACGAAGAATCTCTTACGGGGATCCGGTAGTTCTTCTCGGAATACCTTCTTACTCAGATCAGCTTTTCTTTTTGAAGGCGATGATGTTTCAAAAATTGCTTAGCTGTCGTATGGGTTATATCCTGAACCTTTTATGATAGTGGTGATCATTATGAATTAGCATTCGATTATGAATTCAATTACTAAGATATCTCGTCAGAAACACGAGAAAAAATCCTAGTTTCAATTGATGTACGACAGGTGTACCCAAAAGGAGCAAATTGTCACTACATCGCGTTGAAGGTCAATTTTCCAACGTGGCTCGAGTCGAATGGAAAGTCTACTTAATATATACCGTTATAATGAGCCAAACAGTATGCAATTTATATTTTTCAAAGCTAAGAATTAACACTCCCGAAAGTCATATTTTTTCGGGGAAAAAAATCCAATTTAAACAGAAACTACATTGCGCTTAGAGCGAATCGTGAGAAATGAAAAGACTGCAAATGACTTCTGATAAAAGCCAAGATGTATTGACTTCGACTTTTTCTACGCTGAAAACTATCAATTCTATTAAAAAAACTATTCATAAATCGTTTATTTTCAATCATATTAGACTTGCGAAATCGAGGGAAAAATCAATGATTCAAGGGTAAGAACTCGAATCGGGTTTACTCGACAAAAATCTGTTAAAGCAATTAATAGAAATATTGGTTCTTCTAATTCATTCATAATCTATCACTAATCCAAACAAATAATGCAGCGATTTACGGGAATATTATTCTCTTGATAACGGATAGAGTTATAGTTTCTGGTATATAGTTTCCCATGTATTTACATAATAGTCACAAGCGTTAATTCCAAATCGCAAACTCTTGTTTGAATAATTTAGCTTTGCGTCGCTAAAACTGTATTAATCTCAAGCATCAAGCACTATCTCGAAGTTGGCGATTTGTTAGTGCATCGAATAATATGAAACTCCGAGGCTGGCGCGCAACTTTTCACCTGTGTACACCAACCAGGCCTTGGATAATTTGTTTTCAATGGCGGCGAGTGCAAAGTTTTTCAATGCAGGATCGAATTCACAATATATTGGGTCTACAGTCCACGTCAAACATCACCCGTGGCGTCATTATCATCTCGAGCGAGGCGGGCGTGGGCCAATCGGATGGGGGGAAAAGAAGAGAGGAAAAAAAAAACGCGCGTGAGGGACTGTTTGGCGTCGAGTTTGGCGTTCCATGCAGCACGAGCCGGCGCAGTTTCCTTGTGAAGAAACTGAAAACTCTAAATCGAGGTCTCGGACACGCGAGCCAAGCTGTCGCGTCTCGCTATACCTATATATGCGCGTGTACACTTTCAGGATCGAGGCTGCGCGAGCGGGCTGTCCCTTCGCGGGCTCGTTACTGCGCCTCTTCCCATGCGATATCCTTCCAATTTTCCGCTGCAGCGAAAGATTTAACGGCCGGCTCGGGTTGCCCCCGTTTTTAGCTCAATTCACTTGGCTTCCGGGTTTCTTATTGCAAATTCATTGCTGTTTGATCGCGTTGTCCTCGATTTTATTTGTTGCCGCCATAGACTCGCCCGATCAGAACATGACAATTCGCAAAATTAGCCGCTTATCGATTGGATCCAACAGCAAGGTATTATAATCCCGTATAGTCGAAGCAATATCATGCAATGTCGTTTCGATGATTTAAAAAAAGACTGGCATAATTTGTCTGTCGTGTATTCACCACCTACGAGCGATTTTTTTCGTACGTTGTTCAAATATACGATGCTATCCCCCGCACGGAGAGGAGTCATGCATTTTCAATGTCACCCACGCTGAACAAACAGATCATGATAAATTCAAAGGAGCTACGTTTTTCCCGTTATTACAAAATATGAAATACGTATGAATTTCGTCCTGAGATATTTGAAAAGGTTCAGATTGCACTGGTTTATTCGTTATTCTCGTTATTCGATATTCACTCGTTGCACCGACGAAGAACAGATTGAATTTGAAACAATCATTTTGAAATTTCATCGCGACGTTCGAACCGTCGCGCAGTACTCCCATCATCGATTACTCCTCGATATGGCGTGTATAGGGGCTGCGGCGCGTTGCCGCAACTCATCAGAGCGGAAATATTATGTTGCACTACGTGGGAAATAAACAAGCGGCGAAAAGCTTGTTTACCCTGGAAAATCACGGCCCCGATGCACCGAGTGTAAAAGTATCCTTGGGATCGCGGCGCGGCGCACTTGTGTGTGATAAATAATTTATTATTTACTGCGATGGGAAAGTGCACGCGACCCTGAACGCATCCACGATGTTTCGGATGATTCCGGAGCTAACTGCCAATCGAACTGGCTGCCATGAGTTGAGGGTAAAGCCTTTGGCGCGGCGTATGTGCTGCAGCTTTTCAGTCGCATTACGATATGAAGTGAGCCTGCGAATATAAACTATTGCATTCTCGATGTCTCCAGGAAATCACCAATTGGGATTCGAGTCTCGCATATCTCGCTGAAACTTCTAGAAGTGGTCCATAGTTACCCAAATAGATAATATCGACACTATACCTATTCGAGGAAAATTACATTTCGAATCTTAAGGAAAAGTGAAGCAGCTTTCAAATTTCGGAGCGAAGGAAAACATATTTTACGGTGGGTTTTATCGAGCTCGGCATACAAATAATAAAATTGTACTTAATTTGTACCCGGCAAATATATGACATGTATTTTTGTGTATTTTTCCTCGCGACATCCGAATATGATGGTCAAAATTCACAAAAATTCGTACGTTTCCGGTGAGTTATGATTTTTTGCAAAAAAGAACTGAAATAATATTACCTTATCTTGAAATAACTTTCTCTTTTAAAACTTGAATAATTCCGCACCGAAAATGTTGAAATATTCATCTTTGAATTCTCGCCCCCTATAATGTTCTGAATTTTTTAACATTACAAAATGCAAATTTCACTAAATGCGTTTTTCATGAGACATCGATGTATTCAGTAATATCTTGTCATATTTTCACGCAAAGAATGTATGTCTATACGTATCACATTTAATATACATAGATAGTTATATAGATACTTTCTTAAAACTCTACAGAAATTGAAGTGAAAAACCAGTGAATGGAAGGGAAAACCACTATATGATGGAGAATGAATGATTGAGTGGAACTGCAGTTGATTTCTCATATAATAGAAGTGAATTTTCACTTTTGTTCCGTGATTTTCGATACAATAAATTCGCTGCCAATTTTATAAAAATCAGGAGGGTGCTGGTTCGAATCCGGCCTAGGAAGCGTGAATTTTTCCTCTCGCGATCTCACTTTTCAATAAATTTGGAATCGGATCACTAAGCCTGATGAATAAATATTTATCGTTTAAATAAAAATTTTGGCTTTAAAAACTCATAGAACTAAAGTGAAAATTCTCTTTCATTGCATGAAAAATGAAGTGCATTCCACTCAATCATTCATTCACCTGTATACAGAGATTTTTCACGATCATACGCTGGTTTTGCACTGTGAGGTTTTAAGAGAGCATATATATTACGTGCATGAATTCAATGATGATTGGTTTATAGATCTGATAAATCAAAACGTCAGAACTAACGAATTCGAATATCACATGTGTGGGCAATAAAAAAAACCTCAAAAAAGTTTGAATGGAATTAGCAAGCCACATGCGATCTGTGGTCTTCTGTTGAATGAAATGTCAAAATCTTTCCAGTCGATAATTCGCAGTCGCGGGTTATACAATTTCGTAGCATTATTGGATGCGCAAAATGTTAATTGATCGTTGATCCAACATAATTTGAGTGCGACAGACGGAGATTTTGTGAATAACAAGCTGAACATAAAATTATTGTCTAGCGGGGAAGTTTGCGCGAGCCACAACTTATGTGCCTAGTTCAATCCCATTACGAGTATTGCAAAGTATACACTGCGCCATGTGTCGCATTGATAAACGAATTAGCCAAGGTCTCTGCGGTTAATTAGTGGTTGGGACACTGGTGCGTATAGCTATGGCCGCCCGCGCCGGAGCGAGGCTAACAAATATCGCGTATCACCCTTTCAATTCAATTTAGCTCGAAATTATCCGTTGTATATTGCCGCATCCGATGCGCTTGCACGTGTGCAAGACGAACTGTTTGGAGGAGGAGGAGGAGGGAAAAAACCGCTAGCCAGAGAATCGATCGACGCTAAATATAGTGGACAATGAACTCGTTTCAACTTTACACGCAAAACGTACACAAGACCGCGGTTGTTATAGTTTCGAGCCAGGTGATGTCAGCTGATATTATCGAACCGAACGAAAATGTGTGATCATGAGAAGCTTTCGTGATTATCGGGACCTGCTTCGATCCCGGCGTCACTCCGAGTTCTTCCAATAATCCGTGCTTCCTTTTTTTCGCGAGCTGTAGTCTTCGAATCCAATCGATAAATCCAAGATTGGAGGCTAATATTAACGTACGCTTACATCATGGATGTATTGCCTCGCGGCGTGCCCGATAATGCATACGCGACGATATTACTAGGCACTGCTATCAGCCATGCACTACGAGTAATCCTGAGGGTCACGTGCACTCAACACGGTTACATGCATCTCAGACCCAGCGAAAAAAATATTGCGAACGCGAAAGAAATGTGATTACAAAATATCTCGAAACCATCTTATATGCTCTGTCGATTCGAAATAGTTGAGAATTACTATTCAATAACGACTATATTTAGTTTTGGTTGACAATGAGATTTTACTATGTATTAGTAGAAAAAAAATTACTGTCAAAAACCGTAAATATTCACTTTTACCTATCATTATGCAATTTACACTAATCAACAGTAGTTTCTGTTATCTCAAATCCAGAGAGTGCATTCATGTAGATTAATTCAACGTGTTTGATCGACAAGAAGCTTTCGCTCGATTGAAAATGAAATTGCCACATACGCTCGGAGCCCGAGGATTTCTGTAATATATTCTACCTTCCCAATGGACCATGTCGAATGAATCCATCCAAAGCCGCGAAGAAGACTTTCAAAATATTTTCTCGATTTTTTTTTCTTCGCTACTTTAACAAGGTGTAGCTAACCGGTTAGCAATTGCCCCGAAGATGTATCGCGGATCAAGTCGACCAGCTACTATATCCAACAGTCGGTTGGGAAAACTTTGGATAAGATGCCCTCGACCTGTCGCGTATAGGCACGATAAGTCAGTCAAACAGGGAAGATCGAGCCAGCCGAGAGAAGCGTTGCATAAGCTGTCGCGGCAAAGTGCAAAGTTGAAATTTTCGCGAGAATTGATCGTTGGTCGCGCGTCGCGACAGTAGCCCCATTTGTGGAAGAACGTGGCTGGCGGCGCGCGAGGCTGTGCATATCGGCTCTCGGTCCGATAAGCACTTTGTCCCGGCTCGTCCGTCCGTTGAATTATCCAGCGCGACACGATTTCTCAGCGGCATATTGGATTATTTCGAGAGGCGAGGCTCGAGCCCCCCAAGAAGCAGAGGCTATATGTACCCCGAATCCAACGCTGCAGCGCAAACTAAGTTGCCGCTCGGCAAAAGTTATGCCCGGCTCGCGCGCGGGGGGCTCGTTATATATACTGCAGCTGGAGCTTTTGCTCGGCGCGCGCGGATGAAGTTTCTCCCCCCGAGCGAGGCGGCCAATTACGAGAGTAGACAGCCAAGCCAATCCGAATCCGCGCGCGCGATTAATTCGAGACACCCGAGGGCTGCAGTTGCGCGAATTCGCTTGCCCGCGAGACGGCCATCCTCTTCCGCTCGCTCCTACATCGACCAGCCTCTTCCCGTGTTTGCCTGCCTCAAATCCAACCAACGCGCCTCATCCGTATATATACACCCGCGCACAACTCGACTCGAGTATTGCCAATTGAATATAATTAAGGCGATGGACTACTTACGGTGACCAGTGTGTGCAGCGCCTCGACGTACGAGCTCTCCGTCTCGTACAACTCGCCAACAATGTGTGTACGCGTGTCCTGAAAACAAAGCGTATGGTCGATTCGATTAATGCCGCTTCCAGTAGTATCTCGAGGTTGGATGCGGGGAGGGGAGCAACAATCGATTCAGTGACGTGACACACCGATTAGTTACTCCTCAAGCCAACGAATACCGGAATTTGGACTTTGGCGGAAACGCCTCCGAGGTTCAAACTCGATTCATTATACAAAGTGACATGATCGATAGCTATTCAGCCTGGTATACATGACTGTTGGAGATTCCTGTGTCAGGTTGCGTATGTAGACGCGGCCCGGGGAGGGACGAATGCGAATCGCGACCTTGGAAGCGATTTGAAAAACATCATGCATGAGTTATGTAAAATTCAGATATTCGTCGGAAAGTCATGTCATGCCATCGTGAAACTTTATCGTTCGTAATAAATTTGTAGCTCGTCATACCTCGAGCGGGAGTTGGCAAAGTGATTATATTCTCTCCCTACAACACCGTTCATGCGTATACCTCGGTTATATCATACATAAATATGCGACATAGTCCAGTAATTTTCAATCATAAGTTTGGACAATGCTCAGTTGGATATTGTTACGATGTTTGCATTTGGTCGCTAGAAACTCGGTAATTGTGCTCGAGAGAAGGGTATACTACTTTGGTCGATTGGGATCAACTTATTCAGTCAACAAGCGAATGCGACACACGTGGAGAAGCTGATGCGACAATGAATTCGGACACACTTTAGTGAACTCGTAATTATCTCGTTATTGTTCGTTATACGTTGGCCATTTACTCGAACCAGCAGTGCGCCACTGATCATACGAGGACAAATCTTACGGTAACAATACTTTGCGAGCACTGGATAACTCGATGCGTACATCCAAAATGATGTGAGATTCACTGCGACCCTCTTCGCCGCGCAGACTTGGTTATCATTGAGGTATATCACTCTAAATTTTTTTGTCAACAGTTAAATTTATTAGATATGTTAATTTCGATGTTGCTGCGCTATTTTACAGGATAAATGTAATCGCAGGTGGTCTAGAAAGATGCAACTCGGTAATCTCGGTCTTTTGGGATCGCTGGAAACTAATCCCAGGTCAGAATTACAAAATGCAAAATGGCCTCTCCAGAACGGCGCAGTGGACATAACAAAAGATCTCGTATTTTGGGAACTGGAGAACCATCCGCGCTGCGAAGGGATGCGATTTGTCGCGACGACCCGGAAGCACCGGGGGCGAGTCGCGAGTCGGACGCAATCATCCGCAAAGCCACGTGATTCAGGTTGGAGGAGAGCCATCGACTCGCGCGCGGTCTCTCGGTTTGCGGTGGAATAAAGCCAGCTGTCGGCCGTGTGGCCGCGCGTCAAATCCACGCGGCGCGCGAGAGGCATCCCTCCCCCCGCTGACAGCTCGGCGAGTCGTCTCGGGGGAGGCGCGAACCGCGGACAAAGAGCTCGAGAGGCGGGAGGGGGGGGGGTCTGAGGGGGGCCATTAGTGCCGGGCGCAATTACGATTAACGAGGGCTGCTCCGCGCGTCCACGTGCGCGCCGGCTCACGCGTCCGTCCTCCAAACGGGTCAGACACACGCGGCGCGCCGCGACTGCACGTGCCTGATTATGCGCGCGCCCGCGCCACCGAGCTTTCCCGGAGCCGCGCGCGCAGATATACCTCACCACGCCGGAGCGCGTGTCCCGCTCCGGGGCTTGACCGTTTGCCTACTCGCATTTTTCCTCATTTTTCCCCAGTCCCACGTGCATAGGGGGATTCTTCCAGTGGGCCAAGTCGAACGTTTCGTTTTTGTATGGATCGAATTTGTCGAATTGCGCAGACAACATTCATCCTTTCGATTGAATCGATCTTTCAGAGAACTACCTTGATTCGATTCCTCTCTCTTCTCCCTCTGCAGATTTTGAGTGGAATTGCATTCCCTCGAATTCCACGTTAATGCTGAATTAATCCCGGGGAATAGCGATTTAGATTCACTGCACGTGACACTCCCATGACCAAAGGCAAACGTCCCGCTGTACTTTGATGGAAATTCACTTGACGAAGTAATCTCGGAACTACATCCTATACTGTGGTTGGCTTATCTCTTTCAAACAGCCCGCGCGCGCAATCCTCGTGGATTAACTCGTGCAATGATCTAATTAAATCTAATTGCTTGTGCTACAGATTCATCATAGCTCGCGTAATGAATCAGAACTAGTGAATATTTTTACATTCTCTTCGATACTTACATCGTACCAGCAGAAAATTTACAACGGTCTACAGTGACGTAATCACAACAAACAAAACCGCGATACTACCAGAATCATAGGTTACTTTTTTTTCAATTTCCTCGAGTGAGTAGTAGTCTTTTGTTTTCGAATGAGACACTTATCACTGACCGTATGTCTTTCTCCCTCTCGGACGGTTACTCATGCCACCCTCAACCAGGCCAAAGGCCTATAGTCACACCGTAAAATTTACAAAAAAAAATAGACAATAAACATTAAAGTGAACCACCAGTTCAGGGGAGGAGCTCATCGTTAAGAGATGTTAAAAATTGAAGATTATGAAATTGTAATTTATGTGTTGTCAACAAGTTGTGGTAAAGATGATCGATGAAATCGACTAGTACAGGCACTTCCCGACAAAGATTCACAGCGCTGAATAAAAATGTCAACTATGGGGAAAAAATTCGCGCTCGACCGAAAGGAACATACTCGTGGTCGGCTTCGGATGCTGGATGAATGAGTGAGTATAGAGTTACAATACCCACCGAGTAGCTGTCCCTCGACGACTGCCTGCCGTCCTCGCTGTCGACGGACAGCTGGCTGAACAATCTGTGCTCCACGCTCATCATCTTCGTCTGGCCCCGATAAAACACTCTCACTCTCTCGCTTTCTCTCTCTCTCTCCCTCTCTTTCTGTCTCTCTATCTAGCTCAGTCTAAATCTCTCTTTCTCTCTGTCTGTCTTTTTTTGTGGCGGAGGCGGTCGTTATCCGAGGCGCAGCTCAGCCCCAGTCGGCGTCGGCGAGCATCTTGCAGTCTGACCGCTGGTACTCTGCGAAAGTGCCGGCCCGTTAGTTACTCGCACACATCCCACCCCGGCTCCACGCTTTTACCTTGGCCTGTTCGCGCCTCGTTATCCCCACGCACGGGCCACTATGTGTACATGTGTGTGTGAGTGTGTGTAGGTGGGTCTCGCGATGCGCGAACCAACACTTTTACGAGCCGAACCGCGTTGTTTTGACGCGAAATTCCACCGGTGCCATTTGGGAGGATGTCCCCCGCGAGAACGGCGCTCCTTGTCCTGGTCGTTGATTACTCTAGGTAAAAGTGGGCCGGGCGAAACTCGTCGCGTGGTGACCTTGTCTATAGCGTCTGACCGCATCGCGTCTATATCTACTTGCGCATTGCAACGAGTCCGAGGTATACCACCGGGCAAACTGCAATAATAAAACTCCTGGTTGTGTAGCCGTATCCCCCCAAACAGGCCGGTAAACTAGCTGCAAAAGTTTTGCACGAACGGAGCCGCACACGGGCGAGCTTCAACTACCAAGGGGATGTGCCGACGAGTGACCAATCTATCGGGGAAGTTTGCGCGGGGGGTTTCCGGGGCGAGCGATGTATTTCCGGTGGCTGATGTAACCGGCCGCAATCCGGCCGAGCGAGCGCGCCTCCAGATGCACCGGCTTGTGTAATTAATCGCTGCCGTCTGATGGACGCGATTACGCGCGATCCTTCCCCCGATCGAACACCCTCGTAATGTCGGGCTGATCAACTTGCTCCGCAGGAAATTCCTTACCGCGCCACTATTATCCCCGGCAATTCACCATCGCCGCGGCAACGACGCACAAATAATACAACCGTTTGCGCGATGCAATAGACAATCGAAATTGTCGCGAATTGATACGTACGTACCGGTGGTGCAAGCGTCGCGCTCGTATCGGACTAATCAATATCGAGCGTCGGGCGACTAATGATCGCCGCGAACAACGCTGTACGCGTGTACGTCGTTGCGCTGGCGTCGATTAACTTGTCCAATGATTGTCGGAACATTTCGCGCACCACGGACGCGCGCTAGAGCTCAAGGTCACTCCGAGGCTCTCCAGCTCAGCGTCTCTCGGGAAAAACGGGTGAAAAAATGCGCGAAGCCGCGAGCGGCGGGAACAACGGCGCAGAACTGGCGAATCGCGGCGGCACGTACCACGCCCGCGAGCTCCAAACAATATCGCGCGCCAATTGCGCAACGCTCGAGCTTTCCGCTGGCGGCGCGCGCTCCATCGGAGCTTTAAATTTAGCCGCGTGACTCGTCTCTCGTTCCACGCTGTATGGCCATCGGCGAGCGAGCTTTTCCCCGTCGGCCAGCGCTCGGCCCAGCGATTAATCACCGCGCGGCTAAGGTCGGATGTGCTCAGCGACTCGACTCGAGCCACTCCTCGCCCGGCCCGAGTGTTTTCCCTTCCCGCCGCGCGACCGGCCGGCCGGCCGGCTCCGCCGGACCACCGAGCTTTCCCGGAGCCGCACGCGCGACTTCCGCTTCGCTAACCGTGCGACCACAAGCCAAAATCAATCAGTTGAGGGTACGCACTGTCAATCTGATGCGTACAGAGAGGTAGCACTTTTTGGAAGCTTTCATACAGCGAGTCAAAGCTCAATTTGGAATAGGTTTTTCAAAGCAAACTATCACTATGTAAATCTGAAGTAAGGCAACTGTGTCCAATGTATCCAATAGCTCAATAATTTTCCGGAATCATCGTTATATCCCTAATGTGACCATTTTAACCCGTTCAAAATCAGCCAATAAACCAAAGACACTCAAACGGGCACAGTGGGTACACGTGTACCCACTGTGGCACTTTTTCATAATAACTTGTTACAGCCTCTTGTAACATCTGCAGGGACGATTAAATTGTGATTCTACTAAACTCGAAATCGTAATTCCTTGTATATTTATCAAAAACTTTGACATCTTACTGAAAAAAACGTATCTAAATCATTACACCGTGTCTAGAAAAACTTTACGTTCATTTCTTAAATATTGAACCATTTTACTCGGTCTTTGATTCATAATCACGTAAAGGGCCACATTGCAGAGTATACTTATATTTTTTCACCCAAGAGAATATTATTTTGAATGAGATAGAAAATAGTTTGGGGAAAACTGATGTGACCAACCGAAAGATAAGATGTTTTTACATGATATACAGTACTAACGTGTACAGACAAAATGATTACATTTGATTATTGTAACTATTTTATCAGAGTGAAAATAGAACAAAACAATAAAAACAGGTAATAAAAGTTCAAACTGTTGTGAAAGAGTAATTTTAAGGGCTAAATGAGTGAGGAAGCGACCGAGCGGTTAACATAAGCTATGAAGAATGTACAACATTGCTCGAATAGCATTAATAATCGATTCAATCTGCAAAGAGAATCAATTTTACGTGAATTGAGACAACAGTTGGCGGGAATCCCTGGGGTCCTAAGGACATGAACAATTGTCATAACGACATGCACACATAACGATTGTCAAGAACTCGGTGAAAATCCCTCCCTATTGTCTCAATTTACGTTTGATGGACAAAACGTCGAAAGTTAATTAGATTGATAATTGCAATGGGAAATGCCGCGAATACTTTTCTTATTGTAGATTCAGTAGATTACTGATGTTAATTCGGGCAATATTGTTCATTCCTCATATAGCTCAATTACCTATATGCTTATTTAACCCTTTGGTATGACCCCCCTGTTAACTATTTCCAATTTCGGGAATAGACAACGAACAGTAGAAAACAAAAAGTAAAACACTTGTCAATCCGAATAGTGCTACGACCCAACGTTACGATCCGGTGTATTTCGCAAGAGAGAAAAAAACTGGGCATCGAATTGCCGTGTTAGCGGCTTGCCTTTGCTCGGCTTCCCTTTCTCAGGGCACTTTGAATCCCGGCAAAAGCCGATGACTCCGAGCTCAAGCTCGGATTGTTGCCACTGCGATATCGGATGTGAGACAAATCGTAGAATCGAGCGCGGAATGCCGACGCACACTTACACGATCATCTGGCGTATCCTCGTGGAGTAAACTGTGTAACGCGTCCTCGCCGGATAATTCAATCATCGTCGTACGGAGCAGCTTGCACATTCAAATTGTCCCAAGGGCCAATGCAAATCTCGTCCTTCCCGCTCGCTTGCTCGCGCGCGCGTCCAATTAAAAAGAGAAAGCAAAAAGAAACGGGATGATGATGATCCGCCGCACGTGCGCGCTGCAGCGCAGGATGATCGACCTCGGGATAGTCGCGCGCGTTCTTCCGCCTCTTTCGCCGGGGCAATAGGGGGAGCGAGGGAGAGCGAGGGGCGGGAGGGGAGGAGGGTGGAATCAAGGAGCCGGCCTTGAGCCCGGCTTAGGGGCGAGCCAGCCAAGGCCTCCATGCAGACTCCCCAAGCTCGGGGGGGAGAGAGAGCTTCCGGTCGTGCGCGGCTCTGATGGCCAAGGCAGGTTCTTCAACCCCTGCGCGCCTCCTCCTCCTGTTCTCTCCTGTTTTCACGTTGGGGCCACTGTGGCACGTGCTCCACTCGCTGTGTGTGTGTATGTGTGTGTGTGTGTGTGTGTACGGGCTCTACTCTTGGTCGATTGTTGTTGAGTGAGATGGATCGAGTGCGCGCGGGAAAACTAATGCTGATTCGGTGCTGAATATTTCATTGCCGAAGCGAGAGAGGGGGAGGATGAAGAGTCGGAGCGCGTTCGCCGTGTAATTAGCCTTGATTGGGATGCTTTATTCAAATCAATTTCATCGCAATACCGCGCTACTGGCTCGCAACGTCATTTACTATTCCGTTTCGCGCCTGCTAATTCAAAATTCAACCGTCCCTATTTTCTCGTTATTCCGAAGAGTCAAAGATAGACCATATGGATATTCCGGGCGAAACTAACCGTACTCATTACTCGCTGTGCAGTTCGAATTTAACCAACACGCAACGAATGCTTATGGAAAAGTGTCACTCTTCGCTTGATTGAACTGTCAATCGAGTCATCAGTGCAGTGTTCTTTTGTCAACAGCAGGGACACTTTTCCACGACTTCTTCTGCGTTGTTCGAGGTAATCTATCCGAGTTTTCGAAATAATCAAACATTTTACTAATCGCCGACACACGTCAATGCTTTGAATCAAAATTTAAACTTTCTCAAACGAACCGTACTCACCGTATGCTCGCGACCATCTGGATGGGGAAAATCCCGCATCGGATGAACGTCACATCGTTTCAGAGAGTAATTTCCATTGAAAATTCGGTTCGCCCGCGAGTGAAATTCACAAAAGGATCGAACGACTGTTCACTACAAGCCGCGTATCAATTCGGCCAGTCAAAGTGACGAGTCGCTTGCTCCCGGGGACAGAGTGTGCCGGTAGTAACCAAGACTCCTTACCCAAAATACCCCGAGCCACGATCGAACAAAAATATCCACCCCAGCGAGGAGGAAAATCTCCCGGGCCCGGATCGAGTGTGGAGCCGGTGATGTGTATGTGGGTGTTGGGGTTGTAAACTCACGGCAAGCACTGAATTTGCGCCCATGGACGACCGGAGCAAGAGACGATCCGGAGGCTGCTGCTGTCGGTGGGAGGTAGCGTGAGAGCAGCCCAGCTGGCCGTGTGCGGAGGAGCAGAGAGAGGTGCGCGCTGCGGCGCGGCGCGAGCGAGACTGGGGGCTGATCGATCCCCGCCCTTAGCGTTATCCTGCACCGAGCTGTGCCGGGGCTGTTGCCACCGGCGCGCGCCCCTTTCGCCGGCGCCCCTTTGAATTTCCCGCCGCACCCCCTCCTTCCACCGCCACCACCTCCCCACTCCTCCCCGGTGTCGAATCACGTGTGTCACACAATTACGCGCGAGCAAAACGTGAGCCAGCCGCGCCCGGGCCGCGACTTTTCATTTCTCCACATTCATCCCACGGTTTCCAAAGTCAAAGGTGGGTGGATTCTCGGATGAAAGAAAAACATCGAGGCTCGGCTTCTTCATTCTGCAGATCTGCTTGTCCTGGGATCGATCAGATTTTTCTTCGAGCCTTTCATCAGGGTTGCATAATTTATGATTTGGCTTTGTGCAGTTTCCGAATCAATCATTTCTCCCGGGAAGTTTGTTCTCCCGACTCGAGAGAATTCGAGAGGGGCGCAGTGGCTGCTGTCAAGGTGAATCTCGAGCGAATTCTCATACTGAGCATTATTTGATGAGCACGATTCAATATGGCGATTACGTCGAAATGTATCGACGATTGCGAGGGCAATATTTTTGCGTTACCGAGCAAACAATAATGTAATCGTCCACATAGATATATAAATCTCGGTGAAGTCACAAAGGGATTGTTTCATCCGGGGCTAAGCGTTTGTTGAACATTATGTGAGCATAAGTTGCGAGCGGATGCTCGCAGCGTGACACTGCGCTGATATAAGATCAATTTCAAGTTCATGTAATAAAGCTGCTGCCGCTGCTGCTGCTGCGGCTGTTGGGTATTACGCTCCGAGATGAAATGCTGAATATCGATTAGTAATAAACTGCGGCTCCGCGGGACCAGTTGCATGATCGTTTATGTAATTGAAAAATACCCCATGCTTTACGCAATCCCGGATGACTCGCGATAATTCGTCGCCACTCGCTGTACTCCCTTACGACAGACAGAGAGAGAACTCCTTCCACCTCGTCTCGGTCGGGCCCTATCGATCGCGTCAAATTCATTTGTGCACACTTGCTTCGGGATAGCACGTCGACATCTCGCGCGAGTGGCGTCGTCGCCGCGAATCGAGTCTACGCGAGCGACGTTGAAATGGCAGCGCTATTCGTCGTCTGTCGCTCCAAAGCAGCTTGTCGCGCGCGTTTCGTAATGCACAGAGACGAGGGGGAGGAGCAACACGACGACGAAAAAATGCAAAGTATTATAGGGAGTAGTGCAAAGTGGCCGTCTGTCGAGGCGCGGCACCGGCAAATGAGAAAAATCGAAAAAGTACTCGCGCGAGGGAGATTAATTCGCAGGTAAGTATATATCCACGTATCCGCGTCTTGGTTTGTCGCGCGAGCTTCGCTATATAGCGCGGGCGACGCGAGAGCACGTCCTCGTGTTTCGCGCACTCGCAACTTATTGCATTTCCCGAGGGCGTGACATTTTTTCAACGGCCCGGGAACGTGTCAGAGCCGCTGACGCGCGCGCACATGTGTGTGTGTGCTGCAGTGACGTCGTGCTCCCCGGCATCAAAATGCCCCCGCTATATATACCGCACTTACGTGCTCCGCATAATTCACCACTTATTGAATTCTTATTCGCTCGTGGGTGTTTCGCTGTGTTGGTGCGCCCGCGTACGTGTGCGTACGTGTCAGAGAGATTCCCGCGCGGCCTGATGATGCTGTAATCTCCATGCGGAAATGCTTTGACGGGATCTGCCGCGAGCTTATGCAAGACCTTGGCTGCTGACTGAGCCAAACCTATACGGGCTTCTCACAATCTGCCATCGTTTTTTAATGCACCGTCGATTTGATATCGCATTTGCCGGGTTCTCATCTCGTCAGCATAGGCTTATTGTGTTTTGATTCGGCTTGACCCAATCCGAGCGATAGCTCGTTGGTTAATATTGGCAAAAATTAAGGGTACTATTCATCGTACCGGAGCCAACGGTGCTTCTCATTCTAGATACACGCACTGTTTCAATGCAGCTCGTCCATTCGATCCGAGAACCTTTTGATTATTATTCTCGGAATCCGGGGAGCCACGGCGGATTACGAGTAGCGTCCGAAGCCTGTTTGTGTACTCTCTCGCTCTTTAAATTACTCGCTGGCAAAATTCACTCTGACACACACACGTTCTGAGCAACGTTTCACTAATCGTTTTTAACCAATATCCCACTGAAAGCACCAGTGAAATATCATACAGTATACACTTTAAATCTAAAATCGTAAAAAAACTACCTTTAATAGTACAGGTTGCGCAACTGATTACAATAGCAGATATTTACTAAATAATTATTACAATTTTACCAATATTTCCATTAAAATTCTACTTTTTTTATCAATTATGCCATTTGTACGATTTAATAGTAGTTTTTTTTACTATTTTAGATCTAGAGTCTACTCGGTAATTTCGAATAGTAAAAAAAGACTATTTTCTGGTAGGCTCGTATTCAGTACATTGTCATACTCACTCGAATTGACCAACTGATGAATAATAATGAATAATATACACTCAAAAATTAGTGAAATTTTCACTATTATGGATCATAACATTTTTCTCTACCGATAAATTTCACTGAATCTCATTGCAAAACTAACCAAAAACAAATATTCGTAGATTCAATTTTTCGCTGTGGGGAAAAACACGCTGCCAACTACGAAAAGTATTCTCGAAGAGGATTTGTAGGAAGAAAAATATGACCAATGAGAGACGTATTTTGGCAAAAAATAAAAAACACAACGCAAAGCAACGGTTGGTAGGAAAAAATACAATGGATATTGCTGAAAATTGAACTCGGTTCATATTTTGCCCCTACTAACATGTGTGCGAAATTTCAGGAAGATCGTACGATTCCTCCGAGAGTTATTGCTGCCAAAAATAGCGCCACGCACATACGCGTACGTACATACATAATTACATACATACATACAGACTTTTGGAAACTCGATGTTTCTCGAACCGTGGATATTACAAAAATGAAGGTCCGAAGGTCTAGCACCGCCTCAAAGTTTTTTTGGTCATCAAATATCATGTAATTCAAGGGAATTTACAATGGGATTGGGGGAAAAAGTTATTTTCCACAGTAATAGTGAAAGAGAGTAAACAGTCGTATTTTGCTTGTTGCCGTGACAAGCTGCACGAATCTGATGATTATAAATGTGCGTTATGGAGGTTCGACACGAGGACAAATTTTAACGCGTAATGAAATTCACGCTTCCGCGGTTTGATCGATGGGGAATTCGATTTTTAATGCCCAATATTGTGCGTATAATACCGGGGGGGTTTGGCGATCGCGGAAACGGCTACGCACGACAACGACGGCGCGACGCGCGTGTCTAAATTTATTCGCAGTTCGAAAGTATACGTATGTACGTGTATATCTTTGTAAGAATCTTGACGGCACCCAATGCCGCGCAGTGCCGAGCGAAATAATAACTCGCATTGAAATGTGCCGGATCGATGTTTGCGTATTGAGCCCCGCGCGTACATGACAGCCCCGACGGAATCCACATCCAATGAAACTTGTTTTTTTTTTCTCTCCCTTTCTTTCCACCGTACGATTTCGTATCGTATCTCGCGGCTATTGAGTGTTCCACTTTTGCCCCGTCGCCGTATGGAATTCCACACGCGTACAAAGTGGCGATAGATCCATTCAAAAGTAGCATATATAGATCTGGACGAATCCACCGGCTGCTCCGACTCGATTTGAATGGTCGTCGAGCCGAGCGGGGGTAATTGCGTATCAGCGCACGAGGGTCTAACGGGGCTTAGGCCGGGGGGTCGGTGTGTATCGCGGCACGTGCGACTCCAGCCAAGTGGAAGAATAAGGCGCGAGACTCGAGCGAGCCGTGACGTTGGCGTCGCGACGCTCGCGTGACGTCGTCTTGTCGCGCGGGCTCGGGTCTGCCCGCAGTGGGCCACGTGCCTCGGCGACTTTTCCATCGCTCGCTCGCGCCACACGACGTCACCATTGTCCGCCGAGTTTTTCCCGCCGCGCACATTGTTTTCGTCTCATTCCGGCCCGCGAGAGACGCCTTTTATGCCCTGCAGCCGAGCCGAGTGAATTTTTCAACGTCCCATCCTGCACCTCAGCGGGATTCCGCGCATTTTCCCGAGCTGCACTCGCTGTGGCGCACTTGCGAGACGTCTCGATCCGCGGTTGAATCTTCATTTTCGTGATTGCTATCTAGCACGAAATCACGATTACAGACGTGTCTCTTCCACATATTTGTCAATGGTTATTAATTATCCGCGTACAACAAATTTCTTCCATTATTTCGATAATGATCAATTTTGATCATCAGCAGTAGCAAAACTGATAAATAATCGTGAATATTCACTCAGAAATTGGTGAAATATTCTGGAGCTAAATTTCGGAAATTCGCACAACCTGAAGTTTTTTTCGATCAGATCATATCATGAATCAATAAAAATGAGAATAGTGAATATCGAATAAAGGTTAATATCTTGATAACTGATACTGAATTGATGCTCGCGCATATTATCGTTCCACCCAATTTGACTGATACTCGCCATCGCAGCCTTCCCTGTATACAGAGCAAATTATTGGCTCCGCTCGATCAAGATCCCAACTCGAGAACATTCCCGGTTAGGTGGTAAGAAGGTGACGTGGATAAAGTTCGTCGGGTATCTCCGGCAGAATCTCTAGTCACTCCGAGAAACAAAATCAGATTGTACATACTCTCTCACTTTCTTACGGGCAAACTTCACCGTATGGTGGTGAAATTTCACCGTGAGTGGGTGCGATAGTGGATAACAGTAGAATTTTCACTTGAATTACAAAATAAAATTGATGATTGAATTTATCTTGGAAATTCACTTCATTCTATCAGGGACAGTGGGACGTATACGCTCATCACAGTTTTTTCATGATTCCAATCAATTCCCACAGTTTTTACGTGGGATTGTTCTAGCAAGGAAGCCACGACGAATCGTTGATGTGCCAAAGCGGCCCCTTATTCACGTATTATCCGTGGAATTCGAATATCTCAAAACACGTCGGGTGAATGTGGGAGAGAGAGAGAGAGAGCGGCAAAAGTCGGCTCATCCCCGAAAAAACGCGGGAGCCGGATAAATTCCGCGGCGGCGCGGATTTGGGTCAGGCTCGTGCTCTCTTAGCGATATACACCGATTCCGGCTAATGCAGTTTTCCCAACGGGCCGGGGCTGTTGCCGCTCGGCGCTATCTCTTAATAGCTTATGCTCGGGGCCGCGATATACGCTCGAGAGGCTTATTTTCAGACGCCTCCGGTTTTATAGCCCGAGGAATTTGAGCAAAGGTCTTTCTGGATTACGCGCCGCGACGCGTCGTCGTCGTCGAGATTCGTGTTTCTTTTTTTTCCTCCTTTCTTTCTTTCTCTCTTTCTCTCTTTCTCCGGGCTGTCCCGTCTTCGGTGTTGGCCGGCGACGAGGAGACGCATAGGCAACGCGCGAGTTACGCTATATTTAAAGACAGCGAAAGGACAAGCGCGGGTAAAAAGTCGGGGAATTCGCCTCTGGTATAAGCTTTAATCCGACTTATTTTTGGGCAGTCGAGGAATGGCGACGCGTCGGGCAGCGGGTGACGCGTCGCGCGCGCGACACACGAATCATATCATTACCAGCCATGTATACCCGAGTCGGTGACTCAGATTCGGACTAGCGTATTATGATTCAAACCAATTGGGATTTGGCGGATGATTGACGTGATATTTTTCGTTCCGCATTGAAATCACAGCGTCGCCATCGTTAACACATGCCGCGCGAGTTTATCCAGCACACTACTCAAGCAGATCCCATTGCCTTCTCACTTTTGTTATGATTCTAATCAAGTACGTTGAATATGTAAAAGTTATGTTGACTGTTGTTTGCAAAACGACCTTAATATTGAAAATCAGCTTGATAAACGACCTCAGAGGGCCAGAATCCCTGCGAAAAGGAGATTGACATAATTGGCTCTCTACAATAGGATTCCAAAAAAAGTTGCAACTCACCAGGCGCCACCACTCGGATTATGATTACCCAAATTGATAATATCTGCGGTTATTCATCAGTTAACGCTTCCATTTTCCGGAGATATCCCGGCATCTTTTTATATAGAGTATATAATTGTACGACGATTGTATAATATGCGTACAGAATTGATCAATGATCTGGCCTACGAACGAATGCAAACATCACCTATTTTGATACAAAAGAAAAAGAACTACGTTAAAAAGTTACGAGTGCGATTGGCGCGGTGTCACTTAGCTGGTTGGTAATACGAGTTGGGATTCATTCGATTTGCTTTGCACAAAGATTTCGGCCCTCCAAGACCCGTTGGTCAAACCTATTTGCAATCGACGCAAACTCGGAAGAATGAAAGAATCGAGCCACGTGTCTACGTCGACTGTGAACTCGAAGAGAGCTTGGAACCGACTGTTCCTGCCAGTTGAATGCGCGAATATACGGGATATCGAGTGAAATGTATAGCCATTGAAATGATACGCCGATCGTCCAAGTGTAGTTTCGGCGTCCTGTACGTACTATGTCCCCCCAATACTGATCAGCTGTTGGGCGAGCGTCGCGCTCGGCCCATTCATGCGAGCGGTCTGGTGCGCGAGCGCGCACGCGGCGCAAATCGTGCGAATCTGCGGCCAAGAAATCCGTCGGCGCATCGCAAAAGAAGAGCTGCGAGCTCTCGTGGCGTGCCCACACACACGCGAGCGAGCGCCAGCGCTGGCTGCTAGTCTAAAATTGTAAATGCTCGAGAGAGATAGAGAGACGCGGGCCAGCGAGTGACGCTCCGGAAACTGCGTCAAACACACATAGGCATAGCCTGGCGCGGCTCTTCTATTTCCGCCTCTCTTTTCCCTCGCCGTCGCTAATTTTCTGCCCCCTCCCCCCCAGTCCGAGCCTCGGCCAGTCGTGTTTGTTTTGCTTGCGCGTGCCGGGTTATATACGTGCAAGGCGCGCGCGCGCGAGACCGAGCGACAAGTTTTCGGGAGGGTCAACCGCGACCTTGGGAAACTTTCTCGCTGCGTGCGCGCACGCGGCGTCACGTTATTATGGGCTTCCGTATTTCTTCCAAGTCCCCCTACTCATTCCTCGGACGCTCGGCGCTTTTCACGGCTTTCCCGCCAACATTCGAATTTGACACACACACTTCGATTTTTTACGATTCTTCCACGTAGCTAACGGCTCCGAATCGTACGCGTGCAGGTGGATATTTCAATCTAACGAGGATGAATAAAAAGAAATATTGGCTCTCGTGTCATATCTATCTTGAGATTCGGAGAAGTGTGGGTAAGTGGCCAGTTACCTGAAGAGGAGAGAGAGGTACAAAATTAATGCTCTCGCTTCGGTATCATTCGTTGCATAAGACTTGCGGATAAATTCTCCCGCGAGAGCTTGTGCGCAGATTCGTGGCTCGCGTCGTTTTTCCCCCTGAAACACGTATAGAAAGGAGGAGAAAAAGCGTTCGAGGATAGTTATCTTGATGTGAATTGTCACTTGTAACGGGCAAAAGTTATCCGCGGCTCGAACCGAACGGTTTCGATTCAACTACAAATAATCGCGCACGAGAGGAAACACCAACGCGTCTTTTTTTTCTCTCCGATCCGTATAGGCAGGTCAGCGCGAATTCGCGGAATTTCTGAAAACAAAAGCCAATGGCGAAGGCAATAATACCAGTGTTCGTTCATCACTTTGACGAGTTGTACAAAGGCTGAATACACGTCTCGACTCTCGCGCGCGCTTCCCTCGCATTTTCAATGAACTTTCTCTAGGATGCATTTAATGCTCTGACAAGTCAATACAATATCGAAGGCCCATTCAAAGCCAGGCGCAGTTTATTTAGCGGCTGTAGCCTGGAGTGTGTACGCGTGCTTTGAAGGTGACGAGAATACTCCAAAAGCAGTCGGTGAGCAATTTTTTCACCGTAAAATATTATTATTGGTCGTTCGGTACCAAATCGTGTCGTATGCCAAGCTGTACCATAGAGAGATTCGACCCTGTTAAAGCGATTGGTCGAATCAAATGCAAAGAATCGAATGATTACAAAAAACTCGCAGTCCAGGTTGTTCCTGCGTTAACTTTTCCACGCGCTTGTATCCAGCTTACTTTGATACCTTCGATACGACGGCAGAATGGTCACAACTTCGTATTCGACTTTCAACCCAAATAACCCGATGATGAGCTTGGATTTCAAACTTGAATCAATTGAATGCGCGGCTTTGTGAAACTGTTAGTCTCTCGTGGAAAAAAGTGTCGAAAACGCTTTTCAAAGTGATGAAATCGTAAGTGAGTTATGAATAACGCGTACGCACAGATCAGCCGCTCGAAATACGCTCTGAATTGACTCTGCGTCGATTCGAACATTAAAAGAGTATCATTCAAAATCAGCGTTGACGTATTCTTCCAAGCCCCTCGTCAGCATGATATCCACATGGATACGCTCGGGAGCAATCGAAACGGGTTCGATAATACTCCGTCCAAGTCGCTTATCACCCGTACAACGAACACACACAACATAGCCTTCCGCGGCCGCGCGGCCCGGTCTAGAATAGAAAATAAACAAGGAAAATCGGTCCAACAATAACAATGGTCCGATCGCGAATGGCCGCAAAGACGAGAGAGTGGCGACGAGCCCGCGCGCGAGTGGGCCGCACGTCAAGAGACCCGACACGATATCTAGGATCCATTATCGGCGCGAAGGATGCTATTTTTTTTCGCCGAGACACGTACCAGCTCGTCAACGTCGTTCTCTCTCGGGTTTCCTCTGCTCTTTCTTTAAACCAGACATCAGACGCGGCCAGGTGCAGAGCCACCAGCGTCCAACAGGCTAAGTTTGGAGTGGAGATGCGCGCACGTGTCTCGTCGCCCCTCGTCCACTTCTCGAGAGCCACATATTTGCGAGTGAGACCGAAAAACCAAATTGACTCGGTCCAATCGGTTGCCACACGGCAATTCATATTTTTTTCTTCGTATATGATTAACATTGACGAGTTGATGGATCAATATATTATTTTGTTTCCCATCACAGTTGTTTAAAATATCGATGCGCGTATATTTTCGATTGCTTATGCTTCATCGAATGTTGAACTATCCATTGTTGGATCTTGGTTTCCCGCAATTTATAACGAACATATAATTGACTAAATATTTTGACAAAGCCACCCATTTATTGGATGTTATGGAGAACGAAAATAACCTCCATTGGTTGTTGTATATGGCGACTATATGTTGTATGCAGGCTAATCGCACAACCATGTAATCATATTTTATCCACATCCTAATTGGCGAAATAATTTTCAAAAAAATACTTTCTCGTGAAAATTGCTCCCGGGGATGAGGATCACTCGCGTGAAATCGATAATTGCGGCGGTAAACAAACCCGCGAGTGGAAAGTCGAGTCGTCGAGTCAATCGTACGGGATGAGTATATATATACTATACCAGATCCCGTTTCTGTGCTGTTGCGTGTGTTTATGCCCGACGTCACGCGGCAGCACCGGGAAAGAAGTAGCAAACCTCGTGGCCCGACTCATTCATGAAATTCATTCGGCTCTCAGGCAGGATGACGTCACGCTGGACAAATTCGAGTGGCGCGTGGAAATCAGGAGAGACGCTTGTTTATGGATGTGTTTGTTATTCCTCAAGAAATACACGCGCATTTTCTACGATTTTTGCTCGTGTCGAGCTCGTTCGTTCAGTTTGATATTCGGATTTTGTACCGTGTATTATTTCGAGGATGCGTTGACGTACGATCCATAGTTCTCTCTCTCTCTCTCTCTCTCTCACCGGGTGTCATTTACAACGTCAAGTGCAAGGTTGACTGCTCGAATGCTTTGTCTCGTATGTATTGTGCAATGGAGCTAACTATACAGTCCTCTGAGATTTCCCAAGTTGCAGATCAATTCAAGATCAATTCAGCATCAAAATCAATTTTGATCAATCAGGGGTGAATTCGAGACAGTAATCGAGGCTCCAAGTCTAATTTTTGTTCCAAGTTCATAGGAAGATCGTTGCATGCATGCTATTTACAAATTTTGATCTTCAAGATTATTTTCGTTCGCATATATTAAAATTTAACTATGGAATCGGGTATTCTTAGCCGAGTCTAGCTGGATATTTACGGTAAAGCTCGTTGCTACAGTCGATTGAATTTTCAAGTATTGTTTTCATTCGTATTATAAAGGACGTATCTCGAAAAATGCTTCGGAAAGAGATGTTATCATAAAACCAATACAACTTTGATTGTGGACGATTTATCTGGTATGTTGAACTTTTCCTGGATGGTGGAAAACTTTGATTATAATTCGATTGCTTTCAAATGAGAGTACAACAGTGAGTGTATCTTTCATTTGTAGCTTCTTCAATACAAGTATATATCAGGCTCTATTGTTACAGATTAAGACCTTATACAGCCCCATTCAACTTTAGAATTGAATTGTATAGAGTATCATAATATATGTACTTTAGTGATTGTAGCTATTGAGTATTCCTTTCATCACGCATCAATAATGTGATAGAAATACATAAGTTTTCGAAATAAGATTCAACGCTTATTCGAGTGAGTAGACAATTATTATTATCTGGTTATTCCGTAGTATTTGCTTTTACCCTATCCACCAGTATTTTTGATCAAATCATTCAGTTAAGAAAGCGAGAAAATGCAATGTTGTCAATAAATACACATACATAGAATATCACTGCAGGCTTCCGCAATTTTTGAATTCGAGCATATTGTTTCTCTAAGAACCTTGAATTGGATTTCATAAATGTGAATTCTTCTAACTCGAAGATGACGGATGATCTTAAAAATATTTCACGTTTCATACCTCAATTATTTCTTTATTTTTTTGAATGGGAGGGGAGATGGAGTGTTACTATCCAACATATGGTAGTATACTCTGAACTGAACGCCGCAGGTATATATGCAGTTCACTGACGACCCACAAATGAATTCGAATATTCGAATTGACCCCGAAAAATTTCCATCTCAACCTTATCTTATGAGATGGAACGTAGGTTTGAAATTGGACCAAATGCAAACACTTCATCGTACACAATTCTTTGGATGCTGATCATACATATACCATGTAGCAAGAAGTCTCAAGAAGTACTCACCTTTTTCTTGGCTGGAGGCCGGGCGACTCTTTCAGATGATCCTCTGAGCAGCTCGGCCAGTAGTTCGGGGCTGGGCTCGGGCAAACCCTCGAGTTTGCTGGGGCTCGAGGTGGTGCGATGATGGCAGGGTGTAGGTGGGACATCACTGCTAGTACTTCTGCTTGAATTGAAGGACAAGTTGGCCGACACCTTTCGGCGTGGTCGCAGGTCATCGTCTAATGCTACCAGGTCTGTTACACGTGGTTTAGCCATCTCCGCTTCGAGCATCTGGCCATAAGGACCCCGCAGCGGACGCTTGCTATACCTGAATAAATAAAAAAATCACGTATGTACCATTGATAATGGATTTATCTTCATCGTCGCACCCCAAAGCTCATTTCTCTCCCTAAAACTGTTCATGAAACATTTTCTTCGTGACAATTATTGAGCAAATCTGACACAACGAAACATGGCTGCATGGCAACTTTTCCCGATCCCTATTATCCTTGAAACACTGTTACGGCAAAGAGATCAACACTGTTTACTCTCTAGATCGCATTAGTTTCGTGACTTCCTATTCTAATGGCTAGTCTAATCTGCGAAGAACTAGAGGATATCCGGGAGCATTAGACTTTTTGGACTAATTCTGAGGGCGGAGGAGATATCGCGACGGTAAACTAGCGTAGAAACACCTCACATGTGTAGCGTTTTTCATATCATGTTTCAAGATGTACCTCATATTCTATACATCATACCTGATTTCTACAATTGCTACTCCATTTTATGCGAAGAGGAGGGTCTCTTACATAGATCATAATAGTTCATCGAAAAGTCTGACTGGTACAATCACTTTGGACAATGGAAATTCAGACGTTGGGTGATTATAAACAATACTAACTATTCCTAGGCGAAACCTCGCGTGTGATTCTACCACACTGCTCTCTAAAGCTTGAGTACACCATTCTCTCTGCGTGTGACTCGGTTGAAAACCACCACATCCAACTCCCATTTACTGGCTTACGGTGGAATCTGGCTGACACAATTCAGTAAACTTTTTGACTAGGCCTTCGGTGATTTGTTTTCCCAGAGAAATGCCAACTAGGTAGGTAAATCTAATCGGCGAACGAACCTTTTGGGCGTGTGTCCCTCGCAGTCGGAGAGGTCGCTGGGGGTTGCGGACGGCGCCCTGTCCTCGTCGCGCTCCTCGCTGCTCTGGGCGGAGAGCTTCCTGTCGGCGGCGGCCGCGGCGTTGCGGAGCTCAGGCTCGGTGGGCTCGGGCCACTGGGTTATGTACACGCCCTTGCGCCGCTTGCTCGTGTCGCCCCGGTACCGGCGCAGCTTGCCAGGGGGCGCGGCAGCGGCGGCCGCAGCCGCCACCACCGAGACCTCGCTCACCAGGCTCGCCTCGCTCGGTGCGTCGCTTGCCGCGCTCAGCCTCTGCTGCTCCTGCTCCTCGTCCTGCCGGTAGTCCTCCTGCGGCGGAGTGATTATCACCTCGTGCGGCTCGATGCAGCGATCTGCAATCGCAACAGTCAATGGTGACATTAGGTACACACCACCGCCTAATATACATACATTTTTCGGAGATCAGTTATACCTTGGATGCTTTATGGGGATATTGACTGGTGATAAAAGAGTATGGGTCGAACACACAAGAGTGTGATTCTAGAGATGTCGGTGTAAACAGTTATTTGGGAATCCTTAGGTGGCATGAAATATTCTTAACGGGATAAAACTCTATTACTGCATGAGTAGCGATCGATTCTTCCGGTATTCTAACTGGTTTCCAAATCAAAACGAAATACGCCATTGCAATTAATTAATTAATCATCATACGTCGCTTTGATACTCGCTTCCTTCGATCAATTAATAACAGAATTATATTTATCCCGAATAAACCACTTGCATCTATAGATAATCACTTTCGAAGTTGCAGATGATAATATAGGTAGATCGAATAATAACTAAAATAAATGAAGACTTGGATGAATCGATCATGAGCGGGGGCGAGCCAAGCGAATTCCAACAATCAGCTCGACCCTGCCCTTATACGTCTCACCGCGTGTGTCTCGCGCCATCCTCCCCGGGAGCTAATGACGCGTGATCTGCTGAATGTTCGAAGCGAGTCGCGCACCCACGTTGCCACCGAAAATAAGTGCCGCGAGCTATACCTCCACTCGCGCGCGCGGCTGTGTCGATGCGTCGAAAATAGTCGGTGGCTCTCTCGCGCCGCAGTCGGAAGCTGCAGTTCCGGATTCACGCGACGCGCGTCAGCCTCATAGGCGCGTATACGAGCACCGGAAACGCCGTGACTCGGAACCCAGCTCGGTTCGCCAGCCCCCGATGTGTTTACGGCTGATTTACGCGCGAACCTCGTTCGCTTTTGTCTTTTCCAGAACTGCAGTCAAGCCGAGATATACGATCGGGCCGTTTTATTGGGATTCCTCGGCGTGCGGATCATCCGCTCGAATCGATCTTCGACACGGACTATTTCTGCCCGCGGACAGACCGATCACGTTTACGCTTTATGACACGGGCCGATCTCGAATTCCTGATCATTCCACCCGACTCGCGATCCGTTCCTTCCCGTTTGCCTACAATTTTTCGGCGAGCGATGACAGTTTAATAACGAGGACGAAGTGAGCGATTAATCTTCCAACACGTGCTACCAACTGATTCCGGCGTTCTTTGTCTGAACTTGGCACGAAACTCAACGTGATTGATATTCACGTATAATTGGATGAAAATTATGAGACCCATTCGCAGTTGAAATCATCAGAAGCATGGAGTCGAAAATATGGCCAAGTTCATCTTGAACTGCAGCTTTTATTCCTATTTCCTATTCGCAACTGAGACATACAATCTAAATACTCGTTTGTGCGTTCAATTCCAGCGATGATAAATTTCCGATCGAAAGATTATATAGTAGCTATTAATTTATCCTCGGGTAAACAAAAACTGATTTCGTAGTGGATCGCGCGCAGTACGCGCACAGAATAGATTTTTATCGACAACGATCGCAGATAACGATAAATCTCCATCTCGAACAAAACAGCAGCTATATTTGGCTATTCTGGAGCAATTTCGGGCATATTTAAACGACATGTCCATTCATCTCAAAATCAAAAAGGCTAAATAAATAAAGTTGTTTTTGGAAAGTGCCTTATAAATAGCGCATGGAGTACAAATTTAATCCAAGATGAGTCCACAGGGTCGTAAGCACGTCAAGTGGATAAACATTCAGGTTCCTTAGATGCATTCGGTTCAGCACGTGCGCGACTCAAGCTGGCGCAGCGTCACTGTTGGGAGAGAACAAAGACTCGGAAATTCGTTCGCATTTCAGTTCTAACTCGAACCAATAGCAAATCAGTTTTTTAATCGACTTTCGCCGAGTCGTTGTTAATCTGAAAACCCGTCTGAAATATCTGGGAAAAACGAACGAGGGAATACGAAGTTTTTATCGGAATACGATTGTTTGTTGGCTCATTATAGTTGACATTGACCTCAAAATACTCGTGACTCCGTACTTTGAGCGAAGAGCGTGTCGATTTCGAATTTACTAGCGAGCTTTTCAGGAAACTTAAGTATAGACGAAAAAAGCGCAGCCGACTTCCTGACAGTTAACGCGATGTCCTTCGCGAGAATCTGCAGCTCGTGAAATGACCAAGAGCTTTCAGTAAAAGCAGCCAGGACTGAGCGACACGTTTGAGTTGCAACACCCTAAAATGTGCTCTTCCATGTGTAATTCCCACGTGTTCAGTTAGCAGATGGAAGGTCAAAAATATTTGACAGCTCTTTCAATCTCGAATGAGTCATTCGGTGTTGGGATAACATTGGATGACGATAAAAATCCTCGTGGAAATGTCAATGGAGGTAACCGGTTATTTGCATCATTGCGTAATGAATAATTCGCGTATTGTTTTCAAAACAAACTTTAGACCAAATAATAACTTATCTTATCGAGCTACCGTTATCTAGTTCCGACTTACCGAGTTCGTTTCTTACCACTTAAGTCACCTGCGTACTCTCTTGAACCCTCGCAGTGACAAACAATTTTCATACATAAGAATTTAAAAGAGTATAGTTACAAATCTAGTTCAAAGTTGTTCTTATTACAAATCTTAATGATCTCGAGATCGCGGCGCGTTATGCGGGTTGAATCATTTCGAACGTAAGAGATTCTTTAACACGAATTTTATTCGATTTTATACTCGCTACCCTATTTTATCGCGCTTATAATTGTTTGTTATTGTTTCCTATTAAATAGGCTTTCGAGCAATTTTTTAGTTACAAATATAAGCTTATCAATAGGTTGATTAGAATAGACTTATGATGACTGCAACCACGGGTCGCACAGATGTTGGTTGATCAGACTTGTACACTCACAAAAATAAAGTCTTGGTTCAAGAAGAAAAATCGGTTTGACGCTATAGCAAGAAAATTTCCTCTAGAATTGAGACTATATTCTTGATTCTAGAAGAGTCCTTTCAGTACGAGAATAAATCTTCTTTCTATAGCGTCAAACCGATTTTTCTTCTTGAACCAAGACTTTATTTTTGTGAGTGTATGCACATCACTCGAGAACGATTGACTTACAAAGCATATAGTTTGATTTTTAAAGTATTTCAAGCATTAATCGAGTGCGTGTGCATGTGTTGAAAAAAAATGGTTGGACAAATTCCAATCTTGACGTCTAAAAAACGATGTCTAAAAATCGTATCCATTTTGTAGCTTGAAATTGGCTATGAGTGAAGTACTATATAAATGAGCCATTACTGTCCGAAAAATCGTTTCATGAAAGTATTATTACTAGCCAGAAAAACTGGTCATATTCTAGAATCAATCTAATATTGATGGCTCGTCACTAGCCATAAATATTTTTCAATTTCTACCAGGGCAGATAAAACATTCAACTTTTGGCAAAAACACTATAAAATTCGTGGATATTCACTATGGAAGATAGCTGGGTCGAAGGTATAAGAGATGTATACTGACCTGGGAGGGGGTCGGGCGGGACGGCGGCAGGTCCGGGCTCGTCGGGGCTGCAGGCGAGGCCGTCGGAGCCGTCGCTCGTGGGTCCGGCGACGACGAGGCCCTCGGCCGAGCTGCCGACCGCGCTGTCCGCGGGGCTGGGCGTCGCCGGACTGCGGCCCGCGGCGGCCGGCTCGTCCTGCAGGCGGCGGGCGCGCGGCAACGTGCTGGCGCGCGCTTCCTTCTCCGCGGCGGCCGACGCCGCGAACGCGGCCCGTCGCGCATTCGCAATCAACTGGCCGCTGCTCTCACCTGCGAACACGAGAGCCCCGAGCCTCGATCAGTTACATTCGAGCCGCCTCGCTGCAACCGATAGCTTCTCACTCGCATTCCCAACTTTCCGTTCCTTCAAACTCGACACCCACATCACAGCCACACGTCTTCATTTCGATGCAACCCTACTTGGGATCCTGCTGGAACTTTTGCACATCATTCATCGTTACCCGGATACATCTACTTATTCATCCTCATCTTCTCATACGAACAATCTATGTTTATACGTACTAGCTACATTCAGACGCGCTGCGCGCGATCAACATTCATGCATTTCAAAATTATGTTCCAATCATTCACATACGATAATCTTTTCCATTTACTTATCAATTCATTAAGAATATTTGCATTTTTAAACTCTACATTCAACTTTTATTTTATTTTCATTATCCGCAATTTTAAAACCTACATTTAGATTTTGGAAGCAGCTGGCAAGAAGGATTTGGTCGTTACAACCTCAAAACTTATCGTTCTTATGTTTTTTGCTTGCCTGCATTCACTATCTATATCTATATTTCACGCAACTCGTCACGTAGTCTATACCAATCAAATTTCGAGTTAAGACGCTTCACTTTAACCTCCGTCACTTTTTAAAAGAGAATGGCATACATGCATATAATCAGCAATGGATCGGTTCATATCCCAGACAAATCAACATTGTAAGACGAACGACACGAATTCTGGGCACGGGATGAGGTTTACTGGTCTCGTTTCAAGCCACCTTAGACTAATTTCATGACAAGTAATATATTTGGATGCGTTTTAGTCCTTCATCCCTATATAGATTCCACGTGTGATCAGATGGACCGTTTCTGAAACTTTAAAAACATTCTTCAAATCGATTTAGATACATAAAATTGCTCTCATCTAATTTTAACACTCATGACGATTAACTTTTCGATTGTATTTTTCTACAATCCACTCGGGCATTGTGAAATTCCGAATAAAAAGCACAAAACACAGTGGCCCCCGCCGAAAAAGTTTAGAAAGTGGAAAGTTCCTGCGATTATATCTCACGACAGAGACAGTCTAATGAATTTACTGAAACTCTCCTATACCCGAGCGAATTGTGAGCCAAAATAACTCTCCCGGCGTAGAATGATTGGTGAGATGAATTTTTCTTCAGCAAACTTCAGATGTAAACACTGCTGCGTGCATTTTGAAAAATACAGAACGAACCGAATATCTATTTTCTTCCAGAATTCAAGCCTCCAACAGAGTGATAAAAAATATAGCCTGCACACGCTGCAGCTCGTGTTTTTTCCTCACATACTTGTTCGAGGAACAAAAGATCGAAACACGCGAAAGCAAAAATATCGATTGCAAATGAAAATTCAAATACTCTCTCGTACGAGTTTGGTCGATTTCGAATGGAGATGTTTGAGGAAGCGCGGCGCAATGGTAAAAGACGCAAGTGGTACGCCGCTGAGGGAAATGGGTAAACGCAAGCCAGGAGGGACAGCGTCCGAGTGGGATAGCGTGTGAAATTGGCATCGAACCCGAAACTGCAGGAGCGTTCCAATAATAACAAACACAGGTCCGCCTGCGAGATCGCACCTCTGCGCGCTACATGAACTCGAAGCGCGAAGACGATAACTCACGGAGCCGCTGTATCGTGTCGCCGCGACGTAACAGTAAAAAGACCCGCGAGAACGTTTGACTGGCTGATATTGCGAGGATTCCACCTCGTACAGAGTTTCCTTGGCATTGGGAAACCCAACGACCAATTGGTCGGTTATATTCGAAGGCGGATCATATACGCATCGCGTTATTCATGGCGGATAAGCTCGAAGGAGCTATAGGAGACGGGAACGACTCGTCGGTCGGCCGTTAACTATATCTCAGTTGAATTGTTTTTCAGTCCCTTGCCGAGTGGAAAAAGCAAACAAACGAACGGGGGAAAAAGTGTCGCGTTGGATCGATCGGAGGAATATTCGCGAGATAAGCAGTTTCGAACGAGCTGTGCTTGGCTCGTTCGAGCTCAGCTCTCTCTCTCTTTCTCTCGAGCTAATGCTCATTTCGGCTTATTTCGGTACTTGTGTGCACACGCGGGCTCGCTCGCTCGCTCGCTTGCGCGTTACTTCTTACTTTACGCGTATATATTTGCCGGGAGCCGCGTGAGTTTGGCAAGCGTTTCTAGAAAATGAAATTCTCGGCAGTGGCGGGTACGCGGAATGCCAAAATATCGCCATGTCAGGCTCCGTCATCGAGCGGAGGATTTAAATGTCTGACGTTGCCTCGCGAGCCGATATTCCTTCCGCGCTCGGCTCGCGTTCTTTATTTTACCGTGTACATACACTCGGAGAGCTGCCGATACGCTACTCTCATCGCGTTCCCTGAATTTTGCATTTCTCGCGCGTTATGATTTTGTTCGCCGGCTGGTAAATTTAGCTTGTTCAAACTCGCGAACGCCCCGGTGCCAACTGCTCCGTTGTATTTTTCAATCGCAGCTCTCGCCTCTCGCGCGTCCGATCAACAAGAAATATCGCTTTCCGATCTGCTCAGCTTCGGCAATTTTTAAGAACCACACGTATTTGCTCGCGACTCAACAGGTGGTTCGCCCAAACATTAGCCAAACAATTGCTAAAACCAATGAGACAAGCACGTGAGTGTTTGCACTTGCATGAAACGTTTGCATTGCCAGCAAGTAGACGACGTTTACGACTCTCTCGAGAAGCGGTGCACCCGTTGTATGACAATGCAATCGCAATGGGATGATTCACTGAGTATGATTTATTCAGCTTCTCCTCTACACTTTTTATGACACGCCAGTTAAAACATTACTTGAGTTGAGATCAAGACAAAATAGTCGAAGAAACGGACATAAAATGTGAGCTATGAAATGGGAATAAATATTACTCTTGCACTTGCGATATCTATATGCGATTCCCTCACTATTTCATTAAATGCTCCATTCTCGGGGCACACGTATGAATCTATATATGAATCTATATATGATGAAGAGTAAAATTGTGTCAGAGGGACAGAAGTCAAAATACCACGTAGCTTCGAAGCTCCTTATTTCCGAATACATCCGATCAGTTGGCTACACAAAACGAGAAAATTTGAAGAAAACCGTTTTCAAAAATACGTTCTCATGCAAACAACTAAAGTGAAAGAAATAATTCCCATTACTCGAATATATCCTAGACATTTCTTCGTAAAGTCGTAAGTTTTATATTCGTCATTTTCAAACAAGCTATTCACACTTTTACAAATGCATATGATGGGCAGTAAACAACAACGCATAAATCCGTGTTTTAAATCCGAGTTACTGAAAAGTTATGTTAACCGACAATAAAATCAATAGAAATTGTATATTTTTCAAGCCACTAACTTTTAATCAAAACAATTCATTCTCTCGTGAAATGTTTCATCACCACGTAGTCACACACGAAGTGTGTTCGACAGTGAACAAATGTGTGCAAATTTTGAGACGTTCAGCTAAACGAGAAGTAGGTTAAAATTCAATGACCAAAAGTTCCAGCCTCCCCTCTGTCGACAGACAGACACTCAAACAGAGACAAACATACATTCTAAATTTAAAATAGTGAAAAACTATCATTCAATACTAGTACAAATTGCATAGCTGATGAAAATAGTAGATATATTTACTGAAAAAATGTTACTAACTTACTCAAGTATTATTATCAGTAAATATCCACTATTTTCATTGCAGTTATGCAATTTGTCCTATTGACCAAGGTGATTTTTCGACTATTCCACGGGGAAAGCAGAGGAAAGGACATCGAGCTCACCATGTTGGGTGAAGTCGGCCTGGCCGAAGGAGGCACTCCTGTAGGGCGCTTGGCTCGAGTTCCTGCTGGCCGGGTAGAGGGAGGAGGGTCGAGGCTCCATCAGGCCGAGCGCGTCCCTGTCCTCGCCGCCGTCCACCAGGTGCTTCTCCGGCCCGAGCGCCACCTGCTCGCCGTAGCCCTCCTCGCCGAGGCTCTCGCTGCGGCCGAGCTTGCGCGTCGGCTTCGGCGGGCTGCCCTCGCTGAACGTGTAGCTCCGGCAGCTTGACCTCCCTTCCTCCTGACGCTCCGCCTGCAACTGCTGACAAATCCCCAATCGGCTATATTTTACAGCTGCCAACTCCGGCTCACAGAAGCTCCCTACTCATCCGGCCTACCAAATTCGAGTCTGCTGATTTGACTCGGGTCAAACTTGTCGAACTTTATATTTCAATCGTGTATGATTCAGTTTTCGAATATACAGACAAATAATGTTCGTATCCGTGCGATCTGTGTAACAGTGGTGTTACAACTTCGGCTGACCAAATCATGATGGAACTTTGCAATGTGATTTTTCGATATACCCAAGACGTGTCTACTGCCTTTTGATTTCCGACAGACATTCATGGATCATTGTTGATTTTACGTTCTAGCGTTATTTGTAAGTTTCAGAATTGGTCTTACTGGAAAAAATAATTATCCAGATAGAAAAAGGGTCTTTTATTGTATTTACCCAGTTGATACCCCAATCTCTTATTGATGAAGATGAACTGAAAAGGAGTAGCTTATCTGGATGATTATTATTCTTCTTTTCAGCACAAATGTAAGAAGATTTTTTGAGAAAATCAATTTTTGAAAAAATGTTTCGTCACATTCGAGAGGTTAGATGTTACGATTTAGTTATCTTTGATGGCATACGCAAGAAAAGCGACCAATCATGCATATGTGCTTGAAAATCCAAACATTCTTATGATTCAGAAAACTTTATTTTAGATGTATTCAGTATATAAATACACACCAACTGTGCGTTGTACGGCATTCCGTTGTCGTCAAGGACACCACTGAATACAAAACACGCTGGGATTTCTATCATATCAGGTAATAGACGAAACATTGAGAGCAAATATTTGAGAGGTCCGACAGATAAAAGCAAGTTAAATAAAAACTGTTTGAGAAATCAAGACGTTAGTCTGAAAATACAATCCGTTAGGCTCTTACACAATCCTTGGAAAGTTTAAGCTGAGTCGGAGATGCAAATTTCCTACTGTCTCCTGGGTTAGTATACCGACTAGAATAGAATAGTAGTTTTGCGAGACATAATTGTCTGATTTGGAAACGCGAATATATAGGATCGGAGTGGGCTTATGATTGGCGAGCGCCCGAATGGCCGAGAAAGTTTACTACTGGATCAATAATCGAGGGATGAATGGGAGCCGCGTTTGGATTACGCGATTACGAGTAAACAGTGGAGGAAGGCGTATTTCATAGCGATTCGCGCGAGTTTATTTATCCGATTTGTAGGATCCGTGACGCGAGCTCCGCTATCGTATACTGCTTGCAGATTTCCCAGGCCAACTTATCATCCGGCCAGAATTCGGTGCCGTCGCCGCGCGCGACGTCAATCCTATAGCAAATCATCTCGTTTGTCGGACGTTTGATTGGTAACTCTATCAGTAACATCGGCCAATCCCTTTTTACATAGGATCAAACGTTCTCTCCCCGTCGTTTCTAGGTCGTATGCAGCTACGAGCTAACGGATTGAAGATTGGATTTGTGTCACGATTTTAATGGAAAAAAAATCACTCGAATGCCTATGGACGAGTCCGATTCCGAAGTGATTTTACACGCTCGGAATTGAGCTAGAAGATATCCGTCGATGGGTTTCATTTTGAGGAGGGGAAAAAAAAACGAAATCGGAGTGTTGGAGGTATTGGTCGGATTCTAAGAGTTATTTTCTAACTCCGAATGATGAAACGTGCCACCTATAGTTCATTGACACAGGCCTTGGTTACGGAACCGAGAGCTTTTTAACTATATTTTTAGAGCCAACGATAAAGGCTCAAACTCGAATACGCATGAATGACGAGAGTCAATTAGAACTAACTGCGCATTTGAAATTTAGAGATGAGCGTATATTGGAGCGAGAGTGAGTGTGTGTGTGAGATCGTTGCGCGCTGCAGTCTAAGCGAAAACTCGTGAGATGTCAGAAAATGTTGGAATGCGAGAATCAATGAAACGTATCGTAGGTGTTATCTTCATCAAACGTCTTGCACCAAAAAAATATATCGGTTGGTAAAATTTGACTCATTGACAATAGTGTTGTAATCGAAGAAAATTAGATTCACCATGAAGGTGATCAGATTTGAATTGGTGATACGAAAATGAAGACACATTTTCAATATTTTCCGATGCTCCGAAGGAAAATTCACAGAATTTATTCATCAATTGTCAACACACTAAAACTCAATCAAATAAAGAAATCAACTAATAAATATTAAGAATGATTAATTAATCGACAAACTTATGGAACTTGTATCACATCTCTAGATCGCCAATCATAATGAAACTTTCTTAGATTGATTTTAGGTACTCACGTGACTCACGCGTACAGTTTTATGTTCCAATTGTTCGGAGATATAAGTATTAATCATTTGATTGTTTTCGATTGTACGTACTGCATCTGATTCTGTTACGAGAACCCATAAACATAAGGTATTCAACTGTACTATTGAGATCCATACAAAAATCTCACTGTATACACCGTCATTTTGTATGAAAAACATCGAAGAATGAACTTTGAATTATTTGCTTTTTGACAATAATTTTTCATGACAGAAACAATTCTAATAGGTATTTAAATAGAAGTTTTTTCTGGTGATTTTCAGTGGACCGTATTTAGATACTATTGTCCTGTTGAGATTTTTCAAAAAGTTTTTGCGTAGCAGTGGGTGAGGAGGCAGAGAACCGCGGGGGCAAATCTGCCGAATCATCAGACTCGCAGCTCGCGGCGATGTCCGAGTGGCGCGCGATGTTGTAACTGAATTGGTCTCTCTCTCTTGGCGCTAGCTTATTACGGCGGCTATGCGCTGGACCGAGAGGCTATAGGGAAACTACAAAACGGCCGGTGTCGGATGATCTAATTTGGCCGCGAGCGTACATTAAGCAGACACGTACACACACACACGTTGGGAGGCACAATAAACGGCGTGGCGGGTGTAATTATTTTGACGCTGCGGGCGCGCAAAGGTGTCGTTCAAGGAGGCAATTAGTAAGGCGCGCCAACGCAAAATAAACGCCCGGGGCTGGGGTGCAGCCGGGGGCTGGTTACTCATCCTCGGGCCTCGCCGGATTTCGAATCAACCACTTTGACGGCGAATTACGCACGAGACAAGTGTTTGCGTTGCGGCTACGCATATGTATATATACCAGCAGCCGAGAGATCTCGTTAGTTCGTCGGTGCTGCGGATTCGATTGGGTGTGTACAGGTGGGGGAGGAAATTATGCCATCGGCTGCGAAATTGTGCCGGTATTCGCGAGCCCCGCGGGCTTTGACGTTGCCCGCAACATAGCGCGGTCCGGCAGCTCGATACAGGGCCAAGGTACTATCTGACCGCTGATTTTCCCCAGTTGCATTTCGAATGCAAATCAACAATACATGTTATTTCAATAACGAATAACATGAAATATTTGACAAAAATACGTTAGTTTACTTTTTCACAAAATTTCTCCATCAATTTCTCTGGATAGAGAGAATTTTTTCAATAAACCGCTACTATCATATTTTCTTTATTGTGATACATCAGTAGAAAACTGAACCGAAAATTTCGCCCTTTATATTGAATAATTAGAAAATGATGATATTTGTTGTAAAATTAGCCGTGTTTTTATTTTCTTTATATATGTTTTATATATAATTGTATTCTCATATTTTATTTTTGGCTAAATATTCTACATGATCCTATAGAGTAAACTCGCAATAAGTTGGCCAGTGAAAATATTTAATAGTTTATTTTTGCCAGTGACAAAACTTGTTCATGAACTCCAGTGTGGCAAGTAAGGGTTGATATTTGTGTCTAATGGAAAGTGGATGCAAATCAACAGATGAACATGAGTGACTCTCATTTGCAACATGAAATGGGTTTTACGATTTAGGGCTTCCATCGGTTACAACAACGCGGGAATAATAACAATGTCTCAGTGAATATATTGTCATTGTTCGAATTGATGCATAAATCCTTACGCATGATAAAAATACGTTGAAAGAGCTCGGCTCGGTTGTTAATAAATCCACCGGTAGATGGGGAAACCAAATAAAACGAGTTTTAAATTGTGAGACGAGGAATATACAAAGGAGACAAAAACCGCTCGAGACCAATTGAATTAAAAGATGGAAAATCATAAGCGGCTGTTTGGAAACAATGGCTCGTTTTCGCGAGATAATTCCAATCGACCCAAGGGGTTACAAGCGATTAACGCTAAATTTATGCCCGTTGTGATTTGGGTAGCGTTGGTTCCGTATGATTTCGAACCGATATTGTTATTACACGACGGATTTCCGGTTTCAAAATCAACACGCAATCGCAGGATTTTGAACAGATAAAATTAGATTGGAGATTGATTGAAACGATTCAATTTCACAATCACACACGAGTTTCAATGCATCACACTGATGAAAGTCCGCGAACAAATGTCGTATATCCGAATCATCGAATATCCCGTTAGAGTTGAAAACATCTCTCCCGAAAGCGAAACGTATCCGATAGAATATCCGAATGTTTGTTATCCGATGAGAAACTTTTACGACTTCTTTTACTTTTTCCTCCTTACTAATTACGTTTATCCGCGTTACACGCGATCTACCCTCATACTAGGAGGATCGATTTTTCAATTGGATATTGAATGAAAAATTATCTTTACAGTGGTATTGTCGAAAGTTAAAAATAGTTCGGCGATCATTGATTTTCATTAGAGTAAAAATGTATGAATAACATGAAAAATCGAGAGGAGACGTACTTTAAATATTCGCGATCTGTAACTTGCAGGGACCGACTCGAATTATGCGTTTAAACCATTCAGTCGCACGACATTTTCTTAAGACGAGGGGAATCATCACTGCGTTCGTAAATAGAAATCAGCCATAAGAACCGAGAAATGATGGTAAATTACGCGTATCCAGCTGAATAGTGTATACAAGTGGGCGCGAGCCGATCGATCGGCGGCGTTTGGGAGTCGCGCACAGTTGACACGCGCGCAGCGAGACGAAGGTCAGCCGCGACTCTCGGCAGCCAAGGGGGAATCGGTCTTTTGGAGGAGGAGGAGGAGGAGGAGGAGAGCGAGAGAGGGACATTGTGTAAAGCAAACACGGATCAATCAGCGGCGACCTCGCGCGGGCACTCACCTGCGGGGGGCCGAGCTCGTTGGGCGGGGGCGAGTTGGCGAGGACGCGCGACGGCCTCCTGGGCGGCGGCACCGGCGCCGGGCCCTTCAGCTTCTCCGTCAGCTCGCGCAGCCGCTCGGCCTTGTCGCTGCTCCTGCCCGACGACGACGACGACGACGAGGACGACTTCTTCGAGCCGCTGCTGCCCCCGGCGCTGCCGCCCCCGCCGCCGCCGCCGCTTCCACCGCTCCATCGGAACCTCTGCAGCCGGTCCACTGCTGTCACTGCCGGCTCCTGCGGCTCGCACACAATCAAAATCAGTTCCTCCAGTCCCAACAACACTGCGACAAACCCCCACTATCCGCATTTCTCACGTTCGTCCCGCATGGCTATTCACTTGGAAATCACTGGTGATTTCGTTTGTTTTTTTTGTGACTTGCTTTAATTTTTTGTCAAATTCTAGACGGAATAGCTCTTGTCGTCAATCGAGCGAATGAAACTGGAAGTTTTGTCCGTAACCAAATACCCCAAGGGGCCATTCGCTCCAAAATAATACAAAAAATCATAAAAAAATCACAAAAAAATCACAAAAAATCACCTGTGTTTTCGAAGTGAACAGCCCCTCGGCATGGACACTAGGACGCGAGTGAAAAATGAAATCTATCGTCAGGTCGAAGTGTAGTTTCTCAGCGAGGTCGAGGGCAAGTTTGAACTGTAGACTCCCGATACCTTGACCGAACGGCAGTTGGACGGGGGAAAACAAGTGCGCGGACACGACGGTTTTTTGACGATCCGATGTATATCGATGGGCGGCACAAAAGGAGGTCCAAGCGATCGTCGACGATCGGCGATTGAGATTTGTGCGATCGACGGCGGCGCGAATTCTCTCGAAGCGTCAAGAGCGTAAACACACACACACGCGCGCGCACAACGGGGCGAACGCGCGGCGCGGCGGCAGAGTAAAAATAATCAGCCGCGCGCGCGCGCGAGTCTTTCTTCTCGGCTCGATATTTCGCGGGTCGAGTTTGAGAAAAAGAGTGAAAGCACACACAGACAGAGAGAGATAGAGATAATCACTTGGGGAAGGCTTACAAATAGATTAGTGACAAACTCCATGGACCTGACCCGCCTGCCGCCAGCAGCCAGCTTGGGTTGGTGGGCTAGAGTGGGCTAGTGCGCTTAACGCACGCCCGAGCTTAACTCTGAACGATCGGTATACCTGGAGCCTGAGGCTGCGGTGCTTCGTCGCGGTCCAGTGGCTGCCCGACTGCTCGAGCGGAGCGCCCTGGCCGACTGGCTGCTGCGGGCCGTCGGTCAGGCTCGGCGGCCAGCAGGCCCGGCTATTATTAGTCGTCGCCGGCTGACGCGCCGACGCCCCACCACCGCCACTGCTACTGCTGCTGCTGCTGCTGCCGCCGCTGCCGCTGCTGGTCCAGGAAAGCGGGATGCGCGAGCCGAGAGGAAGCAGACGCGGCCGCGAGATGCAGCAGCAGTCCGCCGTCAGCTCGAGACTGCCCGGCTGCTGCTGCTGCTTGGCCTCCAGCCGAGAGCTCGACGCTCGTCGGCGCTCCAGCGACTCTTCCCGCCAACTCGGCGGCATGCTGCTGTCCTGTAAACAATAACGCACGACCTGCTGCGTGAGTATAACCACGCGAGTCGTTGCACACTGCACCCAGTGACACTCCGTGGGATTTTGAGGGGATTGGCCAACGCGGATTGCCACTTAGTGCACTGTATCAACTAAGGGTGAAATTACATGGAGAGCGGAATAGCGGAAAGGCGCAAACGCGTAAATGAATTCTGGACGAGTTTTTGACTTTGCGCGATTCCGCTTCTCCGCGATTGCGCTTACCCTGCCGTACATGGAGCGGAAAAGCGGAAACGTAACTATACTTTCTATCAATGATTATATTCAAATGTTCTCAATAATTTCTGTCCAAGATTGCATTTACAGGTCATATATAATCAGGAGAATCGTTTAATTAATGAATCAATTGAAATTTCGAGAAAAAATATTTAAATAATTTTTATTCATCCCATGAAGTAGCTTTATTTGATTTTCAAACACGTCCGATAAGATCAAATAAGTATTTTATAACTCAGAGATATAATCCCGACGATTAATAGATAAATATATTTAAATAATTGTCAATTAAAAGTAGTTACTCTTCCGCTTTTCCGCTCCATGTACGGCTAGGGTTAGCACAACCGCGGAGAAGCGCAATCGCGCAAAGTCAAAAACTTGAGCAGAATTCATTCACGCGTTTTCGCCTTTCCGCTATTCCGCTCTCCATGTAATTTCACCCTAAGACTGAAAAGTTTAAAAAAATCAATCGATTATTGAATTGATAAACTTTCCCCACATTCTCATACAAGCAAAAGATTCAGCGAAAAAGCATAAGCACGGCGTGTCTAGATTAAACAGTGACTTCTACTGGTCTGCTGCGCGGTGCATCGACTTTACCGATATATAAGTATACGAATATAAGTACGAATAAGGACGAAGAAGGTAGGGAAAGATAAGGTGTCGCCGAGTCTTCTCACGAACTCGTTCCAGATAAGCTCTGCTCTGAAATGGATCTGGGCATAACGCGCCGGCGTAGAAAACACATCACGTGCAAACTCGTTTTTCACCGAGCGCAAGTATATAGACGCCTATAGTCTGGGTCGCAGATAACTACCGGACGCCCAGTGTTTCCATGGTACATACTTTAAGAGCATTCTTCATGGATTTCATTTGGAAGCTGAGAATCCATAAATACAAATTACAAAAAAAAGATAACTTCAACGGTTGCGATTCACAGGTGGATGTATTTGCAGAGCTCTATTAGGGAATCCACGTTCTCTTTGATTCAGAAAGAAACAGTAAACTATTGATATATTCGTAAACTTCAAAATTTAACTCAATAACTCTATCATCTGCATCCTGTCAAAAGTCGGATGAATTGAAATTTATTTTTTGCTTAATTTTATTCATCAAAGTCAGAAGATTGATCAATGGTATCGGAGTAACGTGTTTATTTCAACGTATTTCTCTCTTCGGATAAGGAATAATCGTAACAGTATAAATTGTATCCCTAAAAGAAACGGAGAAGTAGTCTGGACATGGCAAGACGTTAAGTGCATTGAGATAAAATAAAAGGGACGCAGAAGCGGAAAATGGAGAGGCAAAGTGAAAGTTTTGAAGCGAGACAAAAAAGTTTTGCTAAAAAGAGAAAATGCGCTCTGATCTAGTTTCAAACGATGAGAATAAATGCAACATAACTTTTCATTCTATTAAACCGAAGCCATCTGATTTTCCACAGAATTGCATTTAATTAACACGATATCAATAAACTTTCGAGATGACTTTTCATTTACAATCCGAGTGAGCATCTCGTAGTGAGCGTGTAAAATGAGCAAAACGATAGATGATGGGCGTACGTTTAGAAAATTGGTTTGGGAGGAGACGCAGCCTCGCGTCGTCGAGATGCACTTTGAAGATATAAAGTGATCAGTTATCTTCTCTGTACCGAGAAATGACACTCATAGCTCGGAGCTGCTCAGGCGCACTGGAAATTGCTCGCGTCACTGCCATTGTTGTGATCGTCATGTACATAACCGTTTATTACTCGACCACCCGGAGACAAATAGATAAATAAACACTTTAAAATCTAGAGATATGATTTTCATTCGTGATTCAGCATTCTTCGTATTCAGTTTAGAAGAAGAAAAATCAGGAGTAATTTTTTTTAGTCATGTGAAATTCTCAGATGTTTGCCAGCAAGTAAGAACTATTTATGTTCTGTTAATTGGAGGTGTATTGGAGAGTAAATAACCTTACCAAGAAAATAATTGTTGTAACTTTATCATTACAAAAACAAAATTCTATAAAGTGGTAAAAAAACCACGAGAGAGAGGTTAGACTTGTAATTAGAATTCATTGCCCATGTGACAGTTGTATCGTCTTATTCTTTCGAGATTTCGCGAGCAAGTCAATCGAATCAAATGTTTATGTTGATAAAGCTGTTATCAGCAAAAGCTCATTCTCCATTCTTGTGTCTAAGTCTGATGTTCTTGCGTATAAGTTTCGTGTGTAGGGGGCGACGATTCACGACGAGTAGAAGTAATAGGCTTCCTTTTCGTAAAATCTCCTAATAGTGCATGGCATGAGAGAAACGTGAATGTAGAAAGTGAACTGTTGTCCTTGCCAAGCGCCTAAGAACCTTTCCGTCCTTCCAGTAGGTATTTTCAAAATAATTTTGTCTTCTCTCAACCGCCGATCCACGGCCATCGGCTACTGGATTTATCGAAATGATGCGTGTTTCTTTACCTGAGAGAGTCTGAGGCCATATCTGGTGCCACCGAGGATGACGTAGTTGGTGCCCTGTGGACCGGTGACGGTCCTCGCCGCGTTGCCGAGCCAGCAGCCTCCGAGGCCGGGCTGATCCGTACTCGGCTTATCCGCATTTACGCCTCCAGCTGCAACGCCACCTCCGTCTCCCTCGGCGCGGGGCATCCTTCATCCTTCCCTGGTGGCGCTGTAACCCCACAAAAATACCCTCAATACAACGGCCATACACAGCACTTTATTAAAACTTTGAATTTTTCCCAGCCGAAATATTGCATTCCATCCTGCACAGGCTTGTGTTCTTTCCATCAGGTAGTTACGAGCAAACAGTCAGTGGGCGACGCTAATGTCAACAAGGCTTATCAACTCAGTTTCGATTTTGGTTATGTGGATGTGTGTGTGTGTGTGTGTGTTTGTCGGTGAGCGAATCTGTGAAAACAGAATGAGTACGTATCCGCACTTAATAAAGTAGGCAACATGCATGACGGTGAAAGAGCGGAAGCTTGAATCGATACATCTTACCTTATTCGATCCCACTTGCGCCGTCACGTTTCATCGTTTTGTCATGAGTGTTCAAGAATAAGGCTCTATGCTAAACATCTCAACGCAAAAGTTATGAAAAACAACTTTCCACAAATTACAATCGATAATCTTCAGCTATTTACACGAACAATTGATTATCCCCATTGCGTTAACTCAAACAGGTGAAAATGGTGAGGCCACTTTCCGTCAGAAAATTGAAACCGAGAATTTTAATTTCAGCAATGCGTTACATGGATCCAGAAAGAAAATCGTCTATCTCGCTCGATTCAATCAATTTGCAAATCAATTTGGTACAATCGATGCAAGCGAAATCCGACGAATTTTAAAATAGAACAGTTTCAAATACATTTCACAAACTTCTTCGAAGAATATTGCAAATATTTTGGCAGAAAAAATCACGAATAATCACAAGGCTCGAGAACACAACTGTCCAGCGTCATTTTATTGTTCTCCGAGCATCGCAACCTCGCAATCAGACTGTAAGATCGATAGACAAATAAATCGCAAGAGCATATACGATTCACGAATTAAAAAACTGCCGAAGAGAAACGAAGCCCACTCGTAAAGCATCATCGGCCGGTGTGTCGCGCAGTCGACTTCGCGATTTCAATATCGCCGATCAATAACTCGCGGCCGATAATACGCGTACGTGCGCGACGCGAGCAAGAAATCCGCTCTCGCGCGCGCGACATAATCAATGAGTCCAAATTGGCCGTAACTCTCGGGTGCACTTCCTCATCGACACGGAGGGCTCCTCGAAAGCCACGCGGCGAGAAATCGCAAGATCGGCCGATTATAATCGATGTATGTATGCGCGCAATTGCCCGTAATCGCCAACGCCGCACGCCGTATCGATCTTATATTTATCTTGCGCGGCATTTGGCAGGCCGGTGCAGAGGCGCCCCGATTTTTTCTCAACCGGGTCAAGGTGAGCCGAGGCTTCCTCCGCGACATCTGCCGAGCTTTCCTTTTGTTTTTTTTTTCCCCACTGCCGCGCCGCGGCCGCCCTCGAGAGAGACTCTTCCATATGGAAGCCAATTTTATTGATGCTCCCGATTCGCGACTTGGTGTTTTTTCCCCTGATTTTAGATTGCACCGCGGTTTTGTCGGTGGTGGGTTGTCGATTTTCGGTGTACTCGGGAAACCAAGTGTTGCTCTGTTCCCGGCGATGTTCGAATTATTCCTGTATGAATAATTTAATAGTCTAGAGCGGAGGATCTTGAGACTCGGATACGAATATGAGGAAATTCGTATCGGGGACTTTTACATTAGTCTATCGATTATCAAGACTCGACAATGATTTGTTATGTTTTTGGTGATAGTCTGCTCGATATTTGTTATCATACAAAGTCCTGAGTGTCGAAAGAAAGTCAACAATGAACTTTTCGTTGTGCGAAACTAAATATTCAATCGTTGACAAAATTGGATCAATCAATAAGCTACTCTCAGCGTATAATACTGAGTATAGCTTCTCGTTTCTTTGTCAACTCAATTGACTCACCAAAAACGTTTTCACTATCCGTAAAACAGCGACGCGTGCGATACTTTTACTGTCGTAAACAAATATGCTGATTTAGTTCCTATGTATCCTACGGACTATCTACACTTCCGCTTGGGTGAACTCAACATTTTAATTTAGGCTCAATTAAGAGTAAACTTGTAATGACCTCGCATATCTTTGAAATTTATTGCATCAGTAAACTTTATAAATATCTCAACTCGCTTTCTTAGCATTTTTATATATTTCGAAAACCGTCAGAGCCAGTATTCAGTTTACAAGTTCATGTGTGTTCATAATTTTGAAAAATTAGAAAATAACGAAATCTCTTATTAAATTAAATTTGAAATTGATAGCTGAGGGTTGATTACCGGTTTTTAACAACCATACATTATTTTTTTGCTGTGTTGTAGGAAATGGATAGAATAAGAGGATGAATGAGTAGCAAGTTATTATTCATAATATTATACAGTATTAACGTACTTCAAATATACAATGCGAATTTTAGATTTAAATTTCAATATTTACTAATGATGGTATAGGTAATTCACACATGTTAAATATTTATCTAGAGGTAATCAATGAGGGGATGAATTAACAATGATTGTTAAATATAATCGAGTTACTCATTTTGGAATATATTCATTCGATTTATGTATATCTAATATGTATTGTACGTCGAAAATATTCGACAACAAATAATTTTGGCTTCGTAACAAAAAACAATTCTATAAAAACGTTTTCAAAATTGCGCTTCTATCAAAATAACAAAAAAACAAAAGAATAATTCCAATCATTGGAATGTAAGTGTATATATACACCCCTGATATTACAAAACGTTTCTTTATTTTTCTGATACTGAAACGGCCCGCAATAGTCGTGTTCATCGGGGTGAGGCATAATACGAGGCGCATGTATTTTTTAGCGAACTTCAGTTCACACGTTTGAAACTGTCTACTCTTCAAACAACTAATTTCTAATGGAAAATATTTTTCTAACGATGTATTTCCATTCAAGCTGATACATTTTTAGACGCTTAGTATTTGTGCGGAAGTGAGATAAAATTTAATTGCACACTTCCACCCATCCGCACTGGCAAACAAATATACGCATGCAGACCGACATGCAGGCGCGTAACAGCAAGTTAAATCAAAAAAAGCCCCAGACAAATATTAAAAAAATGCTGCTGCACGGTATAGAGTGAATCCAATGTTGAGTTGTACATTGGACTGTGCATGTCCGGGTCACGAATCTTCGTTTTTCGGCTCATAACTGTAAGGCCAGAGAATTTGGAGGCTCTTTGCATACGGGATTCCTTTCGCGTGTTCTACACGATCGCGAGTCATAAATATTCAGACTACACCGAGAGCTGCACGTTAAACGGGGCTCCAGCGTGCGGCCGTTGTTCAGCTTCCTTATATTCATGCGTTCACCAAATTATAGTTCCAAGTGTTTTAAATTAATGTTCCTTCGTTGTTTTCCAGTCGTCGCTTATACGAACCTCGCATTTACGCGTCACGTTCAAGTTTAAAATCAACCTAATGTGCGATTCCCGAGATACTGTTTGTCACGCGCCATTATTGTCTTTCGTTTGGTACATCTACTTTTTTAACAACGTCGAATGTTGGGGAAATCACCGTAGAGAGATGTTCTCGCTTCGTTCCAGTCTCAACAAACCGGAGCCGACTGGTCGGTTTTACCCTATGAATTTGTTTCACCCAGTTTTTTCTGAGGGTTTGGCATGAAAGTGCATTTTTGGTCGTATAACCAGCGCTACGGGTGGTTTTCGATGTTTTATCATGCAGTTACGGCTACTAGTAGGGGAGCTGGTGGTAAAAAACTCTTTGGTTTAGTTATGGCTAGTTTTTGGATATGATGCAGTGTGAAGGGTGTACATGAGTCAGCACCCACTCGCGAGGTTTGGTGACGTCGCGTTTGGCGGGGGCGTGCTTCGACGTATGTCAAATTATGATGAGCACTGAATATAATTTAGTTGTAGTTGCAAGTTGGCTGTAAATTGGTTAATGGTATAAAAAAAACACGAAAAACTGGTCCGATCCAATTTTCAGCCATAATTAACTCATTTTTCCGCATCGTTTTTACGACAACTTAACGGAGGTGCTGACTTGCCACGCAACACGCTTATGCGGTCTGACTGCTTTCTTGTGTTTTGCTATATCATGAACAAGTTTACAACCAATTTTGAACTATAACTAAATCATATTCAGCGCATATCATAATTTGACATACGTCGAAGCGCGCCCCCGCAAAACGCGACGTCACCAGACCTCGCGAGTGGGTGCTGACTCATGTACACCCTTCACACTGCATCATATCCAAAAACTAGCCATAACTAAACCAAAGAGTTTTTTACCACCAGCTCCCCTACTATACTATCCGATTCGGATAGCTACGATTTTATTTACTGAGCTCTAAAAGAAAAATGTCTCCTCGATAAATTTTCAAGAGGATGTAAAACTGAAGAAGTGCAACACTTGCTTTCGCCGAGTTATGTAAATGACAGGCCCAGCCTTTTTCCTCGGTGGAGAAAAATATCCAAAGTGTAATAATATAAGGAAGTATAAGGATTAACGATAAACACAAAATCGCGTCCAATCTGTTTGTGATAATTTCAAAGAAGGACCTTGAAATCGCAATGATTTATATGAATGTATACGCGAGCGAGGGCGCTTGGAGTGGAAAGTCGAGGTAGGAAAGTATTTTGGATTGATGCATATACGGCGATTTTATCTGGCGCGCCGTCGAGGGCGACTCGATCTCACGGGAATGACGGATCGCAACTGCAGCCGGACATATAATCGGAGGCGTTGGCGCGTCGCGCCTGAAAATCGCTGGAACTTTGGTAATGGGCCGCCGGCGACAGTTTCCCCTTGGAAGTCCATTGTTCTCTCTTTTGTTTGGCGGCTCGACTCTGCCCTCGTTGAGCCGGCTTTCCGCCGGCTTTTATTTCTGGCCCGCTTATCTCAACCCGCGCGAGAGCCCGAACGAATTGATGCGCGACGCTTTTAATTGTCTTTTTCAACGCCCGCCCGAGCTCCAAGGGTTTTTCGCCAGGTCGAGAATTCCATCCCGCGGTGATTGATGCCCGAGATCAGTCGATTTTACGTTTCGCCGATTCTTTACATTGGCCATTGCTTTCGACTCTCGAGATTTCGCTCTGAGTTTCAAAATATTTTCGTCGCCGCGTTTGAAATTGCCTCTTAAATCCTTATACAGGGAAAATCCTAGTAAAGTATTACACTGTTATCGGGTGCGGATGAATTCGCGCGTGAATTACGCAAAAGTTCTCACCCTAATACCGGTGATTAATCATTCGAGCTGCGCATCAGATTAATATTACTTTCCATAGTTCAACTCCAAATGAATTTCCACTGGGCTTACTCTGAACTTACAGTGGAAAGTTATATTATCAAATCTCACGAAATTCAAGTGGATATATTCTTGACAATATTCTTCAAAAAGACTCATCGACCCGTGTTAGCAGTGAAATACTCCAATTTCATGTATCTAATTCGCAGTGTAAGGATTGAAGAAAGTATAGCATTATGCCAAAAATTCCAAGCACTCAAAGAATTGTTCGTGTGATCATACGTTTCCTTGTGGATCGTTTTACAATTACAATGAATAATCTGCGAAATTCTGGCGACGCGGACATTATTGTCTACCTGGAATTTTTCTCCTAAAAAGAAACAGATTTACAAAGTCAGCGCTTTATATTTACTTCATTCCAAAGTATAAAACGCGTATTGATTGAGAGCAAAGATACACACGGGGATTTTTATTTGCCAAATACACGAACACACCAAAACAGAGATTTAATTGAGAACTTGTAATCGATCGATCATCGAATGATATTATAAACACGAGATACGGTAACAGTGGGTTTTAACTTTAGCATGATAAATAAAACGGAATAAGTGTTTGACATTCACGCACTAATGAAGAGATAATCATGCAACTCATTGTCTCCTTAAGTGGTTTTTCTTAGTCAAACAGAAACGATAGAATCACTATTGTTTTCAAGTATTTACAGTGTGTAAATAGTCGGATGTAAATTGAAATATCATTTAGACGAGCCATCGAAAGAAAATGTTCTACACTAAAGAAGCTCACCCATACATCTACGTCAAATACGCCCAAGTCGATCGATCAGCAAGTATAAATTCGGATCGGAATTAGATCTGGAGGGGAAATAAATGTGAAATTCGAAAAAGCACCAAAACACATAGGCTGTACAAGCGCGTCGAATCGTAACTCAGCAAAGTCCCGGAATTGCAAAGCGCAGCAAATACAATGTCTGGTGGAGGTGCGCAGCACCGAGGAGCTCGAGCCGAAAAACAGAGTCGAATTTCGCGATGGTAAAAAGCGAGCCGGGGGTAATCTTATCGGGGATTGCAAACACGTGGCCCCCATCGTAATCCCGAGAGCTTACGAGCGTACGTGTGAGTGCGCGCGCGCGCGCTTTTCCCCCCACGTGTCTGAATTCGCGCCTCGGAAATATACGAGCGCGTGGGACTGGTTGCATTGCAGCGCGGGTATAGTATATTTCGGTGCTCTCTCTGATATTTCGAAGAGACGCCGCTGTGTTGGCCGGTAAATGCGTTTGTTCTCGTTCCGGCGGCGAGCCGCGAAATTTTCCTCTCGCGCGCGTTGTGCCGCGGCCGCTCTAAATTGGGGCTAATTTTTTAACGATCCATCGAGCTCGCGCAATTCCAACCGATTGTCCGCGGTGCAGTTCTGTGTGTTCGTGTGTGTGTGTGTGTGTGTGTATGCACACGGCTCGCGACACGGCCGTTTCGGTCAGCTGCTCGTTCGCCGAATTGGTTTACGCGTGGTTCCGAAATACTGACCACTTTATATTTGTCTCTGGATCCCTGGTGCGCGCGTCTCCCCATACGCAGTTATGCGCTCCGGTAGCACAAAAACTCCGAGAGCTTTCGACCGGGGTGTAATTTGTTGAGCCCAACCGGTCGTTTTCAGGTGCAATTCACCCAAGTCTCCACCAAAAAAATAATGTTTCGCTTTGCTAATGGTCTAAGGCAAAGAATGTGTCCAAGTATTGAATGTGAATGTCTGAGTTTTCCTAACCACAATTGCATGTGTTTAAATATTGCAAAACATGTGGAAAGTAGAAGTGAAAAGGGAGATTTTGAATGAGGTCGGGAGGTAGAGGCGGCCGCGGCGGGTCACTGCATCTGGTCGGTGGACAAAGGAGAAGTTGGTCGCGCGTTGGAGTGGACGATCGCGGAGTAATCGTCGGTTACATCACCGACACGTCGAAATATCGAGGAACCGGCTGTAGAATCACGAGAGTATCCACACTGGGATCCGGAGACATACAAGGAAACGAGCTCACATTTTGCGGGGAAGCCTGCCGTCGACAGCCAGGGACCAGCCAGGTCCGGCGAGTGGGACATCCTCACGCCCACTCATCCCACTGATGCAGCTCGCCAGCGGACTACACATGTGTATGAGACGCACACTCGCGGGCCGGCACTGATTTAAGGGTCGAATCGGAAGTAGCGTCGCGGAGGAGGGCTACAAGGTGCGCGTGGCGCGCGCCAACTTGCCCACAGCGTAACTGTGCGGTGCGCCGGCTACACCGGAGCAGCCGCGCTCGTGCAGAAAATACGCCGCGGTGAGTGGGGAACGGAGAGGAGCAACGACTCTCTCTCTCTCTTTAGAAGTGGCCTGGCGTCGAACGCGCCAACGAAGATGGACACTGGCCGGCAAACGCGGATATACATAGACGCCCCGGAGAAACTAGAGGAAGACGAATGGAATATGCGAGAAGGAGACAGAGGAAAAGGGACTAAATAATCGACGCACAACCAGATGAAAGACGCTCGCTGCGCGCACTAACGGAGCGAAGGTGGAAATAGATTGCGCACAGAGAGTGGATGAGCGAGCGAGCCACGGATGAATCCGAGTGGCGCGTGAGTTTCGTTTTCACACTTTTTCTGATGCTCAGCGGATGTACACTCTCGGAGGAGTGACTCTAGATGAGGGCTCGATTCGACTTGGTCGGCTTCAACCTCTAGTCGAATCGTCGAGTCACAGTTGAGTAGAATAATCAAAACTTGGGGTTTGTGCGATGATACGCATATTAGCGGCCACTTAACAATCATCTCATTTTCAATCCATCGCTCACTAACAGCTAATAACACTAGTCATTGCGACGACAGCTCGAGTCATGCAGCCAACTACTTCGTTTTTCATTGACATTTTTCACAAATTATTCCTAGACGATTCCACAGGGAATAATTCGAACGATAATATCAGTAACCCCTTGACCATACAAGTTACTAGTGTAACTCAATCTCAATAGAAAAAAAATGGATTCATTCATGGATACTATTGAGCTTAATTGGATAATATTTGCTTATTAGGATTCGCCAAAATGATATGGCTACACCATTTGCCCACTATTTACAGTATAGTTAAAATCTATTATATTTTACTATGTTCCTTTTCTCTGTAGTGCCGCTCATACTGTCTGATGGGATGAAAATTCAATATTTGTCTTGTTCAGCGGGCCACTTTTATGGACTTGGAAGTTTACTATCACTCGCTCCTTCTCTCGATTTTTTCTCCAAAGTGTGTATATATACTATTGGACAATTGACGGATCAAACAAAATCCGGTTGTATACAGCAATCGAGTTATTTCACAAACAGAATCGTTTCATAAAACGTCCCGAGCTCGAGGGGAGGTGTGTCGGAGGAGAAAAAAAAATAAAGCCCATACGGAATTTTATTTACCGAATCGGCGAATAATTCGAAGAACCGAGCCTTTGCCCGCGCTCACGCGGAACACTGCACGTCAAATCGCCCGAGGCATCAAATATTATCATCGCGGACGCGAGCGAATTTCGCTGAGGCGTCAAAACATTTTCTCGCTTACGCTCGAGTCGCGCGCACCGGCACACACGCACACAGTTCCATGCGACGATATCCATATACGTATGCAATACGTGTGTGTACACTTGAAAGGCGACGAGCATGTATTGACATTTCGGCAATAAATTGGCGCATCTCCTTAATGAATGGCGCCACGAAAGCGGCCACGTATATATATGGATACAGGCTCGGGCGCGCGAGATGAGTGGCTTTAGGAGAGGATGGTAGCGCGAGGAGCTGCATTGTGTGCGGATGCTCTGTTTGCGCGAGATTTACGCGGAATGGTAGCATTATGCGTCCGCGCAACCGATGCTTTTGCCAAAGCCGCAAACTTTAATTAATATCTTTGTTGTGTTTGCATATTATGGCTCATGAGCATTTCTGCATATGCGCGAATGGAACAAATCGTTTCATAATATTCGAGGACCAACAATCGATGCATAAGCGAGCCAACCCGTTTTCTCGGTTGGAGAATCATTAATTTGGCGGTGAAACGAAACAGTCCAGATACAGTGACAACAATTTTGCACGAATGAATTTAAAACGGAATGGATGTTGATCAAGTAGTGATGGGCTAAAAGAAGATTCATTCTATTATAAATCTTGGAATTACAACAGTGGTGTTTTTGAGCTCGAGTCGAGGCTCGTGACTTTATACCCCGAAGCAAATTCAAAATAAGAATAAAAATATGTCGTCCCTTGACTCTGAATTGAAATATTCCGCAGTGAAGCGGGGGGCAGTAGCGACGAAGTCGCCAATATTAATCGAATTCTGAACCTTCGACGCAAAATATCACTTACTTTCGAGAATAAATAACGCACCCTGTTACATTCGAATCACGTGACCATAGCTACGTTCTATTTTAATTTTTCAAAGCGCGGCGCTTTAATTTCACAAGTGAAACACTTCTGTTCGAACGACTTATTTTTCAATTTTTCACACCACTACCCAGTTCGCTATATATTTTTGTACGCGCTGCGCATTTGTCACGCTGCATGAGAGCCAATAAAAACCCCACAGAGAGATTCGTCACTTTCGAGATCATAATCTTTGGAAAAAGGAACGAAGACGAGAAATAATCAAATTCGATTGCACGGTACGTGCACACTCACGAAAAAACACACAACCGTGACAATCAATTCGAATCGAGTGTGAGCCAAGGCTTTGACTGCTCGCGTGTCCCGTTTCTTCCCCCGCCCGACATTCTTTCTCACTCATACGCGGCATACGGCTCGATCAAAGCCGCGCGACCCGCTCGATCATAAAACTATAAAGTCCAATCAGCTTGGAGCTGCTGGTACGAGTCGGGAGAACGCAGCGGAAAATCGAAACGCGCACCGCGTCGGCTCCATTAGTAGCGCTACCAACGATTTTCTCGCTTTTCGAGACGATGCGCTAGCGCGCCCAAGTGGGAATTAAACCGAGCGTGAAGCCGAGCTCGAGGGCCCACAGATCTGGATCAAACCCAAACATCAGGTGTAAGAGCTGACGTTGGGATTCACATCGCTCGACATTTTTAATAACATATACACTCGCACAAAAATCAAATGTCTTGGCTCTAAAAGAAAAGTCACTTCATTAGTTGTAACAAAAAGACATATTCTAGGATGAACAAAAGAGTCGCAATTATACGAAGGAAATCTTTTCATTCTAGCTTCAATGTGCAATCACTTTGAGAGACCGTAGTTCACGTCTACAGTCGCGCAGTCCAAAGTTTCGTTTTCCTCAAGGTATTCACGAATCATTATTGGTTCTAGGCACATGCACATTATATCTATATCTGTGGATTCCTGAATATACAGATATACACTGTGTAATATGGATAAGATAGATAACAGTTCACGAATATCTGAGCAGGCAACCGATTTGTTGGACTGAGATGTAAGTTATTAGCTGCTACCCATGAACCATCTCACAAAGTTTCGTCGTGCGATTGGACACCCGGAGCTATGTGTCCTGTCCTAGTGAGTAATGATAGTTGAAGAGAGTTGGGAGAAGAGGCGAAACTTTTGGGTGGAACATCTAAATCGAGCTATGATAAGTTTTTTCGAACGGAGCAACATTGAATATGAGAAGTTCTTTCGCAATGACGACAAATCATGAGAGGAAAAATTGAGTGGCTTCTGAGCTTAAAAAAATTCTACCAGCGGTATTATATATATGTATTATAAAGATAACGGCACTTGGCGGTTTGATTGCTTCTTATTATTCTACGTGCACGACTGATCATGTCTGATACATTTTCATTCGATCCGAACTAATTATTGATCGATCAATAATTAGTTGTTCAATTATAAAATCCGAGCGAAACTGCAACGATGAGGCTGGGAAAAAATACAAATCGATATGCGTACAATCAATCGTATCGTACTTTGATTGACAGAAACACTCATTCTTCCAATGTCTTCAATTACTCTGTATATACGATTATATCTCGACCGACGTAGGACGTTGATTCGTGACACGCGTACAAAGTAGCCTATCGCCTCGGCGCAATGAATACCAACCGATAATTCAAGTTTGAACGCAAATGACGAGCTGTCGAGAATGAAGCACCGAATTATCCGCAGCTCTTTTTCACGAAGAAGTTTGCACTTGCCCCTCCTCGGTCCAAGCCAAACTCGACTTGACCAAGTCAGCCGAGGCGAGCTATCCACCTTCATTGCGGCGCTCCTAATGCTCGGCTCTAATTTCCGGCTGGTGAAAGCCGCGCATTGTACGCGTATACACCGTTGACAAAGGTGAAACGAAGCAGGGCAAAATGCAGAGTCGATCGAGGGCCGACACGCGGCTAATTAAATTCGATTCACGCGCTCGCGCTCCGGGACAACGGCCCCGACGAGTTTCCGAGTCGCGCACCTCGTCTTCGGCCCGTTCGGCCCACTTCACAGCTGTGTTTACGAGCTCGACAGCCCGCGCGCCGCCGGCTCGTCGACTAATTTTACGCGCCTCGTTCGATAGATACACTTTCTACCCAAACCTCCTATACCTCGACTCTATGCGATGCCCCCACGTCTCGGCCGGATCAAAATTTATATTCCCCATTGAGGTTCGCTTCCTAACCAATAGTTATATGCGATTACAAGCCACAATCAGGAGCTTCTGCCATTCTATCCAAACTCCGATTGACAATTGACATTTAATATTCGCTATTCGTTGTAGTAACAATTTCATCAATTATAAATAGCAGCATTTTTTGCCATTTTTATCTCTTTTTCAAGCAGGCATTCATCAGTTAATAAAATGTTTACTGATTAATGGAACTTTTCAATTGGTTCAGATTTAAAGTGTGCCTGTCATGAAATGCCTCTCGTGCACCCCTCGTGCCCAATGCTATGCATCGTAATTGGAATAATTCATGGAGTACGCCATCCTTGTACGTTAGGATACAGTGAAAATTTAAAAAATAAGATGGATTAGGCAAATTGGTTGGTGCAGCTTTATTGTTATTCAAAATTCAGATATTCAGAGCCCCTTAGTCTCAATCGAGTCTTGATGCTCCCCCTGGTCACAGAGAGAATCGACAATTGCCTCCGTAGCTTCGAGTCGATAACGATCATCGATGGTGATTCTTCTCGCACCATCGGGCTGACATTCAATCACAACGACGCGCACGAGTCGAAACAGAGACTCCGGCTCGTCAAAATGATCTAGTTAATGGTCGAATCGACTCGAAAGCACTTGTGATTCGGTTGCGGTGGGGGAGGGGGGCGAGAGCTCGGCGTAACGGCTGATCGGGACTATACCTATTCAACGGCGCGCGGCAGATCGAAATCCTCCTAGCCGCGAGACACAATGTCGCGACACGGGATAATTGATCGCGACGACTTTCTATGCATATGCCGCGCAGTAGAGAGGCGTCGGGAGTGGCGTGGCGCCACGCGATTTCTCGGGCTCATCATTTTTCAATATAGCGCGAGCGAGCGATCGAGCGAGAGAGTGGCCCGCGGGGATGCGCGCCGCTCCATTGTCCACTGACCCCGAGCCAACACGCGTCTCTTCCTTTTTCCTTCTGCTCTCGCGACTTTTCAACGCTGCCTGCAGCAGCCTCGAGTGTATAATTGTCGCGCCATCTCTGGCGACGAGTGTATCGCGCGCGCGCGCGCCGGTCCCGTACTGTCCCGGCCCAACACTCAACAAGCACAATTCAACCGCCCCGCCGAGGCAAATTCATCCAATCGTACGCATCTCCTCGTTGAAGGTACGTCGCGAGGGTACGATCGTATATGGATACACGAGAAATATGACGAAGTGGAGCCTGGTGCGTTTGGAACGATCGTCTACATGTCGCGCGTCTCGCGCTGGATCTGATGGCTCGGATACAACCGAGACAAAATCCTGTTGAATTTTCCAATCTCGCTGAGGCGAGAGCATAACTGGGTGGAGGGGCCCACGGGAATCTGCCAAGACGCCGATGCTATACTCACTTGCTACGGTATCGGGCTGCGCACCAGGTCGTCATGGCCGGCCAGGACGGGTCCAGCGATGGTTCCGGTCTCGTGGGCCCCAGCCTCCATGCCACAACAGAGCACTCACACACACACAGACGCACAATCACGCACCAACAGCACGGCACAGGCACAAACGGGAGGGAAGTGACGGACGCAGACACGGGCAAGTACGAGCGGCTGGAGTTGCCGAGCGGTCAGCCCTGGGACTGGCGGTGCTGACTCGCGCGGCCGAGAGCACAACTCGCACCGGCCCCCACTTAGTGTCCTGCAGCCGCGCGGCAACTCGGAGAGAGCGAGACCGAGCGAGAGAGAGAAAGACGAGCCGCTGCTCTGCAGCGAGGGAGTGAAAGGACCCGCGAGACACGGAGAGAACCAGAGAAAGAGAGAGAGAGAGAGGCCGGACAAATAAGCGTGAGGCCACGCACGCCGAGGGGACCATGCTGCAGTGGCTGAACCGCAAAGCCGCACACACACGCGCTTGATTCCGAGAGGCATTGGTACCTTCCTACGCCACCTTATACCCAATTGCGCGTCTCATCCGCAACGATGCGCCTCTTGCATCTACGCGAAATAGTTGGACAGATGTACTCGCTGCCTCGCGGACTGGCAATTTTTCTCCAGTCGGATCACTGATCGATTCATCGGATCCTCCAATTCGTGTGTCGACGTGTGTCTGTTGGGCCAGCGAAAAATAGTTTACTAATTCGATCGAGCAATTGTGCGTTCGACCGATTCGATATCGGTTACATTAATTTTTTTTACTAAATTGCCACCGCTGCACACAATACACTTTTGACTGCTTCCAATTCAAAGAGTTCGTTACGCGGACCCGATTGGCCGAAGCTCGGCGGAGGAGTGACGCATCATCCGAGTATTTGTTATTATCGCTGCAGCGAAACTCGGGTATGATTTCGTTGTGTCTGCAGCGCGAATTCGCAAAAGTCGATAACGATTCATCCTCGGATTACCGGCACTTTTATCTCGGCTGCCCGCGAGCTCGCGCTACCATCTGCAGCCGAAATATCCAGACAATTGCAAGTAGCGCCTTGCAATAACATTACAACGAGATCCGAAGTTTGGACTGCGGGACGTGTTCGAAAAAACGGGCCGACCAGATGTTTTCATCCCTTCCAACGTCAACTTCTTCGCGCAATTCGCGTGTTTCATTATAGCGTATTTCCTATTTCACTTATTTCAATCTTAGAGAGTACATTCATGGTTCATTAACCTCATGAGAAAGAAATCCGCTCATTAGAACCTCAAAACTCATTGTTTTTTCTACTTCCCTGTTTATCGACAATACTGACTCAAACGAATCACTCTACCACTGCGGAGAAGATTTATCTTCTCTGAACTTATTTTTTCTACGTTTTAATCCACTATTCCAAATGTCAGATGACCAAAGCAACTCAAAGTGACATCTATCCAAAAATACATATATGGTGCACCATGTCTATAAAAACTTTACGTTTATTTCTTAAATATTGATCCATCGATTGATCGATCTTTGGATTCGTAATCACATTAAGGGCCACATTGGATACAGTGCCAAATTGGGTCCAGTCACCTTACTAATAATATTCTATGAAGGGGTAACTAACGTGTTCAAATCGTGACGTATACACACGTAAGTATATGCGTATTGGTTAGAAAAAAGCGCAAACTGAAGTCAGAGACGGTGGAAATATCGTATACAATGGAAGGAGAAAGTGAACGCAGCATTGAGCCGATGGAGAATCAACAGAGGACGTGGTATATGTATGTGTGTGTAACGGAGAGAAGAGGAAAGAGCAATGGCAGTATCGCGCACGAACAAAGCGAAATTTGTACTTTGAAAATAATATTGATCGCTCGACTGGATGCCTTTTTTTCTCTCTCAAACGCAGTTGATTTTACAAATTGACTGCACTCATTGTTTTGCTAGCACGCTCGAGTCGCTGGCCTGCGTCGTATCCGCAAGAGAAAATTACGGAGTTTCGTCTAACCTCGGATTTGGTCGATGATAAATGTGCATCTGCCAGGTACAATAAAAAACTAAGAAGACTAAGAAGAGTGTGAGTGGGGAAAAATAGGGTTTAACGTACGACGAAGATCTCAAATGTACGATGAAGCCAGAAAGAGTATTATTGTTATATTTTGATAAAAAAATTTTGAATTTGAATCTGCGATCATCATATTAGGAATTAATATCAATAAAAGATTTTGAGAGAGTATTTGTACTTGTTAAAGCTCCCAGCTCACAACAACGCGTAGCGATACAACTTTATTGATTTTCAATAACAAAATTACGAATTCCACGTGATTAAAATAATGTTCATTCCATTATTAACAAATGATTTTCAGCTAATAGAAACGCTTCTTATACAATTCATATGTATATTCTATGAAAGATTTTGAGTTATATCATATATTCAAGGAAACGTGTATGTACTGAGAAAAAAAATGTTTATTCATACCCAGTTGTTTTCAAAGGACAGTTTGAACCTAATGTTTATCACTTTTACCTCGACTTTGCTGATATTTTACAATATTCAAACAATCAATTTGGTTAGGAAAACTGGGAGGGCTTTTTTGTGATCTTCAAACAATACCTTTTGATATTTTTTTAAATTTTCACAACTCATTGTTGAAGCAGAATATGATTTTTTTTGGGAGCTGCGGGGTGAATTTGCCCTAGTGACCGTTATGCGATTCTACTGAACTGTGAGCAATTGCAATGAAGAAAAATAGATCGAGAAGTTGTTCTTATGAGTACATGAGCGTAAATGCAACAATAAACCGAAATCAAATCAGGAGTCATCATCCATCCCCCAAGATACTCTTCAAAGGAATCTCATACGTTCCCAAAACGAAGAATTTCCTCGGGAAAAAATTCCTATTCGAAACGAGGAGCCCCTTCGTGATGATCAACATTCGTACAGACTGGAGCGCGGGGAGTCGCGCCGTGAGGTACGGCAACCGGCATCGGCGCACGCCCGGACGGAGCCACGCGCGGAGGCCTGCAGAGGCCGCTCCCGTTCGCGGCGGCACGCCGCGGGCCGCGTGCGCGTCGCTGTGCTCCAGCTCCGTTGCTCCACGCCCAAACAGTCACCACGACCAAACAGTGTCGAGTGGAATTGAGTGTGCAGTAATTCCAACACAATTTGTCGCAGAGTTTTACGAAAAAACTCGTAATGGTAAAGAAATTCGAGTCCTTCTGGTCGCCAATAGTATGGGTGGACAACATGAAGACTGCGGTAAAATCCATCGCAGTCTATTCGTCGGTGAGTGTTGTATAGAGTGAGAGAGAGAGAGAGAGAGAGAGACAGAAGGTGTGGTTTAGTTCTCTCGTGGTGAAACGTTGGCTTAATCGTGAAAAAATTCCCTTGTGTTTCAGGCGCTGAGCATAGTGCTAATAACGCTGATCGTGTACCAGATGAGGGGCGGTGAATCCACCCAGCTGTACAATCCTCTGTTCGAGTTCGACGTGAGGAACTGTGAGTACTCAGTTAATGTTTACGTTTAGCGCATCTGTCCAGCGGCCACACCAGAATCTCTCGCGTACTTTTATTTTCATTTTTTATCACTTTTTTCAAATGTATTTTGCATTCTTGGTGTAATTTCGCGAGTAAATGCTCCCTCGTTCTCGATTAGTAAATCAAACTGGAACTTTTGCCCAAGGGACCAGAATCATACTGACGAAAAATATGAGAAATTCAAAGAATTTCCCCTCGGTATCCGTATAAGATATTCACATGACCAGCTATGCTCAATTTACAGTGCGGAAGAAAGATAGTTAAGAGGGTCGAATACAGGTATCACTAAAAAGCCGTGAGCCGTTTGGAGAACCGGAGAAAGTTGATAAAGGACATTTTGCAGATTTAATCCGATAAATTCGTTCGGGGTGACCTTTCGCAGACACGAGTATTTGGCAAAGTTATTCCTAATGAAAATTACTGTAGAACAAATACTCCAGTGCAATCAGCTCCAAAAGTACCCATTTTTCTACAGAAAGACGAAGAGCGATTTTATCGTCTATTCATTAAGAGGCAATGATAAAAATAATATCTAGGTAAAATATGATATGTTTACGCTGAATTAATTATTTACCAACATTCTTTCCGAAAAATATTGCCGGTGAATGTTCCTGCTTTTGTAAAATTGATTTTGGAAATTTCGTTTCAACATTTGAGATTAGCTCATCGAGTTACCCCAAATCAAAAAAAGAATCATCAAAATCGGACGCATAGAGGCCAAGATATCAAATGCTCATATCGCGGGAAGCGGCTGAAGCATATTTTGGCCGCGCGCGGGCCGAGGCGCACGTCTGCTGGCGGCCCCCTTCCCAGCCCCCTCGCCGGCCTCTTCGATGCAACGGGCACCAACTCTATGTCTTTGTTGCATTATTATTCCAATGACTTCCGTGTTATGAGGATAAAAATAGTATCCAATGAAACTTTATGTAAACTTCTATGAACAGCACAATTTCCATAGATTGATATTAATAAACTAGGAAGCGGTGATTTTTTGAAAAAAAAAAATTATCTCTGACCCAAATCAATGTACGGAGCTGTGGTACCACGCAATTTGACGGCCAGACTTTCAACTTTTATTTAATTTATTTTACAGTACGTTGCGATCAAAACTCGACGAGTTATTCCTTTTGTTTACGAGCAAAATAATGACATCTTATTTAGAGCCATTTAAACAATCTAAAAAGTTATATTTCAATAAAGTCATTGATGAATTAGGTAGTGGGAATGTATATCTTTCAAATGAGCCGACTTTTATCTCTTTAAAATAGTAATAACCAGTCCAGTTTTATTGTTGAAAAAATCCTAAATCTATAAACAAATATAATTATCTCAAAAACTATTCAATATTTCGGGTTGAAATTTTTACCATGCCGACATACTATGCTGACATCATCCTTTCTAAATATAACAATAGTTATTGTGAAATCGTTGATTTTGGACGGTTTTTTGATATTTGCAAATAAACTAATGGATCGATTTTAATGCAACTTAGCTTGAAATGTTCGTCTCGCCAGCGCCAACAACTTTTATTGTCAACTTTTTCCTATCCAATTGATACGTTGTTTCTTATAGCAGAAAAACCGTTTTTCACGACCTTTCAGGTGCTGCTATAAACGAATGGCCGCTAATCAGCTGTCCCTCGGTACCTAGATATTATTTTTACCATTGTCTCTTAATAATCAGACGATAAAATCGCTCTTTGTCTGTACTTCCAAAATACTTTTTCGACACCTGTTTCTAAAACTAGTATTTCTGGATTAGTTACCGAGTGGTCATACCATTTTTTGCATAATTTCATTATAAATCGATTTCTCTAAAATGTTATGGAATTCATAGTCAGTCACAATGTGTCTCGGCATATTTTATAGGAGATTTGATTTAGGAGATTTGCCCACAAGCATTTGCTACAATGTATTTTTCCAATTTTCGCGAAAAATGTCTACAGGTGCTCCGAATTTGACTTGGACCTTATCTCACAAGTCGAAATGAAGCAATTTCACGAAATATTCAACATTTACGATTCTAGGCCCACTCTAATTTATTATAACTTTCAATTGATTCTACTATTTTAATACCACATTTTGAGAAGGTAACTTTCCTAGTGAGTATTCAGTGTCTGAATAGATAAGATCATAAGATCGAACCTAATTAGTAGACTATATATGAGAAACTGAAATTTTAAACTGAATATATGACTTATTGGGGTACCAAAGAAGCATTTCGGAGAGTTTCGTAATAATTGGTCACCCGATCAGACCATACGTCACCTAGTCAGATGCCTAATTGTCAAGATGTAACACTATTTTCCTAGATTTAGTTCTTCAAATTCAGTTGTTCATTTTATAAATAGATAAATAGCTCAGATTTGAAACTGTCCAATGATACTTTCAAAACATTTTTTATATCTTCTTGAAACAAAGCAGAAAAAAATCATGAACGTAACAAACAACTATCGAATAAATATTTGTTTAACTTTTTTTTCCAGCTTTGCAGTATTTAGGATCATTTTTCATCTTGTTTCTGTTGACGCTCATCGCAAACTCATGCCTGATGATATTTGGTGTAAATCGAGGAGTTCGTGGATATATTTTGCCATGGCTCGTAATGTGGGGCATCGTCTGCTCATTCCAACTGTTATTTGGAATATGGCTTCTGTGGGCTTACTATATTTACGTAAGTTTTATTGCTAAGCAATAATAGGACTGGTATTATAGTTAATAAAAATCAAATTCTACTCTCCAGCTGGACGTTGTCTTCATAGTATTGTGTGACTACCTCTGGATGGGTTATAATGTGAGTACCCTTACAAATGTTTAAAGTTTAGTTAATATTCATATGACTCTTAACTAAATCCCTATACTCTCGTAGATCTATTGTGGACTTGTTATATATTCCATTCTTCAACTGCTGAAAGAACTACAGTCTCCAAATATTGAATTGCTGTGGACGTGAAATTCCATTTCGCAACCATAGATGTCTGAAGATAATCATTTTTATGAATCTCGGAGTAAGATGTACTTTTCCATAGAGAGTGGCCTTATCATGTGGTTTTAACTACAGTAGTTTATAGATATATTTGACTTACAGTGTATGGCTGGTCTGTCCATTTTTTAAGTGGTCAGCTACTGCACTGGATCGACTATTTTATACGATTTTTAATTATAATAACTTTTTAGAATTCTAAAATGAAAACTTTCAACCACGCACTCTGTAAAAAGTTAGCCATAGTTCAACAGTTGGTTGGGTGTTGAGAAGTAATGGAGAGAAAAGTGGAAGGGAATGAATATAGCTGCTATATGAGGCGCCGCAACTGGTAGTTAGATATTTGGACCTGGTTTTCCCGTGGTTAATATAATACTTGTGATTACGTTAGCTCGAATTTCAATTGAAAAATTTTAATTTCATTCGAAATTTAATTGCATTGACTCTGAACTGGTATTGCATGCTAATCATCTAATTATGAGATGAATAATTGTAGAATCACAGCCATCTATGGAGGTCGTAATAGCAACGATTTCCTTTATTTAAAAACAAGCAATGTCAAAGATAAACCACGTGCACCTGATATTCAGAGTGATATAGCTGAAAATGACTCGATTATCAGTTTCATCTCTGCATTCTTAGGCTCAAATTCTTACCGTTTCAATATATTTCGCGATTTACCACATAGTCAATCAGCAAGAACCGTTCATTCTCGACTGAAATTATGCATTCCAAAGTTGAGTCAGTATAATCATAAATATTTCATAACTTACAGTGATTAACCATGGATAGAACGTTTTTAGGTACGAATTGCGGCTCCCTATCTAGCAACTATATTGATTTGATTCGTCTGACTCTACCCCCATCTTATTTCTTAATAAATCACATCGATAATTTTCAATATATCTTTGAAAATGTCAACTGTATTACAATAATGCATCTTCGCGTTCGGAACTCGAAAATTACGTTTGATTTTCAGTAACTATTTTAATGGATCATCTAGAATACCCTTATGTGTTTCTATCTATATACCTTCGATGTATATCTAAGTATAGTTGTAGTTTTCAATATGGAAATAGTATTGAATCAAGTCTAACTTTTTACAGTGTTTAATGGATAATGATGATTCTTATATATTATTAACAATGCTTGAGCTTGAATAAGACTTCTAGAAATTTAGGAATTAACATTGTGACCTCAGAGTCAAGCAGCCACTAGGAATTGAATTTCATTAGTCTTTATGAACGACTCTCAACTGGATATTCCTCAAATAAATTTTTCTTTGATATTTATACACAAATAATGTTATTTAACGTATTATATTATATTGTATAACAAGTATAGGTATTATCATTTACTTTTGATACAGTCTCCATTGAGAGTTACTAACTGATGTTAAAATAATTAAAGCCATGGAACTTAGTGTGTAACAAACAAAATCCGTCCAGATTTCGAGGAAATATTCTTACAATTATACGCGTAGAAGACATAGTTAATATTATCAAAATAATTTTTGTATGCAATTTTACTAAACACTGTACAAGTAGAATCAAAGTAAAACTTATACAAAATTAATTCGGTTGAAAATTGATACAAACACTGAAAAAATTCAATTGTTCAAAACTTTTCTTTTGAGAATCAGATATCTGCTTTTAAGTGATTAATTGCAAAATTTGATTCTGACTTAAAAATGTACAAAGTCACAGAAAATGATAGTGACTTTTCAAAATCAGTCATCTGTTTGAGAAGAAGATCGATGTGAATGAAACTTTTGATACTGATCGTCAGTTACCAGTCACATTCCAAAAAGACTCCACGATTTGTGGGTAATATACTCAATTCATATTTTTTTATGAATGTTTAGAGTAAAGGAACTTGTATTTAATAAATGAATAATGAGAAGAACCCATCACAATCTGTTTACTTCTGATCCATTTTTATTATAAAAACGATAATAATTTTGAATGACGAAAAAAACTTCACAACTCATATGAACTTTGATGGTAATGTGATTTATTGTTTGTTTATGTCACATATAATACTCGAATGTGGGAAAATATATAGATATTTTCCCTCAAATTTCAATTGAAGAAATCTGCCTTACCATTTGCCGCTCGATTGTATTAGTACAGAATACTTAACCAGATGTCAGCTTAATGCAATATTTAAAGCTCAACTTTTTCGTAAATCAATTTTTGAGTACTCACTAGAACACGTCAAATTTGGGTGACCGTTCATGACGAAACTCTCTGAAATGATTTTTGGGTACATCAATGAGTCACATAAACGGGCATTCAGTCTAATGTTTTCATTTTCTACAAATATTCTGACTATTAGTTTCGATTATCCCAGGAGATACTTTCTTTCTGGACCAAAAAATAGTGTGGGATGTTTCAGAGTTCCAAGCTTTGCGAAATAATGTTCGATTTTTAAAAACAGTATAATTTTATATTTTTTATCTGTACCCATTGGGAAGTTCTGAATGTTCCATTGGGAAGAAACAAAACTTCGCGTTCAACATTTTTTTACATAAAACAGGAATTTGCTGTAGAATACGTTTCAATGGACATTACAATTATTTTGGAGGAAATTTCGAGTGATTTCCGGCTCAAGGACTTGTAATCCTCACTTGCTTGGGTTGCGCGGTGAAGCGTCTTAACTCACTCAACACATAATATACTATTTTCTAAAAATCTATGTGAATTGAAAAATGATAGCTTTAATTTCATCGTCTTATTATTTTCTTTATTTTGCAAGTTGAAATATATTTCATATTCATTCAGTCATATAAATCATTAATTAATGAATGTATCGCATACCAACATATCAGAAAGGTATGGTAAATGGATAAAATTTAGCTTCCTTAGTCCTGAAATCAAAAAATAATTCATCAGTATCAATTCACAAACAAATATTGAAGTAATGGTGAATTTTGGATATCAAGAAAATGGTGGCTGTGGGAATTAAGCTTGTTAATATAAAAATTCAACTCAAATTTGAAATTTACAAATTTGTTAACTAGAGTTTTGCTTTCTCAAAGAGAAAGCTTTGTAACGGGGTAAAAATCGACCCACCGAATCGGACTTCGGGACCTCGATTTTCGTAATCTACGGGTCGAAAAACATGGAAATCCGAAAATGTCTGTATGTATGTACGTACGTACGTACGTACGTACGTGCACTTTTTTTTGTCGTACGATAACTCTCGAAGGAATTGTCCGATCGTCCTGAAATTTTGCACACAGGTTAGTCGCCGCAAAATCTCGGTCGAGTTCAATTTTCAGCCAATTCCGTTTTTATTTCTCTAGCAACCGTTGCTAACGTGTTTTTGATAAAAGCTCCAAAAATCATCATCAATGCACGATGGTCTCGAATTCTTTCGACGATCGATGAGAATCGATAAGACATTCATTTTGGAACAACCATTGTTTATTCTCCTAGCAAACCGTTGCTATGGAGATACAAAATTCAGCTTCAGACTGACTTTTTTTTTTGTCGTACGTTAATTTTCGAAGGAATGGTCCGATCGTCCTGAAATTTTGCACACAGGTCGGTCACCGGCAGATGTGAACCGAGTTCGGTCTTCAGCAACATCCGTTGTTTGATTCCATGGCAACCGTTGCTAGCGTGTTTTCGATAAGTTCCCATATAATTCATGATAAATGATCATTTGGGTTTGTATATTTATGGGATTCTATAACAATCAAAGAGACCTTTCCCGTATAAACCATTGTTGATGTCTCTAGCAACCGGTGTTTATATCGGTTGCAACCGTAACTAGGGAATGGGAAAAGTCAGTTGGAGGTTCATTTTTGGAACTGTTGATGACTAAGAAGTAAGAACATCGAAGCTCCGACATTTACCATAGCAACCGTTGTTTACGTCCTTAGCAACCGTTACTATGGAGTGTGAAAAGTCAGTTGGAGGTCCATTTTCGGAACTATTGATGACTAAGAAGTAATAACGTCGAAGCTCCGACATTTACCATAGCAGCCGTTGTTTACGTCCTTAGCAACCGTTACTATGGAGTGGGAAAAGTCAGTTTGAAGTCCATTTTTGGAACTATTGGTGACTAAGAAGTAAGAACATCGAAGCTCCGACATTTACCATAGCAACCATTGTTTACGTCCTTAGCAACCGTTACTATGGAGTGGGAAAAGTCAGTTAGAGGTCTATTTTCGGAACTGTTGACGACTAAGAAGTAAGAACACCGAAGCTCGGATATTTACCATAGCAACCGTTACTATAGAGTGGAGGAAATGAGTTAGAGGTTCATTTTGCTTTCTCAAAGAGTGGTGATTAATGCAAGTTGAGGTTCAATTGCAATACTTTGAGAAAGCTACTGCAGGCACTTGGCAGCGGTTTTTATTTTCTCCAGGATTTATAATTATATGGATTAATGAGTTCCAAATCCAACATTAAATCCCAAACGAAGTGCCTACAAAAGCCTGGTAGCTGATGAATCTTTCTAGACATCGAAGTACCTCAAACCACAATCAGAATATAGATGAATTCAATGAAAAAATTATAATATTGATAAAGAATTCATATTAATAATAAATTATTATTATTATTAATAAAAATTATTATTATTACTATTAATAAAAAACCGCTGCCAAGTGCCTTAGCAGTATGCTTTCTCAAAGAGGCTTCAATATCACCGACAAACGCTTCCCAAACCTGTATTTTCACCTTTCCACTACCGTAGATACTATCATCTATTTTTCAAAAATTACAAAAAAATTATTTAATCAATTCAATTCGTATCTTTGTGACTGTGTAAAGTGTCGTTCTTTTTCAATTGACCAAACTATGTTGCGAGTGTTGATGTCTGCCCGGGCTCTCTTATTATTTGATCAAATGCAACAAAGCAAACGGTTCTAGGTTCTACACGATGCGAGACATTTGGACCTGCATAATTTTTCGATCAATTCATCTTGTGACTGTCATACGATTTAATAGCGGTCAAAATCGATCCGCCCTGCCCTTAAGGCCGTTTTTGATCATTTTCGACGGCAAAAGACACTAAATTTTCCCAATTTTCTCTATAGGACGTTGAAAATACTGGAAACGAAACTTACATCAATTTTTTTCCCCCTTAGCAACGGTTGCTAGGGCGGTGAACAACGGTTGCTAAGGAGCTAATTGGGAAGATTTTGTGTCCTTTGCCGTCGAAAATGATGGAAATGGGTCATAAATTAATGATTTCCAACCTTCGTAACTGTTGCTAGGGAGGTAAACAACCGTTGCTATGGAGCAAATACAACAATTCAGTGTCCTTGGCCATCGAGTGTGACTTAAAACTGATTTTCCGGCTTGCCCCAATGAGCACTCATAAGGATTTGTGAGAAAACACGTTAGAAACGGTTGCTAAGGAAATAACCAACGGATTTTGCTGAAAATTTAACTCGGACTAGATCTTGTCACAACTAACCGGTGTGCAAAATTTCAAGACGATCGGATCATTCCTTCGGGAGTTATCGTGGACGAAAGAAACGAAAAAATAGACACCTTAACAACGGTTGCTAAGGAAATAAACAACGGATTTCGCTGAAAATTGAACTCGCCCGAGATTTTGCCGCGATTAACCTGTGTGCAAAATTTCAAGACGATCGGACCATTCCTTCGAGAGTTATCGTGGACGAAAAAAAAACGGGACGCACACACACACACACACACATACATACATACAGACACTTTTGAATTTCCATGTTTTTCGACCCGTAGATCACGAAAATCGAGGTCCCGAGGTCTGATTCGTTGGGTCGATTTTTGCCCCATTACAAAGCTTTCTCTTTGAGAAAGCAATTACTATTAATAAAAAATTAATAATGAAAGCGGAGAAGAATACTTACTCTTCAAAAGTTGCTACTCTTACACCAGTACCCATTTTCTCTATTGCATCGACTTCTTCAGACGTGAGGCTGAAATCGAAAATATCAAAGTTTTCCCTGATGCGTGATTTTGTTACCGATTTAGGGATGGGCGTTACTCCGGATTGCAACTGAAAAAATACATCAGAATATGATTGAATAATCCTGACGAGGGACTAATTATCGTCAAATTATTGTTCCATGTACAATAAATCTGCAGGCGATGTTTGCTGGTGTTTTATTGTATTTGTTGGCAAGTTCTTCAATTTTAGGTTCATCCCATAAATTTTTGATTCCATGACGATTACCAGGTCTACCAAGAGGAGAAAATCCCGTGACAGTGATATCATATTTCTTGCAGAATTCAATCAAAGGCTTTTGATTTAAGTTCAAGGTTACTTCGACCTGGAAAAATGAAAACTTATTATTTAATAATCTGATCCTTTGTTTGCACGCTATCACACACGGCACAATAATGCGAGCGTGTATTCATAATTTCTTCTCAACGACTAGAAAAGTATAACCTGATTATTGACTGGTTTTATTTTAGCAAAAGACACTAATCTAGCTATTTGTTCTGAATTGAAATTGCTAACTCCTATACTACGAGTTAGACCTTGAATTTTACACTCTTCCATTCCCCTCCACGTTTCGAGATAGTCGGTATCAGAAAATTCAACTTTTCCAGAAGCATCTCTTGGAGTCAGCGTCTCTCCTGACTGGAAAATAATTAACAAAGTTTACTTGATAAACTCTTTTCTTCTATTGTTACTAGAAAACTTGCATAAATATCAAATGATATTACTTTTAAAGCAAGCGGCCAATGAATAAGGTACAGGTCCACATAATCTAAGCCAAGGTTTTTCAATGATTGCTTACAAGCTGCTACTATTTCATTCTCTTTATGACTATTACACCACAACTGAAAAAAAAACGATTTTTTCCAGTATAATACAGAAAATATAATATGTAACATCGAATCCCATCCATACATAAATTTGTTAATCAAAATAGGGTTGAATCGATTCTTTTCAAAGCTTATAGTGAATAATCACCATAAGGAGGTTGATGAAATATTGACTAAATTGCAGTAAATTTTCGCACGAGTTCTATGAGTTTTGATAGAAAAAAATATTCGCATAAAAATAGCAATAAATTGTTGGTATAAAAACTTATAGAATTAAAGTGAAAATTCACTGTCGTTACATAAAAAATATATTTCATCCACTTTGCAGTGATTCCTCTCTTTAATACAGCGATTTTTCAGTGTAACCTTTTCAGAGAGTATAGAACAGTATTAAATTAATATTGTAGTGCACACCCTCCATAATTCAAATATTGTGTGAATGGTCGATCTTTCAAAACAAACACACTGCGTAGCTGATGGTATATAAGACCACTGATGTTAGCGCTATACACAATAGTTTGACAATGGCTATGGAAGCAGCAGCTTCCACTGCCAAACTTTATACTTTGAATTTTTCAATACTGATGAGAAAGAATTTATTTATTGTCACTTCATCGATTGTTTTGTACTTAGATTGTATCATTTATTACGTGTTTTTTAGTGTAATGAATTTGTGGCCTGATGAGGCCAGTGAACCATACTGGCCAAACGTTGCATCAACTAAATATTTGGTGGATTTTGAGATTTTTCCTTTACCACTCCACTCTGGATTGGCCCTCAAAGATCGGCCATTCACACAATATTTAAATTTTTAAATTAGATTTGATTGAAACGATGACGATAATATGGTCAACTGACTTTTGTCGTTACGAAGATATCTTCCCTCTTCACGGTACCATCTTTGATTTTCTCATGAATGGCTTCACCAATCTCCTTCTCATTTTCATAGACAAGTGCGGTGTCGATGTGTCGATAACCAACTTCCAGTGCGTACTTCACTGCTTCCGCTACTTCTCCAGATTTGGACTGTAGGAAAAAGATGTATATTCAGAAATTGAATTTTTCTTGCATGAGTTCGTTCATCTTTAATGAAGATAGTATGTTTTAACTTTTCATAGAGTCAGGTGGGAACAATTTTCCAAACAGCCTCTAAATTTGACTTACCAAGTACGTCCCGAGGCCAAACATCGGCATTTTGTATCCATCATTAAAAGTAACTGTGGGAACAGACATTTTGATAATGAGCAATCTCTTTACTTCATTCAGTATCACTTAGTTGGCCCTGGTTCACGATTTAAATGGCGTAGTCTTATATAACTGATATTTGACATGTTATCAGAAAAATGAAGAGTACTTGAGAGAGCTGCCCAAAAATCTGAACTTGAAATGAAATATAGTAAACGCCACGGAAACCAGCGGTGGATATTGTCAGAATTACTCATAGCTGTTCTGTTTTATCATCATATATATATATAATAGAAGTTAGTGAGCCCTATGCGTGAAATTTTTAAACACCAAAGAAAATGCAATCTTATGAAAAATTCATTGAAGCTAACCGATATAGTCCAACGTTTTGTTTTCCTCAAGATATTCACGAATAATCATTGGTTTCAGGCACATGCACCAGTATATCTGTATCTATGGATTTCGGAACATACAGATATACTGAATATGGATAAGATCGATAACAGTTTGTGAATGTCTCAGCAGGAAAACAAAACGTTGTACTGCGCGGCTGCATATATGAGTTATTAGGCTACCTATGAACCATCTGACAAAGTTTCATCGTGCAATTGGACACCCGGAGCTAGTGTCCTCTCCTTGTCAGTACAGAAATTCTTTCTGATTTCTGTTGTTTTTTTGTTATGTTATTTACCATGTTTATCATCCAGAATCAAATTTTTCGTTGATTTTCGTCGATCCATGTGAGTATTCGGATATCAACAAGCATTTACTATTGGGAACTTCCCAAAAAAAAAACCTTAGCAACAATTCCTAGAGGACTGAACAACAGACTTTAATGAAATTTTTGCAAATATTTCCCAGAACTAACTCTTGTAATAATTTCATGATAATCGGATCATTCCTTCGCGAGTTATCACGTGACAAAAACACATTAGCAACGGTCGCTAAGGTAATAAAGATGAATTTCGCTAAATATTGAACTCGATTCATAAATTCCCAAAACTAGCTGAAGGACTAACTTAGTAACTAACGAACACACACACGCGCGTGCCTTCTCTTTTTAATTTGACATATGTTTTTCATCATACATTTCTCCCATTAATTGGATAAATAACAATCAATAATATTTTGGGTAAATGAAAAATGTAATAGATTTCAGCTCATATGAGATGTATTATTTTTCGTTGGTGATAATTAAAATTATTTATTGTGTGTGTGTGTGTCTTTGTGCGCGCGCGCGCGCGCGCGTGTGTGTGTGTGTGTGCGCGCGCGCGCGTGTGTGTGTGTGTGTGGTTTTGTTTTATCACTTACAACTAACAAGGAGAGGTCCTGATTGGGATCAGGACGAAACTTTGTGAGATGGTTCATGGGTAGCCTAATACCTTACTGCAGCCACGCAGTCCGACGTTTCGTTTTCCAAAAGATATTCAATGATTTATTTTCGATTTTATGTATGTACATTATATCTATATATTCCAAAACCCTAGCTATATAGATATACTTGTCGTCGGTGGCGCTGACGCGCCACCTGATACATGCCTAAAACCAATGATGATTCGTGAATATTTTCATGAAAACGAAACGTTGGACTGCGTGGCTGTAGATATCAGCTGTTAGACTGCACTCATGGACCATCTCACAAAGTTTCATCGTGATTGGACATCCAAGGTATCATCCTCTCCTCTCCTTGTAAGTGAATTCGTATGAAAGCATTTATATTCTCAGATTAAATCATATCGAAACATCAAATTCAGCAAGGAGAACAGTGACAAATAGAATTATAAATTATGAAAAAAAATTCTCCATCATTTTGACGGAGAATTTTTGACGAATCATTTCACGAAGTTCCATCGTGATTAAACACCCAAATGTAGCTGATTCTCCTTGTCTGATTTGAAAACCATTTCCACTATGGAAAGTGATCCGAACAACAATATGTTTTGTACTGATAAATATCCAATTTATAACTCCATTTCCCTTGTATTAAGTTTCTTCTTATATAATTCGTAACATGATAAACACTAAAAAATTTAAATAAAATAGATACGTTCTGTGGACATATATATTTATATATATGATGATAAAACAGATCAACTTGCTTCGTTCTGATAACTCCAAACTTTTTTCCGCGGGGTACGTTACAGTTGAAGTTCAGGTATTGATAGGCAGTACTCTTAAGTATTCTTCATCTAGGAATAAGTCTCTTTTCCACGGTGTTCTCCATTTATCTGATGGAATTTCAAATATCGGTTACACAATTGACTACGCTCTAGGCAACGTATTAGTAGCGAGCCTTCTTGAGTCACTTTGGGCAACTGAAATGAGTAGAAAGTTATTATAGAGCATTGTCACAATGTCTGTAGCCACAGTTAATTTCAATGATGGATACAAAATCCGATGTTTGGCCTCGGGACGTACTTGGTAAGTCAAATTTAGAGGCTGTTTGGAAAATTGTTCCCACCTGACTCTATGAAAAGTTAAAACATCCTATCTTCATTAAAGATGAACGAACTCATGCAAGAAAAAT